>CM056056.1:152708799-153051299 GCA_029574335.1 Rana kukunoris
TCCCTGCATGTCCCCTCAGTGGGAAGCCCATAAGGCAATTTTCAGGGGCCAGTTTATTGAGTTGGGCTCCCGGAAAAAAAAAGAACGCACCCGATTGCAACTAAAATTGCTGAAAGATATTGAGGCCTTAGAACGCCAGCATAAGGTTGGCCTTCAGTCCTCGATTCTCCAAACCTTGACCCAGAAGAGAGAGGAACTGAAGGAACTCTTTCACCTGGATCAGAAACACCGGTCTCGAACGGTAGCTCAAAGTTGGCTTGAATGGGGCAATAAGCCTGGTCGGCTGTTGGCTCGCTCACTGCAACAGAGAAAATCGGCCACCTTCGTCACTAAAATCAAATCCTCTTCAGATGCTTTGGTCTATGAGACATCTGCCATAGTTAAGGAGTTCAGATTGTTTTACCAGGCTTTATACCATGTTCAACATTCAGTAGTGGATAAAGACGCTAGGGCACAACTTATTCAGACTTATTTGCAACAAGCCAATCTACCATCACTTCCAGCAGACACCTTAGCAGTCCTGGAGGGGGAGGTCACCGGGTCTGAACTACAGGTTGCACTAAAAGCTATGGCCAATGGAAAGGAACCTGGCCCCGATGGCTTCACGGTTGCCTACTATAGAGCATTTTCTGATCTTCTGCTCCCTAGGCTAACTAGGTACGCCAACTCGATCCCTGAGGGTAGCTCCCTTCACCCGGAAACGCTCCACGCACACATCGTGGTCCTCCCCAAGCCGGGGAAGAATCCGTGTTGTTGTGGGAGCTACCGCCCCATTTCTCTATTGAATTTGGACGCCAAGTTGTATTCTAAGGTTATAGCGAACAGGCTCCTTCCTCTTGTCCCAACGTGGGTGTCCAGAGACCAGACCGGTTTTATCCCCGGCAGGGAAGCTCGGGATAATTCCCTCCGCACGCTGTCCCTAATTGCACATGTTAGGAGATCCTCCCAGCCCACCCTTTTGCTATCGACTGATGCTGAAAAAGCGTTCGATAGGGTGGACTGGGAGTTTCTCATGGCTACACTCGCCCATTTGGGCATCGGCCCCTCCCTTAGGTCCCGTATCTCGGCTCTTTATGACTCCCCCACGGCCCAATTACGGGTCAATGGTGTGTTGAGCGAATCTTTTACACTCCACAACGGTACGAGACACGGCTGCCCCCTTTCACCCATTTTATTCGTCCTTTCTCTTGAACCCTTTCTGTCCTCGATTAGGCACAACCCGGACATTCACGGGATTACGATTGGTAAACACGAACATAAATATGCTGCATATGCGGACGATATATTGTTCTATGTGCAGCGCCCGAAGCTGACGCTTCCGGTTCTTATGGCCGCGTTTGAAGAGTATGGAGCGGTTTCCAATTTTAAAATAAATATGAGTAAATCCGAAATTTTGAATATATCGGTCTCCCCCCGGGTTGTGCCTAGTCTGAAAACATCTTTCCCCTTTAGTTGGCAGTCCAAAACAATGAAATATTTAGGTATTTTCCTCACGCCTAATCCTGCATCCCTATTTCGCACTAACTTTATCCCTTTATTAAATGTGATTAGGTCTGATTTACAGAGATGGACGCAGCTTGCTCATGGCTGGGTAGGGTAAGCATTCTTAAAATGAATGTTTTACCCAGACTACTGTTTTTGTTTCAAATGATTCCTTACAAAATACCTGTGGGTTATTTCACACTATTAAGATCACTGTTCGGTAGATTTGTCTGGAACAAGAGACGACCCAGGGTTGCAAGGTCTTTACTGACTAGGCCTAAGAAGGTGGGGGGACTGGCATTGCCCGATGTTAAACGATACTTCCTAGCCACGGTCCTCACTAGGATTTCTGATTGGAGATACCATGCTAAATCCAAGCTGTGGGTGTCCCTTGAGGCGGATTTATGCGGGATGGACCCATATACACAAATCTGGATTCCACACAAATTTAGATCTCTGTCTAGCATGACATCACCCTTGACGCAATCCACTCTGATGATTTGGGATAGGTTAGGCAAAACCTATGGATGGCTACATAATTCCCCCCTGATGCCGTTAGCGAGGCACGATTTTTTCCCTCCTGGAAATACGCGGCCCCCGCGACGCCCCTGGTCTCTGGGCTCGGCCACGTTGCTTCATCATGTACTATCTCCCTCGGGTATCGTCCCCTTAACAGATCTAGTGAATCCATCCCCCATCACCCCACTGATGCTTTGGAAGTATCGTCAACTAGCGGCCTTTGTTAGTTCTCTACCGAGACCCCTGAGGGGCCTAGATGCCCTGAATGTAATAGAATGTGCCTTTGTCGGAGATCAACAGGAGGAGAGGCCTCTCTCATTTTTCTATAAAACGTTGTATGACATATCTACAAAGAGTACGCCAAAATTCTTACTTCACTGGGAAAAAGAATTACAGAAGGAATTGTCGCCCTTCCAGAGAGATTCCATCTTATTTTTAGCTCACACATCCTCCATCTCATCTAAAATTGCTGAGGTTAATTACAAACTACTCAAACTACAAACTACTCACAAGGTGGCACTACACTCCAGTGGCCCTGCACGCGTTTTTCCCCGAGGCTCTGTTGGCACGGTTGCGGAGACAATGCGACTCACGCCCATATCTGGTGGCAATGTACATACATCCGCCCATTTTGGTCAGCGGTTTTGCACTGAATGAAGCAGATCCAAGGTTTCGAAACTATTGGGGATCCCTGGGTAATTTTATTGCACTGTACGTCGGGACATCCCGGTGCATATAAAAAGTCTATAAAGCCTCATTTATTGAATGTGGCAAAGTCTCTAATCCCACGCTTTTGGAAACAGACTGCAGTGCCTACACTACGCCTATGGCTGGTGGAAGTGGACCGAATCCATCATATGGAGGATCTCACCTACTCATTGAGGAACAAGTCAGACTTATTTCTGAAAATATGGTCCGGCTGGTTTGCATTTAAATACACCTCTGCGTATGCTGATCTAATGTCTCGCAAGGGGTAAAAGAGTGTTTGTCTCCTGGGATTTCACGTTTCACGTTTTACATTAGATGACTTATATTGCAGCTTACCCGATATGCCATGTATATAAGTAACTTGTGGGTCTATTTGCTGTTTTTCTTTTGTTTCCCCGATACAGGTTGGCAGACGGAGGCGGAAGGTCTCCCCCCCCCCCCCCCACCCTCCCTCTCTGGTACTTTTCGTTATTTCTTTTGATTATTAATGCTAACACCCCTCATGAGCGTGTCTGTTTCCATGCTTGAGAGGCGTGCTCTAAGGATCAGCCACCTTCTCCGCTCAGTCCTGCGCCGAGTTGCGAGTCATGGGCGCCTGGGGTTCCCGGACCAGTTACTGCTAACAGCCTGTTTATACTTCTTCTGAGCGGTATAATAATAATCATAATTATAATTATTATAATCGTTTTTGTCTGTGTATTCTCTGACATGTAACATGTGGTCATGCTGACCTCTTTGATTTTCGTTTGTCACCTGTTTATTCGTTTGTCACCTGTTTATTCTTCTTTAATAAAGATATATTGAACAAAAAGAATGGTCTGATGGTCAAAACCGATCGTGTGTGGGCGTCATCGGTTATTTAACCATCGGTTAAAAAAAAGCCAACTTGTTTTAAATTTAACCGATGGATTCCTAACCGATAGAACAAAACCGATCGTTAGTAGGCACGACCAGCGGTTAAAAATTCACGCATGCTCAGAATCAAGTCGACGCATGCTTGAAAGCATTGAACTTTTTTTTCAGCGCGTCGTTGTGTTTTACGTCACCGCGTTCTGACACAATAGTTTTTTTAGTCAGCTTCATCGGTTAACCAATGAAAATGGTCCATCAGACCGTTCTCATCGGATGGACCGGTCGTGTGTATGCGGCATGAAACTTTATAAACTTTATAATTTTATTTCACATTGTAACACTTTCTCTTTGCATAGCTGAACATATTCTAAAGGGCAGAAAGACAAAGCCATAGCAATAGGCATTCAGATTGCAGACAAACCTTTTAGTGATCTTGGTGATCACATGTTTAGGAACCACAGTGAATAGTCAGTCTAATGCCTCGTACACATGAGTCCGTCTGACTTTTTACATCGGAAATTCCGAGCGTGTGTATGACCATTGGAGCTTTTCCATTGGATATTCAGAGGAATTCCATCAGAGTTTACATAGAGAACATGTTCTTTTTTCCTTTGATGGAATTCCTTCGGAATTCCGATGTGAGTTTGGTCAGGCTATAGCCCGATCGCGTGTACGGCGCATTAGTCAGAAACTGCAGTTGTATGTTGCACACACACACTGCTTGTTCAAATTAATTAACATTTGCAAGATATGAGTAACTGCCTTTAAATGGTAACCTACAAATTACAGTCATTTATTTTTTATTTTTTTATATTGTACTATTGGTAGAAACAAATTCAGATAATTTATATGAGTTTCTGTAAGGAAAACATTTGGTGGTTTTAGCAACTTTAGGTAATTTTAACTTCAACAGTTTAGGAATGCATGGATATCTTGCAATAAAACACAAGTCTGAGTTACTGTAACTGAGACACGCCAGTCTATCAAAAAAGTACATGAAGAATAACCTGTATATATATATATATATACACACACACAAACACTTATCATGTTTTCTCTTCCATGTCTGTTACAGATGAAAAATGGTAATTGCATAGATTTGGAGACATCTATCTAAGAAATTGGGTCCTGGGGTTTATATATATATATATATATATATATATATATATATATATATATATACTGTATTTATTGGTGTATAACTCTCACTTTTTTACCCTGAAAATAGAGGGTAAACTGTACCTGCGTGTTATATGCAGGGGGCTGTGGAAAGTTTTTTTCCTGAAACTTCACTCTTAAAAAGTTAGGGTGCGTGTTATACGTCGACAAATACGGTATATATATATAGATATATATATTTATATATATATCTATATATATATATATACACACACACACACATACACAATATATAATTGATTTTCAGCCATGTCCTTAATTATTTGTGTATTTGGCTTTCATTTACTTAAGATTTCTGTGTCTAGAATACTCAATATGTACGTTACTTCATCAGCTAAATCTCCTGTGCAGTGCATTTACAATAAGACATACAAGCTATTTCCAATATTAGGATCTAGATTAGGAAACAAACATTGTCAGTTCATGATTATAATTTACCTCCAGGTTAACAAATGCACTTTAAATAGAACCACACTACTAATAACTACTTACCGCCCAAATGTGTCATTTGAACAAGAGCATCCGATAATACAAGATGGAGACACCAAGCCAAACTTGAAAGAGAAGAATAGCAAGAGAAAAGCATGCCAAGCTGCATCCATATTCTTTCTTAGGTAAATACTCTTCTTTTATTCTGAGAGACATGCAGCCAGGTTCCAAATAGTAAATCCTATTAGCGGTAATCTTCTTTGAATCAGTGCTAGTGGATGTTGATGTTGAAGACAGTAAGACGAATTGTTTAAAGTGTTTATGCAGTATGCTAGTCATATTACTGCATAAGTGTTCTATTGAAAAAAAAAAGTTTGCTTTTTGATCCATTGTTTGGTTTATGAACTTTAACAAATAAGAAGATTTTCCTTTTCACTCTATGTAAACCAACCCAGATGATGTATAATCTTAAAATTAGCTGCTTGCCCTCTAACCTCTTTGGGTCGGATTCAGAAAGAATCTACGCCAGCGTATCTCCTGATACGCCGCCGTAAATTCAAATGTGCGCCGTCGCATCTTTACACCGATTCAGAAAGCAAGATACGCCGAAAAACATGGCTTCAGCCTTCCGACGTAACTTGCCTACGCCGACGTATCTTGGGCGCATAGTTACGCTGGACGCATTCGGCGTTCCCATTAAAAATATGCAAATGAGCTAGATACACCAATTCACAAGCGTAGCTGCACCCGGCGTATTAATATACGCCGTTTACGTAAGGCGTATGACCGGCGTAAAGTTACCCCTGCTATATGAGGCGCAGGCAATGTTAAGTATGGACGTCGGAACAGCGTCGAATTTTCCGTCGTTTGCGTAAGTCGTACGCGAATAGGGCTGTGCGTAAGTTACGTTCACAACGAAAGCATTGAGTATTTGAGACGTGATTCAGAGCCTGCGCACTGAGATACGTCCACGGACGGCGCATGCGCTGTTAGTTCGGCACCTCATTTACATGGGGTCACGGTTCATTAACGCCCACCTTCCACCTACTTTGAATTAGGTGGGCTTACGCCGGCCCATCTACGCTACGCCGCCGTAACTTAGGTCGCAAGTGCTTTGTGAATACAGCACTTGCCTTTCTAAGTTGCGGCAGCGTAGCGTAACGAAGATACGCTACGCCGCTTTAAAGATACGCAAATGTATCTGAATCTGGCCCTCTGTTTCTTTTGCATTATTCCAAATTTAAAAGATGCAGGTATAGCTCATCGACAGTGTTAGGCCGGCCATAGATGAGTCGAAAAGCAAACGTTCTGTCGATCAAAAAATGAAAATGGCGCATGCGATTGTGCCATCATTTGTTTTGTTTTTCAAAAGAAAAAGGATGATCGACAAGAATTTTCATTCAGTTTGCGTCAAAGGCCTGCTTTTGATACTTCTTAAAAAAAATTGATGCATTTATGTAATAAAAATCGATACTCAAACTAATTGTTCAGTTATGTTAAAATAAATGTAACTCTATCACACCCTGCCTTAAAGTGATTGTAAAGTCAAAAGTTTTTTTACTGCATTGTATGCATTAGAATAAAAAAACTTCTTTGTGCAGCAGCCCCCCTCAGCCCCCCCCTAATATTTACTTGAGCCCATCCTGACCTAGCGATGTTGCAGAAGAGTCTCCACTGCCTTTGACTCTCCCTCCTCATTGGCTGAGACAGCAGCGCAGCACCATTGGCTCCCACTGCTGTCAATAAAAGTCAGTGAGCCGATCAGGGGGAGAGAGGGGGCCGGGCCCAACCACAGCTCTGTGTCTGAATGGGCACACAGAGCAGTGGCCCGGCTTGGGTGCCCCCATAGCAAGCCATAGTAAGTATATAATTAGTTAATTTGTTATAATTCATTACTTTTAACCACTTGTTGACCAGACACTGTCATTATAATGCAGCAAGTTGGCTCATTCCCACGAATTGCCGCAGCCGTACGTTGACTCTTTTAAGAGCTTATAGCAGGCTTGATCACTCAGCAGAGATCCAGAACGGGGATCTGTCAATGTAAACAAACAGGTCCCTGTAGTAGACAGTGATTGTCTGTTCCTAGTGATCAGGAACAGTGATCTCTTTCTTCCCTAAGTCAGTCCCCTCCCAGCAAAGTAAGAAACACTTCCCAGGGAACACATGTATCCCCTTGATCACTACTAGTGTTAACCCCTTGCCTGCCAGTGTCATTTTGTACAGTAATCAGTGCATTTTTAAGCTTGTTTTTTTTTTAAGTTTCACATAAATGTACGTGTTTGGGAGGGGGGTGTTTACAGAAATGAATGCCCTGTTTATGTAAATTGCAATGCTTGTAAAGCAAAATCAAAAATAATCATCTGTTTTTCTGAAACACTCATTACTCCCCACTCCTGCTCCATTCCGATATGCTCACCTAAACCGTGTAATAGCAATTTAATTGTCAAAATACAGATTGCTTTGCTGTGACACCTAATGAGCTCTGAAGTAACCGTGTTTGACAGGAAAGTAGCATTTGCAGATAAACAAGATGTGTTCTGACAGTTTTAGAATGATGCATTTTAGTTAAATACAAGTAGAGGTGCCAGATTGTTTTAGCCATTAACTGCAAAATCGACACGCTTCATGTTTTAAAGCAGCGGCCACCAACCTTTTTGGCACCATGGATTGGTTTCACGGCAGACAATTTTCCCATTGACGGGGGTTTACGTTGGGGAAGGGGTGATTCACAAAGTCTGAACACAGCCCCCCTTTACACTACAGTGCCCCTTTACAGTGCAGTCTCCTTTGCATCCATGTATCGGGGACTGCTCTATAAAGGGGGCACTGTGATATAAAGGGCACTGTATTGCCATTTAAAGGGGGACTGCACTGTGCAGTTCACCCCTTTACTCTGCCCCCGCAGCTTACCCCTGTACCCCTCTCCAAAGCTCACCTCTGAACCCTGCCCACAGCTCACCCCTGTACCCTGCCCCCACAGCTCACCCTTGTACTTTGCCTGCAGTTCACCTCTGCACCCCTCTCCAAAGCTCATCCCTGCACCCCACCATCAACAGAGAAAAAAAATGTTTATACTAAAATAAATATTATGTTTACCAGTGCTTACATTTGCCATTTACTTTTTTTTAATATCAATTCTTGGTTCTTTTTTTTTTTTGTCACAATGTAGAGTATAAGATTTCCTATCATCTGTGCCCAGTCTTGCCACACAGAGTTAATCCAGCTCTGAGCAATACTCTTTTTATTGTTCAGTGAAAATAAAAAGACTTGCAGAGAAAAACCAAAGTCCTTTCCGCCCCCTTGCTTCAAGTGATGGGGAAATGTATGCTGCAGTGAACAGCCATCAGAAGAGTGCTGGCCCAAGACATTGTGCTGCCTGGTACCAGGATGAAATGCTGCCCCCCCCCAAAAAAAAAAAATCACACCCACCAAAATGCCCCCACATTCATTATTTTATATCATGATAACTAAAGAGGACCTGTCATGGCTTTATACATGTGCATGAGTATAAAGAGGACCTGTCATAGTTACATAGGGGCTGATTTACTAATGAATCTGCGCTGCGCCGGTACATGCCTTAATTAGTGCGCTGGATGAAGCCCTAATTAGGCGCATGAACCGGCGGCAGCAGCAGCGCGATGTGATTGATAAGTAAAGCCGCCGCCGAACTCCCTGTATAAGTCTATGGGGGGAAAGCTTAATTGTGAATTTTAAAGGCTAATCTGCAAGTTTTGTCCTAAAAAGTGTTTGGGGACCTCAGTCCTGCCCCAGGGGACATGTACCAATGCTTTTTTTATTTTTTAAATCGACCGTTTTTTTCGGGAGCAGTGATTTTAATAATGCTAAAAGTGCAATAATAAAAGTGTAATTTTCCTTTAAATTTCGTACTATGGGGGGCTCTAATGTCAGCATGTGAAAAAGCGCATGTTTCCCGTGGTTAGAACTGTCTCTGCACAAAATGTCATTTTTCAAAGGAAAAAAGCCATTTAAAACTGACTCGCGGCTATAATGAATTGTCGGCTCCCGGCAATTGCAGGAGAATTCATTCATTAAAAAAAGGAAAAAAAAAGCGTGGGGGTCCCCCCAAATTCAATAACCAGACCCTTTAGGTCTGGTATGGATATTAAGGGGAACCCCGCCGTCAATTTTCAAAAAAAAATGACGTGGGGTTCCCCCCAAATATCCATAACCAGACCCTTCAGGTCTGGTGTGGAATTTAAGGGGAGCTCCACTCCAAATTTAAAAAAAAATGGCGTGGAGTCCCCCCTAAAATCCACACCAGACCCCTTATCCGAGCACGTTGACCTGGCCGGCCGCAGAAAAGAGGGGGGGACAGAGCGCGGCCCCCCCCTCTCCTGAACCGCACCAGGCCACATGCCCTCAACATTGGGAGGGTGTTTTGGGGTGCCCCCCAAAACACCTTGTCCCCATGTTGATGAGGACAAGGGTCTCTTCCCCACAACCCTTGACCGGTGGTTGTGGGGGTCTGTGGGCAGGAGGCTTATCGAAATCTGGAAGACCCCTTTAACAAAGGGGCCCCCCAGATCCCGGCCCCCCCCCTGTGTGAAATGGTAATGGGGTACCTTGTACCTCTACCATTTCACGAGTAAAAAAAATGTAAAGGGTTAAAAACGACAAGAGCCGGTTTTGGACAAGTCCTTTATTATCTTCTTTCTTCTTTTCTTCGGGTTTCTTCTTCCTCCTCCTTCTTCTTCCTCTGCTTCTGTCTTGGGTCTTCTATTCCCGCATCTTGCCCGGCGTGTTCTTCCATCTTCTGTTCCTCCCGCTGTTCTTCTCGTCCGCATCTTCTTCTCCTTCTTGGTTTTCGCCGGAGGCGCCGCTTCCAATTGAAATCCCCGCTGTCTGCCGGACCACGCCCCCCCTCTGACGCCACGGGCAAGCTCTTAGGAGTGTGCTGCAAGTGCGTCAGAGGGGGGCGTGGTCACATGTCAGAGGGCGGGCAATTCAATTTGAAGCTTGTGCGCGGCTTTTTCTTTGCCAGAGTCGCCGCTTCCAATTGAATTGCCCGCTTTCTGGAAGATGTGACCACGCCCCCCTCTGACGCACTGGCACCACACGGGGACTTTCCTAAGAGCTTGTCCGTGGCGTCAGAGGGGGGCGTGGTCCGGCAGACAGCGGGGATTTCAATTGGAAGCGGCGCCTCCGGCGAAGATAAACAAGAAGAAGAAGAAGATGCGGACGAGAAGGACAGCGGAAGGAGAAGAAGATGGAAGAACACGCCGGGCAAGATGCGGGAATAGAAGACCCAAGAAAGAAGCAGAGGAAGAAGAAGAAGAAGGAAGAAACCCGAAGGAAAGAAGATAATAAAGGACTTGTCAAAAACCGGCTCTTGTCGTTTTTAACCCTTTACATTTTTTTTCTCGTGGAATGGTAGAGGTACAAGGTACCCCATTACCATTTCACACAGGGGGGGGGCCGGGATCTGGGGGGCCCCTTTGTTAAAGGGGTCTTCCAGATTTCGATAAGCCCCCTGCCCGCAGACCCCCACAACCACCGGGCAAGGGTTGTGGGGAAGAGACCCTTGTCCTCATCAACATGGGGACAAGGTGTTTTGGGGGGTACCCCAAAACACCCTCCCAATGTTGAGGGCATGTGGCCTGGTGCGGTTCAGGAGAGGGGGGGGGGCGCGCTCTGTCCCCCCCTCTTTTCTGCGGCCGGCCAGGTCAACGTGCTCGGATAAGGGGTCTGGTGTGGATTTTAGGGGGGACTCCACGCCATTTTTTTTTTAATTTGGGGTGGAGTTCCCCTTAAATTCCACACCAGACCTGAAGGGTCTGGTTATGGATATTTGGGGGGAACCCCACGTCATTTTTTTTTTACAATTGACGGCGGGGTTCCCCTTAATATCCATACCAGACCTAAAGGGTCTGGTTATTGAATTTGGGGGGACCCCCATGCTTTTTTTTTGGTGTTTTTAATGAATGAATTCTCCTGCAATTGCCGGGAGCCGACAATTCATTATAGCCGCGAGTCAGTTTTAAATGGCTTTTTTCATTCAGAATGTCATTTTTCACATGCTGACATTACACCCAGGGCCGCCATCAGGGGGGTACAGGCAGTACACCTGCAGGGCCGCCATTAGGGGGGTACAGGCATTACACCGCCCGGGGGTCCCCAGGGGCCCGGATGGGAACCACCTTATTTTTTTAAGGGCTCCGAAGGTTCCCAGGGGCCCGGAGGCCACTAAGGGCCCCAGATGGCAAGCCCTTTTTTTTATCAAAAAATATATATATTTAAAAATAAATATATATTTTTTTTATATATTTGTCTTTTTTTTATTTTATGAAAGGGCCCAGAGGTCCCCAGGGCCCTGGAAGGCAACCCCCTTGTTTTTTAATTTTTTTAGATAAATGTTATATTTTAAAAAAATATATATATATATTTTCTCTCTTTTATCTTTTTATTTTATAAAGAGCACAGAGGTCCCCAGGGCCCCGGATGGCTACCCCCCTTTTTTATATATATTTTTCTTTATTTCTTATTTCTGTCAACATTTTTGTAAAGGGACCCCCCGCTCCTCAATTTACGGCACCACCCCCCCCCCCCCCGCTTCTCAATTTCATGCGGCAGCACCCCCCCCCCCCGGTTCTCTGCTCCAGGGGGCCCATGCCTGAAGCTGTGTAAGGGGACCCAAAATTCCTGATGGCGGCCCTGTACACCTGTAAGGGGCCCGGGGGTCCGGAGGTGCCCAGATGCCTGGAGGCCCCCCAGCGCCCCAGATGGTAACCCCCCTCTTTTTTTTTTGTATATATATTTTTTAGTTGGTTTTTGTAGGATTTTTTATTAAAGGGACAATTTTTGGAATTTTATATTTTTTAGCAGTCCGGAGGTCCCCAGGGGCCCAGAGGCCCCCAGGGCCCCGGGTGGCAACACCCCATATTTTTTGTTATTAAAGGGCCAATGTTTTGTTTTAGGGGTCTGGAGGTCCCCAGTGGCCCGGCAGGGCTCCAGATGACAACCCCCCACCTTCAAAAAATATATTAAATTGTTTTTTTTTTTTGTTTTTTTTTAGTTATTTTTTGAACATATATATATATATATATAATATAATTATGAAAGCTCCCAGAGGGCCCCAGATGACAACCTTTTTGCTTATAAAAATGTTATAAACATTTTCCCCAGGTTTGTTATTTTTTACTTTAATTTCTTTTTTAAAGTGTATTTTGTGCGTGAAGTCGAGAGAGAGGAGCTGGACTTGCAATCGCCATCCTTCTCCATGCCCCCGGTGGCAATGGTGGGTGTGAGGGGGGCCTCCCACTCACCCCACCTGCTACACTTGGGAGCCCGATGGGACAGAGGGACTCCCCCTATGAGGGAGTGTAGCCCACCCAGCCAGCCCTGTAGGTCTTTCGCCTCCCTTTATTTTAGGAGACCTCATGGCCAAAGTGCGTACAAGTGTGGTGTTTTTTTTGGGGGGGGGGGGTGGGCGTACTAAGCACAGGCGTACCTTGCATAGCACACCCACCGGGAGCCGGGCTGACACCACCAAACTCAATTCACATGTAGCCGAGACCGGGATCCGAACCCTTGGCTGCAGAGGTGAACGGCTTGTCAGCGCAGTGCCATTCACGTTGAGCCACCGCAGCTCCCACGTCATGTTATTTTTTATTAGATTTTTGGTAGTTATTTTTTTATAAAGGGCCCAGAGCTCCCAAGGCAACCCCCTTTTTTATTATTTTATATATATATATATATATATATATATAGATATTGTAATTTATTTTTCATTAAAGGGCCCAGAGGTTTATTTTTATTAAAGGGCCCAGTGGTCCCCAGGGCCCCCGGATGGCTACCACCCTTTTTAATATATATTTTTCTATATGTATTTTTTAGTAAAGGAACCCCCCGCTTATCAAATTGCGGCAGCCCCCCCCCCCTTCTCAATATCAGGCGGCACCCCCCCCCCTGTTCTCTGCTCCAGGGGGCCCATGCCTGAAGCTGTGTAAGGGGCCCCATAATTCCTGATGGCGGCCCTAATTGCCCCCCCCCCCATTGTACGGAAATTTCAAGGAATTTTTCACTTTTATTGTTGCACTTTAACCACTTCCATACCGCGCCTATTCTGGCACTTCTCTCCTTCATGTAACAATTATATTTTCTTCCTTGAAAATTACTCAGGACCCCCAAACATTATATATATTTTATTAACAAACACCCTAGGGAATAAAGTGGCGGCCATTTTTTCGGACACATTTCCAACAGTATTTGCGCCAAAAATTTTCTAACGTTTTTTTTTTTTTGGCTTTCAAAAAAAAAACCTGTTTCATGAATGACAAAATAAGAAAGCAGTAAAGCTAGCCCAATTTTTAGGGATAAGGTAAAAGATGATGTTACACCGAGTAAATAGATACCTAACTAGTCACGCTTTCATATTGCGCACACTCATGGAATGGCGCTAAACTTCGTTATTAAAAATCTCCATAGGCAACGCTTGACTTTTTTTCTCAGGTTACCACTTTTGAGTTACAGAGGAGGTCTAGTGCTAAAATTATTGCTCTCACTCTAACGCACGCTATGATACCTCACATGTGGGGTTTGAAGGATGTTTACATATGTGGGTGGGACTTGCATGCGTGTTCGCTTCTGAGTGCCAGCTACTAGGGACAGGAGCATTTAAATTCCTTTTTTATTTTATTTTTTAACTTAATATTTTAATTTTTGCACTTGTTTGTCCCTTTTTTTGTATTATTTTTCACTTTTTTTCCTATTACAAGGAATGTAAACATCCCTTGTAATAGGACTAGTGTGTGACAGGTCCTCTTTATAGAGAAAGGCGGGGTCAATTAGACCCCACATCTGTCCTCCAGGCTGGAAAGCATGGAATTGGTAAAAAAAAAAACATCTCATGCTTTCAGCTGCGATCATGTTCGTTCAGCACAGTAGTGTAGTGTGTAGCATGTTCACCTAGCAGCAAAAGGGTTGCTGGTTCGAATCCCGCCCGTGACACCATCTGCCTGGAGTTTGCATGTTCTCCCTGTGCGGGTTTCCTCCCACAATCTAAAAACATGCTGTAAATTGGATCCTGTCTAAATAAGCCCTAATATGCAGTAGGATATTTAGGTTTTGTGCTTCCCTAGGCCTGACCAAATTTTGGCACCCCCCTAATAGAAAAATGACCCACCCTTCCTGTCAAGGCCACACCCTGTTTTTTTATGACCCACCCAGGAATTTTCAGGGGACACACACAAGTTCTGTGGGGGGGGACCTGGGGGGGCCCTTAATTTGCCTAGTTTTTCGATCACTTCCTGTTTGGCTATGGGGCAGGAAGTGAAGGCCAATCTCCCCAAACGGACAGGGATAATACAAAATAAACTGACAGAGCTTCTAACCCCCACCCCCCCCCCAAACCTATCCAAAATGAAAGAAATCAAAAAAATAAAAGTCATGATTATAGTTCCAGGTTAACCCCAAATTTCAGATCATTTTATTGAGGAGGCTTAAGAAAATATAACCATGCCAATAGGCCAGGATCCAGCGTTGCTAATATGTATGAATGTGTGTTAGGGACCCCCACAAACACCACCCAATGTTAAATCAACTATTTTCTTGTTTGTTTTGGGGATGCCTGCACCCCTGATCGGGTAAAGACACCTCACAAATGTTGTCACTTTCTACTTAATTCATTCACTTCCTGCCACACAGGAAGTGAGGGAAACACCTGAGTAATGTTTTGTTGGGGACACACAGATCAATATAAATAGTTTCCCATTTTGGAAATTGCATTTTGCTGTGTACACTCCAAATTAGTAGGAATCTTGGACTTTGGGGTCCATTTACTAAAGGCAAATCCACTTTGCACTACAAGTGGACAAGCAAGTAAGAAAACTCAAAACTTGGCGGGATTGGAAGTAAAAACCATCAGTGCTTCCCTTCTGATTTTCATTGCCTACGCTTCTACTGCAGAGCGGCTTTGCCTTTACTAAACCCCAAAATAACTAATCATTTGGGGTGTACACTGCAGTGCAATTTGCTTAATGGTGACACTAGTTAGATTGACCTGTGCCCCGAAGAAAAGACCATTGGTAGGGTTTTAACCTCACTTCCTGTTCAGCTGTGTGACAGGAAGTGAAGCCAATTTTAGGAAAAGGGACACAAAGCCCAACCTAAAAACACTAGCAGGGGTTCTAACACTCAATTGGCTTCCCTCAAACAACCCACAATTAGAATAGGATTGTCTTGTGCTAGTTTCAAGCACAGCGCTGTAAATCAGCACTTCAAGCCTGTCCAAGCACATGTGCTTTAAAAAGTCAGTCTGGACATCAGTTCTAGGAAACATTACTTACCGCTTTGTCCTTCCTTTTCTGGTGAATAAGCATTTCATGCATACACACCAGGAAAGAGCTTAGAGACAAATCACACTTGATGGTTTAGGCCCAAACTAGTTCAGCTGCAGCGGTTGAAATCCATAGCATGAAAAAAATATCACAAAACAAACTTCAAAATTTGAAAGTAATTTTATTGGTCCACAAAACAAGGAAAGCAAAACAAAAAATTACAAATAAACACACCAAAAATATATTAAAACACCTAAAAACAAAAAAGACCAACGTTTATTTCACAGTCATTGGAAAATAAATCATGCTTTTGAAATAACAGGATAGACCCACAGGATTAAAACATTAGTCATTAACATCTTGAGAAACATTTAGCAAAATTATGTAGCAGAGAAAACATCAAAAAATACAAAACTTGCTCCAAAACATCTCTGTTTCACTCCGCCATTACTTCCAGCCAGCAAATCTGCCCCCTCTGAGGGGCAGCTGACACGTGCAGTATCCACGCTTTTTATAACATGTGTGCTAATGAACCAATTGGAAACACATGAAGAAATGTCAGCCTCTAGTTTGTGTGCACTTGTAACTGCTTACACCTGTTAAGGATGTCCTTAAATTACTAAGCCAAAAAAACAGCTTTCTGAGCATGCTCAGAAAGATGCATGTCATTTTCAGGGTCAGACAACCAGCTTATTTTTCAAAGTGTTCGAGCATGCCCAGTTCACTCGAAATGCAGTACCAGAATAAAATCTGCAATGGCGGATGTAAGCATTAGAGGTGTTTAATTTTTTTTGGTCCCCCTGAAGTGATGCTTTACAAGCTGAACGGGAGGTCTTATAGAATTTTTACGTAACAAACCTAAATAATAATAATTTAAACGCCCCTGTCCCTAGTAGCTCGCAGTCAGAAGCGAACAAGCAGCATTTTTATTGTTTCCGGTTACCAGTTTAGATTTACAGATGAGGTCTAGTGCTAAAAATATTCCTCTTGCTGTTACGCACGCTATGATACCTCACATGTGGGTTTTGAAGGATGTTTCCATATGTGGGCGGGCCTTAAATGTGTAAGGCCCGCCCACATATTGAACCCCCGTTCAAACCCCACATGTGAGGTATCATAGCGTACGTTAGAGCGAGAGCAATACTTTTAGCACTAGACCTCCTCTGGGTATTTTCAAGTACTGAAGTTTGGCGCCATTCCATGAGTGTGTGCAATATTAAAGTGTAACATGTTGGGTATCTATTTACTCGGTGTAACATCATCTTTCACATTATGGCCATAAATTGGGCTAACTTTAGTGTATTCTTAATTTGTAACCACTTGAGCCCCAGAGCATATTACTGGTCACTGACGGGGCCAGTTTTTGCATTTCAACACTGCGTCATTTTGACTGACAATTGCGTGGTTGTGCGACGTGGCCCCCAAACAAATTTGGCGTCCTCATTTCCCCCCCCCCCCCTCCCCCCAAAAAAAATGTTTTTTTTTTTTTTTGGTGGTATTTGATCACCTCTGCGTTTTTGCTTATTTTTGCTTGACCCAAAAATATAGCGACAATTTGGTAAATAAAAAAACATCTTTGCTATAATAAATCTCCCCCAAAATATATTCAAAAAATGTTTGCCCTCAGTTTAGGCCGATAAGTATTCTTCGACATATTTTTCTTTGCAAAAAATCACAATAAGCGTTTGATTGGTTTGGGCAAAAGTTCTAAGTAGGGGTTGGTCTTATGGGTTTTTTTGGAATAATTTTTTGTTTTACTAGTAATGGTGGCTATAATTGTTTTTTCTGGCTACTGCGACATTGTGGCGGACACATTTTTGTGAGATTTTGCATTTTTCTAGCGAGCAATGGTATAGAAATGCATTGCTTACTATAAAAATGACACTGGCAGGGAAGGGGTTAACACTAGGGGCGCGGAAGGGGTTGAATATGTTACCTGGGTGTGTTCTAACTGTAAAGGGGGTGGGACTGTGTAGGGGAAATGACAGATCGCTGTTCATACATTGTAGGGACAGACGAGCAGCCATCCCCCCCCCCCTGACAGGACCGGGATAAAGGGGAACTCCACCCCAAATTAGAAAAAAAACGGCGTGGGGGTCCCCCTTCAGGTGCACAAGAGGCTCTTAGATTTGATCTGGAACATAAGGGGTTAAACCCACGCCAAAAACGGCGTGGGGTTCCCCCTCAGATCCAGACCAAACCCTTCTCCCAGGCACGCAGTCTGGCCGGACAGGAATGGGGGTGGGGACGAGCGAGCGCCCCCCCCCCTCCTGAGCCGTACCAGACCACATGCCCTCGACATGGGGGAGTGTGTGCTGTGGGGGAGGGGGGCACTGCCCCCCCCACCCCAAAGCACTCTTGTCCCCATGTCGATAGGGACAAGAGCCTCTTCCCGACAACCCTGGCCGTTGGTTGTCGGGGTATGCGGGCGGGGGGCTTATCAGAATCTGAGAGCCCCCTATATTAAGGGGGCCTACAGATTCTGGCCCCCCACCCTATGTGAATGAGTATGGGGTACATCGTACCCCTACCCATTCACCGGGTGGAAAAGTGTAAACACAAATAAACCACACAGAAAAAAATAATTTATTAGTCAGCTCCGGGGGTCTTCTGCCGGGACCCCCCACCACCAGCCCATTGGGCCCCAGGCTTCGACGTTTTCTGCCGGGGGGGGACACCCACCGATGCTCTCCGCCATGTCCAGCCAGGCCCCCACCCCAAAATAAGCTCTTTTCCAATCGGGGGGGGGGGGCCGGCCGAAAAAAGCAGAGAACAACGGGGGGCGGAGCCCCTCGGTCTTCCAGACGTTTTCTGCCGGGGGGGCTCCAGCCCCGCACCGGTCTTCGCCGCCGCCTTCCGCCGGGGAGAGAGACACCCACCGATGCTCTCCGCCATGTTCAGCCAGGCCCCCTACCCCAAATCAAGCTCTTTTACATCCGGGGGGGGGGGCGGCGGAAATGGTGGAGAACAACGGGGGCGTCGCCACTCCTCGGTCTTCTAGCCGTTTTCTGCCGGGGGGGGGAAACACCCACCCATGCTCTCCGCCATGCTCGACTGGGCCCCCACCTCGAAAGTAAGCTCTTTCACATCCGGGGGGGGCCGGCCGAAAACAGCGGAGAACAACGGGGGTGTCGCCCCACCTCGGGCTCCTCCGCTTCTGCCTGGCTCCTCCCGAGGCCAGGGCTTCTTTCGCCGTCTTCCGCCGGAGGGCGCCACTCTCCGGGCTTCTCGTGGCTGTCTTCCGCCGCGGGGCACCACCCGCGGGGGCCAGGCCTTCTTCCGCCGCCGCCCCCTTCGAATTTTTCTGCCTGGACGGGGGTCGCACATCCCATCCAGGACTTGGACGTGGTGGGCTTCTCGTCGCTGTTTTCTGCCGCTGCCCCCTTCACCACGAAGCTCCGTGCTTGTTTGATGAGGGCAGCGGGCTTCCGTCGTCTTCTACCGGGGCGAGGGTCGTACATCCCACCCCGGATTTCTTCGCCGGCTTCTGCCTGGCTCCTCCTGGGGCCAGGGCTTCTTTTGCCGTCTTCCGCCGGAGGGCGCCACTCTCCGGGCTTCTCGTCGTTGTCTTCCGCCGCGGGGGCCAGGCCTTCTTCTTTGCCGCCCCCTTCGAATTTTTCTGCCTGGACGGGGGTCGCACATCCCATCCAGGACTTGGACGTGGCGGGCTTCTCGTCGCTCTCTTCTGCCGCTGCCCCCTTCACCACGAAGCTCCGTGCTTGTTTGATGAGGGCAGCGGGCTTCCGACGTCTTCTACCGGAGCGAGGGTCGTACATCCCACTCCGGATTTCGTCGCCGGCTTCTGCCTGGCTCCTCCTGGGGCCAGGTCTTCTCGTCGCTGTCTTCCGCCGCGGGGTGACACTCGCGGGCTTCTTCTTCCATTCGATGTTGACACGGCGAGGTGCGGCGCTGAAATGCCTTGTGAGCGGCGGGCAAGGACTTATATTGGCATAGGGCGTGGGCGTGGTTATGCCAACATGTGACCTAACCCATGTGACAGTGATGTGATGTGATGTGACATCACTGTCACATGGGTTAAGGTCACATGTTGGCATAACCACGCCCACGCCCTATGCCAATATAAGTCCTTGCCCGCCGCTCACAAGGCATTTCAGCGCCGCACCTCGCCGTGTCAACATCGAATGGAAGAAGAAGCCCGCGAGTGTCACCCCGCGGCGGAAGACAGCGACGAGAAGACCTGGCCCCAGGAGGAGCCAGGCAGAAGCCGGCGACGAAATCCGGAGTGGGATGTACGACCCTCGCTCCGGTAGAAGACGTCGGAAGCCCGCTGCCCTCATCAAACAAGCACGGAGCTTCATGGTGAAGGGGGCAGCGGCAGAAGAGAGCGACGAGAAGCCCGCCACGTCCAAGTCCTGGATGGGATGTGCGACCCCCGTCCAGGCAGAAAAATTCGAAGGGGGCGGCAAAGAAGAAGGCCTGGCCCCCGCGGCGGAAGACAACGACGAGAAGCCCGGAGAGTGGCGCCCTCCGGCGGAAGACGGCAAAAGAAGCCCTGGCCCCAGGAGGAGCCAGGCAGAAGCCGGCGAAGAAATCCGGGGGGGGGATGTACGACCCTCGCCCCGGTAGAAGACGACGGAAGCCCGCTGCCCTCATCAAACAAGCACGGAGCTTCGTGGTGAAGGGGGCAGCGGCAGAAAACAGCGACGAGAAGCCCGCCACGTCCAAGTCCTGGATGGGATGTGCGACCCCTGTCCAGGCAGAAAAATTTGAAGGGGGGGGCGGCGGCGGAAGACCCTCAAAGTTAAAACCACGTTCACCAGGTGAATGGGTAGGGGTACGATGTACCCCATACTCATTCACATAGGGTGGGGGCCCGAAATCTGGGGGCCACCTTATTAAAGGGGGCTCCCAGATTCTGATTGGCTCCCGCCCGCATACCCCGACAACCAATGGCTAGGGTTGTCGGGAAGAGGCTCTTTTTTTTCAAAATTCTTTATTTACACACAACAAAGAGCGGTCCACATGGATCACAGCAACATTCAAAAACAGTGTTATCTAGAGATGCATATACAAACAGAATTCAGTCATAAATGTACTGTTATTCAGGATGGATGGATTATCCCATAGGACATTGCGTGTCGTTAGGTTACAAACCCTTATGGGCAATATACAGCAGACATAGCAGTAATAGGGTTCAATGGCCCATGGGTCGTGGCATGTAGCCAGGGATCCACGGACCCGCTCACCTTTTCCTAATATTCTGAAAGGTAGTAAGGGTGAAAAGAGAAGGGGGATAGTAGATAGCAGTGATTCCCCAGACGTAGCTTGGGGAGGCAGGAAATGTAGCCACCCCGTGAGGGGGGGGTCTGGTTGGGGGGGTATGTAGGGGGGGAAAGGGGGGGAGGAGTGTCCGCGAACATGGATACATATGTCTGACGGCCCTATCTACAGTGTGTTTGGACCGGTGCGTCAACTCCTAAGTCAATTAGGGTAGGGGGGGGGATAGACTCCTGAAGTCGGGTCGGGTCTCTAAGATTTTGTCCTTCATCCGAATAGGTGTACATGTTCCACAGCCGCCACGTTTGTGTATGGGCTTCCTGTCTATCTTGGCTTGTAAGGATCAGATCCTCCATTCTCTTTATGTCATCCACTTTCTGTAGCCACATTGCCACAGTCGGTGGTTCTGGGGATTTCCAGCAAATGGGGATGCATGCCTTAGCGGTGTCAAGAAGGTGCCTAATAATTGATTTTTTATACACACGTGTGGGGATGTCATTGGCATGTAACAGTAGAAAGGCCGGGTCGTCGGGGATCTGTCTGTCTGTGAATTTTTGGGATATCTTTCTGACTTCCGTCCAGAAGGGTCTCAGCCGTGGGCAGGACCAGAAGATATGGAGCAGCGTGCCCCTCTCTGTCTGGCAGCGCCAGCATAAGTCTGAGGTCGTCCGGAACAGTTTGTTAAGCAATGTCGGTGTGCGGTACCACCGCGTCATGATTTTGTAATTTGTCTCTTGAACTTTCGTACAGATGGAGGACTTGTGAGCAAAGGTCAGCATTTGTTGTTTTTTCTTGGCTGAAAACGTGCAATGTAGGTCTTGTTCCCATTTACCTATACATGGGATATGGTATCCCTCCGCCGGTGTGGTTAGTGTGTTATAAATAATGGATAAGGCGTGTGGCAGCGGTTCCGTGCCCGAGCATAGCTCTTCCAAAGGTGTGAGAGTATGAGTGCCCGCCGGGGGGGGTGGCATGGTGTGTAAGAAGTGGTTAAGTTGATTTGCCCTCAGGAAGTCCAGGTGGTAAATCTCGTTTGGATCCACCAGTTCCGCGAGCGTTTTCCAGCGTCCCGTAACGCTAAAATGGGAGGCCTGGAATGTGCCAGATTCTCTCAGAGTACGAAATCGTATGTCTCGTATCCCTGGTTCAAATTGTGGGTTGCCCAATACTGGGTATAGCGGTGAAGTACCCACCGTCTGCCTGGCCCTTGAAAGTAGCCTAGCGCAGACCCCGAGCGTGGCCCCTATCAGAGGGTGAAGTCGTATCGGTCCGAGTAATGCTGCAGGGCACCACGGCGCTCTTTGCAGCGGGATCTCGCTCTGGGCCTGCTCCAGGTGAGGCCAAAGTTTGGTACCTCTATGTCGGCACCAGTCGACCAGACGGTTTAAGTGGGCTGCGTGGTAATACGTCCGGACATCAGGCATGGCTATTCCCCCATAACTCTTGGGTAGGGACAGTACCGTTCTGCGTATCCGAGGATGTTTCCCAGCCCACAGGAAGGTCTTAAACATGGTCTGAACCTGTTTAAAAAAATCCGCAGGTATATGAATGGGGAGGGCTTGAAGGAGGTAGATAAATTTCGGCAGTATGGACATCTTCAGTATGTTGCTCCTGCCAAACCAGGAGTGCAGACCGGTGGTCCACTGGTCCAGCAGTTTCTGCACCGCTTTGAGGAGTGGCGGGAAGTTAAGTCTAAAAGTTTGGGATAGGGTCGGGGGGATGCGCGTTCCAAGATAGTTCAGAGCTGTATCTGTCCACTGTAGGCCAGTACTGCTGCGTAGGCGTTCCAAACAGGGACTCTGGATTCCCACCCCCATCGCCACTGATTTGCTCATATTTATTTTTAAGTTGGATAGTTGTCCATAGATCTCGAATTCTCTCATCAGACTGGGAAGGGATGTTCCCGGGTTCGTCAGAGAGAAGAGCAGGTCGTCTGCATAGGCTGAGACTTTATGTTCTCTATCTCCCACCCTCACCCCTGAAATGTCTGGGTTTGTTCGTATGTGACGCAGAAAGGGCTCGAGAGTGACTGTTATGTATGGTAAATACCTGGTTGTCAGATCCTGGTCGCAGGAGGTGGCCTCTCGTACGGCGCTGGTTCGGGAGACGCTGGATTTGGGAACAGCGACTCGGGAGCGCAGCGGGGTAAGGGTGCCTGGATGATGGTGCAGGTCAAGTCAGCTCGGTGCAGGTTCTTCCGGGGTCACAGGAACAAGGACGGAACAGGCACTCCGATACGGGAACTGGTGGTATGAATGCAGATGCAGAGGTTTGCGATCCCGATGCGACTTGGCAGGTGACTTCAGAACTGGTGTGGAGCGAAGTAAACAGGAGGATGAGACGTAAGCTGGGTCAGGCAGGCCGAGGTCAACACGGGAGCAGGCGAAGGGTTAAACAGGCAGGCGTAGTCGGGTGTTCAGGCAGAAGATCTGGCAGCGGTGGTAATGGTAACAGAAGGTAAGTCCAAACAGGCCGAGGTCAGGATTGGAGAGATACGGAGAGTCAAACGTAGCCGGGTCAAGATCAGGTCAGGTACTTCAGATGCAGATTCAGGTTTAAATCACAGGGTATTTTGGCAGATCAGACAGCAAGGGGCTGCTGTATCTGACTGCCTTTTAAAGGCAGATTGGCGCCAAAGACTCGCGCCAACGTGCACGCGCGCGCTCCCGCCGCGCGCACACCACCCGCGCACGCGCGCGCACCACCGGTGCACGCGCCCGAGCGCGGACACGCGCGCGCACACCAGGGGCGCGCCGGGAGCCGGCGCCAGGGCCCTGACATTGCCCCCCCCCAAGGGGCAGCCTCCGGATGCCCAGGCGGGCCTGTTTCTCAGGATGGGAAGAAAAAAAAGCACGAATTAGTTCTTGGGCGTGGATATTGTTCTCGGGTTCCCACGAATTGTCCTCCGGCCCGTACCCCTTCCACTTGATCAGAAATTGATTTTGCCCCTGCCGTTTCCTGCAGTCAAGGATGGCTTCTACTACATACTCCTCGCAGCCATCAACTGAAATAGGTTCAGGTGGACCAGCCCCTCTGTCAGGAAAGGGATCAGGAGTTGCGGGTTTCAGCAATGATACGTGAAATACCGGGTGAACCTTAAGGGACTCGGGTAAAGACAGTTCATAGGAAACCTCATTGATTTTTCTTCTTACCGGAAAGGGTCCCATAAACCTGGGTGCCAGTTTCTTGGAAGGACAAGCTAATCTGAGGTTACTAGTAGAAAGCCATACCTGATCTCCTGGTTGCAGGTCCAGCTCACCTCTCCTTTTCCTATCGAAGGCTTTCTTGCTGTCGGCTTGAGCTTTCGTTACTGCTTCTTGTAGTACCCGGTTGTTGCGACTGAGGAAGTCCACCGTGCTCTGCACCGCCGGAACTGGGGATTCTGGAAGAAAATCTGGTAAGAAGGTTAGATTAAAGCCATAATTGGCGAAAAAGGGGGATTGTCCGGTTGCCGAATGGCTGGCGTTATTGTAGGCAAATTCTGCCAGGGGTAGCAGGGAGACCCAATCGTTCTGGGAGAAGGAAGTGAAACATCTAATATATTGCTCCAGGGTCTGGTTTGTGCGTTCAGTCTGTCCGTTAGTCTGAGGATGGTAGGCCGAGGAGAAAGCAAGTTTGATATTCAGAATCTCACACAGGGCTCTCCAGAAACGAGATGTAAACTGGACCCCCCTATCTGACACGATGTTTGCAGGGATTCCATGGAGTCTGACAATTTCTCTGATGAAGACACGGGCAGTCTCAGCAGCGGATGGAGTATTTTTTAGTGGGAGAAAGTGGGCCATCTTAGATAGGCGATCCACGACTACAAAAATCGCTGTGCACCCCTCGGAACATGGAAGCTCTACTATAAAGTCCATGGCGATCATCTGCCATGGTCTATCGGGTACCGGCAGAGGTTTTAGTAAGCCCCAGGCTCGATTCCTTGTAGTCTTGTTTTGATTGCAGGTTGGACAGGTATTGATGTACGATTTGCAGAATTCCTCCAAGCCTGGCCACCAGAAGGTACGTCGTACCAGTTCAAGGGTTTTACGGACTCCGAAATGTCCTGCCAATGGATGGTCATGAAGTAGTTTTAGGACCTCTACCCGAATATCTGCTGGCACAAAAATTTGACTCCCTCTCCAAAAAAGTCCGTCTCTGGGGGTCAGGGTGACACCTGGGGGTTTTGCAGAATCCGTGGATGCTTCTCTAAGTCGGGGAAGCAGATCATGGTGCAGCAGTAGAAAGTTCCCGGCCGGAAGAATGGTGTCAGGGGCAGGTAAGTCCTTGGGATTGTCGTGCATCCGTGATAATGCGTCTGGCTTGATGTTTTTTGAGCCGGGGCGATACGTGATGTGGAAAGAAAAACGAGAAAAGAATAATGCCCATCGGGCCTGTCGGGGTTTCAAGCGTTTTGCGGATCTTAAGTATTCTAAGTTCTTGTGATCCGTATAGATCAAGACCGGATGTGCAGCGCCCTCCAGAAGGTACCTCCATTCCTCCAGTGCAGCCTTGATGGCGAGTAGTTCCCGGTCACCAACATCATAATTCCTCTCCGCTGGGGAGAGTTTTCGGGAGAAGAAGCCCACAGGATGCATCAGATCTTTGTTCCCCTGGCGTTGGGAGATAATAGCGCCCACTGCTACCTCGGATGCGTCTACTTCAAGGAGGTAGGGTAATGCCGGGTCAGGGTGGCTAAGAATCGGGGCAGATGTAAACAGTCCTTTAAGTGTATCGAAGGCCTTTTGGGCTTCTGAATTCCACTGGAAACGTTGGTTCTGTTTGGTTAATTGCGTGATTGGCGAGATGATCGCGGAAAAATTTCTGATGAACCTTCTGTAAAAATTTGCGAATCCCACAAATCGTTGTACCCCCTTCTTGTCCAGGGGTGCTGGCCAGTCAAGTATGGCGGACACTTTGTTGGGATCCATCTTAATTCCTGTAGGGGATAAGATCAGGCCAAGGAACTGAATGGTTTGTTGTTCAAATTCACATTTTTCGACTTTGGCATATAGTCTATGTAGACGGAGGCGATTTAGGACCCTGCAGACGTGTTCGCGGTGTTTGTCCAGTGATCCGGAGAAGACCAATATGTCGTCTAGGTAGACGATGACGAAGATGTCAAGAAAGTCTCTAAGCACATCGTTGATGAAGTGTTGGAACGTCGCGGGTGCATTGCACAGACCAAAAGGCATGACCAGATACTCATAATGTCCAAAACGGGTACGAAAAGCCGTCTTCCACTCATCCCCGTCCCGAATGCGAATTAAATTGTACGCTCCCCTCAGGTCCAGCTTGGTGAAGATGGTGGCAGATCTTAATTTATGAAAAAGTTCCGGTATCAGAGGCAATGGGTAGCGGTTTTTTATTGTAATGTTATTTAATTCCCGGTAGTCTACGCATGGGCGGAGAGATTGGTCCTTTTTACTGACGAAAAATATTCCTGCGCCTGCTGGGGAGGTAGACGGGCGAATGAACCCTTTACTCAGATTTTCATCGATATACACCTTCAGGGCCTCCTGTTCCTTCTCGGACAGCGGGAAGATGCGTCCAAAAGGGATTGCAGCCCCTGGGAGGAGCTCGATTGGACAATCGTATGGACGATGAGGCGGAAGGGAGTTCACAAATCCCACCTTGGTAGCTTCCAAAGAGAAAGTCCGAGGTTGCAAGGCAAAATACAGCTCACAGGCATTGCGGAAGGCCCGGAACTTCGCCCGATCCCCTGAGAACCGTTCTGGGATAGGAACTCTGGGTTCGGGTGGGAGCATCACCACTGAGGGGGCGGAGCCCGCCGAAGAAGATCTAGTGGGGTTTGCGGAAGTTGCATCGCTGGAGCCCGACAGGTTTTGGACTTGTCCCTCTAACCTCATATATCCATCTTGCAGGTTCTTGACAGCTTGTGTGAGGGATGCCAGATGTTTGCAAATCTCGTCCACAGCGGGGGCTACTCCTGCAGGATCTGACATAATGGCTGTCTGATACTGTTATGTATGGTAAATACCTGGTTGTCAGATCCTGGTCGCAGGAGGTGGCCTCTCGTACGGCGCTGGTTCGGGAGACGCTGGATTTGGGAACAGCGACTCGGGAGCGCAGCGGGGTAAGGGTGCCTGGATGATGGTGCAGGTCAAGTCAGCTCGGTGCAGGTTCTTCCGGGGTCACAGGAACAAGGACGGAACAGGCACTCCGATACGGGAACTGGTGGTATGAATGCAGATGCAGAGGTTTGCGATCCCGATGCGACTTGGCAGGTGACTTCAGAACTGGTGTGGAGCGAAGTAAACAGGAGGATGAGACGTAAGCTGGGTCAGGCAGGCCGAGGTCAACACGGGAGCAGGCGAAGGGTTAAACAGGCAGGCGTAGTCGGGTGTTCAGGCAGAAGATCTGGCAGCGGTGGTAATGGTAACAGAAGGTAAGTCCAAACAGGCCGAGGTCAGGATTGGAGAGATACGGAGAGTCAAACGTAGCCGGGTCAAGATCAGGTCAGGTACTTCAGATGCAGATTCAGGTTTAAATCACAGGGTATTTTGGCAGATCAGACAGCAAGGGGCTGCTGTATCTGACTGCCTTTTAAAGGCAGATTGGCGCCAAAGACTCGCGCCAACGTGCACGCGCGCGCTCCCGCCGCGCGCACACCACCCGCGCACGCGTGCGCACCACCGGTGCACGCGCCCGAGCGCGGACACGCGCGCGCACACCAGGGGCGCGCCGGGAGCCGGCGCCAGGGCCCTGACAGTGAGTGCGAACAGTAAGGGCGACAGAGGGCACCCTTGCCTCGTCCCATTTTTGATCGGAAACGGTTCTGACAGCACTCCGTTGGCCCTGACTCTGGCCGATGGGTCTGTATATGTCGCTGATATCCAATTCAACATGTTATGCCCCAGCCCAATGTGTTTCAACGTCTCGAACATAAACCTCCAATTAACACGATCGAACGCCTTTTCGGCGTCAGTACTCACAAAGATGCAGGGGGTTTTCGTAATGTTTACTACGTGTACGAGGTTCAGTACCTTAGCGGTATTGTCCCTCGCTTCTCTGGTAGGGACAAACCCAACCTGATCTAGGTGGATCAAGCTCGGTAGGTGGTTTTGAATTCTGGTTGCGAGGATCTTTGTAAGGAGTTTAAGATCGACGTTCAGCAGCGAAATAGGGCGGTAGCTTCCACATTGGCTCGGGTCTTTCCCTTCCTTAGGGATAACCACGATCTGTGCTTGCAACGTCGACATGTGAAGTCTCGACCCTGTACTAAGATAGTTAAACAGGGAGACCAGATGGGGGCCCAGGGAGGGGAGGAGCGCCTTGTAGTACGTCACGGTTAGCCCGTCTGGGCCCGGGGCTTTCCCCGGTTTTGCGCTGCCTAAGGCTAGTTGTAGTTCGGGTAGGGTGATAGGTCCCTCAAGTAGGTCTCTAACGTCTGGGGACAGAGATGGCATAGCTGAGGAATTCAGGTATTCCCTGGAAGGGCCTGTCTCGGAATCCAGGGGTGTAGTGGGTAGGTTATATAAGTTATTGTAAAAGTCCCTGAACTCACGGGAGATTGACTGTGGGATCGATATTTTCCGCCCCTCGCGATTAACCACATGGGGGATGTAGGATGTGCTGTTTTGTGTGCGCAGAGCGCGGGCCAACATCTTCCCACATTTGTTTCCCGACTCATATACCTTACGTCTGCAGACTTGAATGGCTGCTTTAGCTTTGTATGTAAGGATGTCAGTGACCCGTCTCCTCGTGGTGTCAAGCTCAATGCCCAGCTGTCTCGTCGGCGTTTGTTTGTGTTGTGTCTCTAGGGTCTGCAGTTTGGCTAGCAAAGTATTCAGTTGTTCCGTCCTTGCCCTCTTCTGTCTGGCCCCATGTTTGATAAGGATGCCTCGTGCGACCGCTTTGTGGGCTTCCCATACTACTTCTGGTTTACTGTCTGGGATGGCGTTGTCCGTAAAGTAATGTCTCAGTTCTTTAACCATGTCTGCTAAAATGTCAGGGTCTTGTAACAGGGATTCGTTCAGTCTCCAAGGGTGTCTCCTTTCAGAGCCGTGCTCCGACAGGGCGTAAGTCAAGGTGATCGGGGCGTGGTCCGACCAGGTAATCGACCCTATCCCCGCGTCTTTAACTGCATTTAAGTTCCTGTGCTGCACTAGGAAGTAGTCGATTCGGGAATATACCTGATGAGGCCTAGAGAAAAAAGTGAAGTCTCTTTCTCCTGGGTGGAACAGTCGCCACGTGTCTACTAGTTGGGAATTGTGGAGCGTCGTCTGGATGTGACTACGGGTTTTTGCAAATGTTGAGGATAGTCCAGTGGACGTGTCCTCTCGTGGTGATAGAGGAATGTTAAAGTCGCCCCCTATAATTAGGTGTCCAGTGGTGTATCGTGTCAGTCGGTTGAGTTGCCGTGTCAGAAAGTTATCTTGGTGTTCATTCGGGGCGTAGAGGTTCGCCAGGGTGATCTCTGACGTGCCAATCCGGCCTTTAACAAACAGAAAGCGACCTCCGGGGTCTCTTTGCACGTCTCCTAGGGTCCAGGGTACTCCGGCTGCGATAAGCACCGAAACACCTCTGGACTTCGCCTCCGTGTAGGAGGAATGGTAGACCGTGGGGTAGTATCTGTTTTTCAAGATTGGGAGCCTGTCTTCCCTAAAGTGTGTCTCCTGTAAAAGGACAATGTCAGCTTTCTGGCTACGGATGTCATGTAGCAGCATTCTACGTTTTTCGGGGGTATTCAGGCCTTTGGCGTTTAATGAAATAATCTTTAGTGTATCCATGTTCGCGGGCAAGGGGGGGGGGGGGGAATGTGTGATCAGGTAGAGGGGGGTGTTGAGTAGCCCAGTGTGGGCTGGAAGTTAGGATTCACAGAAGGAAGAGAGAGTGAAAGCGTAGGAGGCGTGCGTCACCGTCTAACGTGGCGGGGGCGCACGGGAGAGAACCAACACCAGGTGGTGTGGTCAAGAAGAGAGTCTAAATTAGCCTAAAATGGCTAGAACGCTCACCAGAGAGGGTCTGGCGTATGAGCGCAGGCCTATGTGGGTGGGTGGGTAGACAAGGCCGGTGGTGCGAGCTCCCAGCCTCCCCAACCCCCCCCCCAGCCGTATCAGGTGTTGGTATACAATAACAGTAGTGCAATCTGTGGTCATGTATTAACAGTGCATAGAGTTTCAAGATAAAGGAACAAATAAACAAAAAAACAAAAAAAAAAAAAATGTGGAAGGCAAAACATAAGGTATAGAACATACATTGTAGAACCTCGACTTAGATATGCTAACTCACAAATATTACAGTTACAGGCATATTAGAAGTCTAAGCAGGTGTATCAGAGGTCTAAACAGGTGTAATAGAGGTAGGGCCTAGGTGTGGAGTATCCCCAACTCTTTCGGTAGTAGAATCCCCAGTAGCTTCCCTCCCCCAGACATGGTGGTATAGTCCCAGTTCATCTATCTAGTCCAGGGGGTCCGTCTATCTCCCGGTTTCCCCTCCGTAGAATAAAATTTCCACGGTCACTCCAGCCTCCCCCCGTAATCTATTCTCGCACAGGTTTGCACCCCACCTTGTGTTCTCGGCAATCACAGCGAGGCAGCCTTTGTGTGGGGTGTACCGCCAACCGAGCGCTGTCCACCTTCACCCCTTCAGAGCTGGCATGGGCGGGTGAGGTGGGGGGTAGAGACAGAGCGCCCTCTCCTGCAGCAGTGTCCCAACTCTGGCAAGTGTTCGTCAGCAATGGTGGATATCCATGTAGAGAGGGAGGGGGGGTGCTGCATGTCCGCTCGGAGGGAAAGCAGGGCACGCTCTAACAGCGCGGGGGCCCAAAAGATCTCATCATGTGAGCCATCTCGGTGGGTAGTTCAATATGTATGGTTCCTCAGAGTGGCAGTGAAGGTAAGGGTAGGGGAGAGGCCTCAGTGGGCAGAGAGGGGGGGGGGATCATCTGCGAGATGTCACAGTTTAATTTCCCTAAGCAACGGGCGTTAGAGTGATTCCAGGCTAGGCATGGAGGCGGCTGACTGGTGAGACGATACGGGGGTGCGGGACCTTACCCCGCAACACTGGAAGAGGGAAAGGGGCGTCAGGGCCCTGCGAGTCCTAGACCAGTCTCCAGGGAAGTAGGGCACGCTCTAACAGCGCGGGAGCCCAGAATGGTGTTCAGGGAGGTCGGGTAGGGCTCTGCGCTACAGTACCAGTCAGCTCGCCCCCGTGAGTCTCCCTCCTGGGCTTCAGGTCGTACATATGTTGGGAGGTCGGCCCTCGTGATAGACGGGGGTCTGGGGTTTCCCCTTGGGCATACGGTGTAGCAAATCCCCAGATGTGGTAGAGACAGGAGGGGTGAGCGCGGGGGGAGGGGTGGGGGGAAGGTAAGTCTGCCGTCTCAGCAGAGTAGGGACAGTTCACTGGGGTCTGGGGATTTTGGCCTACGGCCTACTCACGATTCTCTCCACCTGAGGGCGCGCGGTGTCTCCTCCGTCCTCGGCCCTGTTGTCGAGCGCCCATCCCGGGCCTGTACATCGAAGGGCCCCCCCGGCCGGGGGTGCGGGGCAGAAGCTGTAGCCAGTCTGGGACGGGGATCCGGTCCGAGTCCAGGAACTGGAAGAGGCCTGGGAGGTCCGCCGGTTTTTGTACAGTGAACGCTGCTCCGTCCTTCTTGAAGGTGACTGCAAGCGGATATCCCCATCTGTATGTGCAGCCCTGCTGCTTTGCTAGGTCTAGGATGGGCTTCAGCATCGCCCGTCTTCGCAATGTCGCCCGTGACAGGTCCGGTAGTACCTTGATCGTCGATCCCCCTAGCAGGACTTCACCCCTCTCCCATGCTCCTCGGATGATGCGCTCTTTTTGTGCGTAGCGGAGCAGCCTGCACACGACATCCCGTGGTCTGTCAGGGTCATCCGATTTCGGGCCTAGTGCGCGGTGAGCGCGGTCCACCTCCACAGTTTCCTCTGGGTCACCCAGCACGTCCCGGAACAGTAGTAGCAGCGTTTCGTCTAGGGCATCGGTCTCCACTGATTCCGGAATCCCACGGAGACGCAAATTATTGCGTCGGCTCCTGTCTTCGACCTCCTCCAGGTGTAGTTGGAGTGTAACCGCCGCTTCCCTGTGGAGATCTCTGTCGCGTTCTAGGCCGGTCACTCGCTGCTCCAAGGCCGCTAGGGAGCCCTCTCCCGTGGTCACTCTGTCTGTTAGTGTGGACACCTCCGCCCTCACTTCTTGGAAGTCTCTCCGGTGTGTCTCCTCTAGCTTCAATATGAGAGACTCTATATCAGAGCGGGTAGGGAGGGCTTGCAGGAGCGCTCGTATCTCTCGTTCCGCCGGCGTGCCCTCCGACCCTGCGACTGAAGTGGACATAGTCGGGTGTGTATCCGGGGTTCCTGGTGCGGTGGTGTCTTCCGACATATCGTCTGGGTGGAAGATCCAGGCCGCCTGATCTGGTTCGTCTAGTAGGCCGCCATGCAGGCTGCCACGTGGTGCCGCCACCCTTGCTCCCGGAGAGAACGGCTCTTGAGGGTGGAAATAGTTGTGTAAATTGCCTGTTTTCACACCAGAACGGGTCAGTCGGGTCGCTCCTCTATGCTTGTTCCTTTTGGCAGATTGCATGCCTGTATTTTCGGGTCTTTGGCTGGTGGAAGGGAGGACAAGGCCAGGAGCTCCAAAGATCTGCTTCTTCACTCAGCCATGTCCAGGCCACGCCCCCGGGGGGAAGAGGCTCTTGTCCCGATCGACATGGGGACAAGAGTGCTTTGGGGTGGGGGGGCAGCGCCCCCTCCCCCAAAGCACACACTCCCCCATGTCGAGGGCATGTGGTCTGGTACGGCTCAGGAGGGGGGGGGCGCTCGCTCGTCCCCACCCCCATTCCTGTCCGGCCAGACTGCATGCCTGGGATGAGGGCTTGGTACGGATCTGGGGGGGAACCCCACGCCGATTTTGGCGTGGGTTAACCCCTCACGTTCCGGACCAAGCCGAAGAGCCTATTGTGCCCCTGGGGGGGAAGCCGCGCCGGTTTCAAATTTGAAATTTGGCGCGGAGTTCCCCTTTAGTGTCGGCGCAGCCCGAGAACAGCTCGGAGCTTGCCGTGCGCCGCTCCAGGCAGTGCAAACACTGCTACGCCGCTTGGTATTTACCAAGAATTTCCCGGCGTACTGAAGAGGCGCGCGGAAAGCTCAGATCCCTCTGCGCATGCCCAGTATGCAAATGAACCTTCCGAGGTTCTAGCGTACTTTGCAAGCGCACGGGGATCGGGTACCAAAAGTCACTTTCCCTTTCAAATCGGCCCGCCACACACGTTCAAACACATGTCACTACACTTCCCCTGCATCACCCCCTCCCTCCCCTCATAAACTCCCGCCCGAATCCCCGATGTTTACATTACTAAATGCCGCACGCCAGCTCTGTACTGGCGTGCTGTGCGCCCTCTCCTGGGCGCATTAGGCACTTTAGTAAATGAGGAAACACGCTGCACTGGCAGCGTGTTTCTTTTGTAAATCTCAAAAACAGGTTTACTCCTGCTTGTGCACCATGAGTCATGGCGCACAGGCTTGGTAAATCAGCCCCATAGTTACATAGTAACTAGTAACACTTTATACTCCTGTACATGTATAAAGCCATGACAGGTCCAATTTAGTTATCATGATATAAAATAATGAATGTAGGGGACCTGTCATGGCTCTATACATGTATATAGGAGTATAAAGTGGACCTGTCACGGCTCTATACATGTATATAGGAATATAAAAAGGACATGTGATGGTTGTTTACATGTATGAAGGAGTATAAAGAGGTCCTGTCATCGCTCTATACATGTATGTAGCAGTATAAAGAGGATTTGTCACAGCTCTATACATGTATATAGGAGTGTAAAAGGACCTGTAATTTCTCTGTACATGTATGTAGTAGTATAAAGAGGACCTGTCACGGCTCTATGCATGTATGTAAGAATATAAAGAGGACCCGTCATGGCTCTAAACATGTATGTAGGAATATAAAGAGGACCTGTGCGTGGCCGTTGCCATTGATGTCAGCCGGCCACCCGTGATCGCTCCAGAGAGCCAGATCGGGGATCTGTCAATGTAAACAGACTCAGACAGATTTTGACAGGGAAGGAGAGACAGATCTGCTGTTCCTAGTGATTAGGAACAGAGATCTCTCGCCTCCTCCAGTCAGTCCCATCCCCCAGTTAGAAACACCTCCCAGGGAACACATCTAACCCCTTTCCTGCCAGTGACATTTACACAGTAATCAGTGCATTTTTATAGCACTGGTCCCAAAAAAGTGTCAAAAGTGTCCAATCTGCTCCCCGCCATCACTAGTAAAAAAATAATAATAATACAAAAGGCCATAAATATATCCTCTATTTGGTAGACACAATAACTTTTGCGCAAATTAATCAATATACACTTATTGCATTTTTTCTTACCAAACATATGTAAAAGAATATATATCGACCTAAACTGATAAGGAAATGTATATTTAAATTTGTTTGGATGTTTATTATAGAAAAAAGTTAAAAACTTATTTTTTTCAAAATTTACGCTATTTTTGTTTACGTATAGCACAAAAAAATTTAAACACAGAAGTGATCAAATACCACCAAAATAAAGCTCTATTTGTTTAGGTACAATGTCAGACGACTGCGCAATTGTCAGTTAAATCAAAATGATTGAAGTACATTATTTCTATTATTACATTGTTATATAAAATAAAATCGTTCAACTCACCATAATGCAGAATCAGTGGGAGCCCCGAGTGTGTCACGTGCCGCGTCACCTGCCACCAGATGCAGATTGTCACTTGTTGCGGATTATCACTCGCCACGACGCCACCTGCCACACATTGCGGATTGTCACTTGCAATGATGCCAAACATTACTGATTGTCACTTGCCACAACGCCATCTGCCACACATTGCGGATTGTCATTTGCCACGATGCCACACATTGCGGATTGTCACTTGCCACAACGTCACCTGCCACACATTGTGGGATGTCACTTACCACGATGTCACCTGCCACACATTGCAGATTGTCACTTGCCACGATGCCACACATTGCGGATTGTCACTTGACACCTCCCACACATTGTGGATTGTCACTTGCCACGACGCCACCTGCCACATATTGTGGATTGCCACTTGCCACATATTGCGGATTGTCACTTGCCACCTGACACATATTGTGGATTGTCACTTGCCATAACGTCACCTGCCACACGTTGCAGAAGATGGGACGGCTGTTAGAGAGGAGGGGGGTGGCTGATAGAAAGATGAGGGGAAGAAGCTGATAGAAAGATGGGGGGGAGAGGCTGATAGAGAGATGGGGGAAGAGGCTGATAGAGAGGAGGGGGGAAGAGGCTGATAGAGAGGAGGGGGGAAGAGGCTGATAGAGAGGAGGGGGGAAGAGGCTGATAGAGAGGAGGGGGGGCGGCTGATGATAGAGAAGAGGGGGCTGATAGAGAGGAGGAGGGGGGAGGCGGCTGATAGAGAGGAGGGGGTCGGCTGATGATAAAGAGGAGGGGGCTGATAGAGAGGAAGGGGGGGTGGCTGATAGAGAGGAGGGGGTGGCTGATAGAGAGGAGGGGGGCTGATGATAGAGAGGAAGGGAAGCTGATGATAGAGAGGAGGGGGGTGCTTGATAGAGAGAAGGGGGGTGCCTGAAAGCAAGGAGGGGGTGCCTAATAGAGAGGAGGGGGCGCCTGATAGAGAGGAGGGGGTGGCTGATAGAGAGGAGGAGGGCAGCTGATAAAGAGGAGGGGGCGGCTTACAGACAGGCGGGGGGGCCGCGGGTGGCTGACAGACAGGAGAGGTGCCGCGGGCGGCTGACAGACAGGAGGGGGGCCACGGGCGGCTGACAGACAGGAGGGGGGGCCGCGGATGGCTGACAGACAGGAGGGGGGCCGCAGGCGGCTGACAGACAGGAGGGGGGGCCGCGGGCGGCTGACAGACAGGAATGGGGGGCTGCGGTCGGCTGACAGACAGGAGGGGGGCCGCGGGCGGTTGACAGACAGAAGGGGGGCCGCAGGCGATTGACAGACAGGAGGGGGGCCGCTAGGGTGGTTGACAGACAGGAGGGTGGCCGCAGGGGCAGCTGACAGACAGGAGGGGGGCCGCGGGCGGCAGGCAGACAGGAGGGGGGCCCGTGGGTGCACAGTGTCTGCAATCAGATCTGTACACCCACATCTTTGGTCTACCAGCATGAAGCTCTGAGGTGGATACAGATGCAGCAAAAAGGACTCAGCATAGAGAACCTGTCTCAGCTCATGTCTGGCACTCCAGTGAGCAGTGAGCACTATAGGGGCAGAGCAGATAACCAGTGACTGAGAGTCACTGACTGTCTCTCTGCAGACTGAAGACAGAGAACTGAGTGATCAGTGGTGTTTGATTGGTTTGAGAGCAGGCAGAGGACAAATGCAGCAGCGGATTGATGCTGCACCCACCTAGGGGAGTATTAGTGTTTGTTTTTTTAAACTCCCAAAAGTATCTGTTAAATTTCAATATTTTCATGAGAAAGGTACGTATTCCTTTCCAGATTTAAAAAATCATGTAGAAGGATTATAACCCCTGCTGGGTGCTGTCTGTACACCTGTCCTGCTGGCAATGGTTTCACCAGACAGAAAGTAAGGGAAAGTCTGCAAGAGCAACACAGAGAAAAACCTGTCTTTGGTTCTTGTCTTCCCTTATGCTTTGTACACATGAGTCAGAGGGATTTTTTTCAGCGGATATTCCGACCATGTGTGGGCCCCATCAGACTTTTTTTCCATCGGAATTTAGAAATAGAACATGTTTTATTTTTTTTTCCGATGGAAAGAAATTCTATCGGAAATTCCGATCGTGTGTACAGGGCAATACTCTACTAAACAAGCATTTTTTTTATTTTGTCTGGGATGTCATTGGACAGTTTCGCTCTTTTCCTAGCCAATAAAATGTTGTCATAAAGACAAAAAGTGAGGGGTAAAGACCAGGTTTAGACTGAACCGGCAGCTTTTACCTGCTGCTCATTTCCTGTTCTGATTTTTGCTGTTTGGAGGTTTGGTGAAGGGCCAAACTAAATGGGTGATCAGTAGACATGTGCAAACTGGAATATTTTGTTTCGTTTTTTCGTCTCGAAAATACATTTATTTAGTTGCTGCCGAAAATCGTTTTGATTTTTTTTGTTTTTCGTTGGGGAATTGCTTTCATCCGAAACGAATCCGGAACGTCGAAAATTGTACATTGCGCCTACATCAATTCTAATGTTGTATGACTACAAAAAAAAAAAAAAATAGCGTGGGGGTCCCCCCAAATTCAATAACCAGACCCTTTAGGTCTGGTATGGATATTAAGGGGAACCCCGCCGTTTAAAAAAAAAATGACGTGGGGCTCCCCCAAATATCCATACCAGACCCTTCAGGTCTGGTGTGGATTTTAAGGGGAACTCCACCCCAAATTTTTTTAAAAAATGGCGTGGAGTTCCCCCTAAAATCCACACCAGACCCCTTATCTGAGCACGTTGACCTGGCCGGCCGCAGAAAAGAGGGGGGGCAGAGTGCGCCCCCCCCTCTCCTGAACCGCACCAGGCCACATGCCCTGAACATTGGGAGGGTGCTTTGGGGTTCCCCCCAAAGGACCTTGTCCCCATGTTGATGGGGACAAGGGTCTTTTCCCCACAACCCTTGCCTGGTGGTTGTGGGGGTATGCGGGCAGGAGGCTTATCAGAATCTGGAAGACCCCTTAAACAAAGGGGACCCCCAGATCCTGCCCCCCCCCCGTGTGAAATGGTAATAGGGTACACTGTACCTCTACCATTTCACAAAAGAAGTGTAAATAGTTTGGAAAAAAACACACACACACACCGTAGAACAAAATATTTTATTCATTAAACCAAATAAAAATCCAGCTGTGAAAATAGACAAACGATACTGCTCCCTGATCCAACGTTGTCTTCTATCCAGCGCCGGGTGATCTCTCCAGCGACGGGTGATCGGTCCAGCGATGACAAATCCATCCAGAGAGAGCAGTGGCGCCGACATCCTCCCTCCGCTGGGCACAGCCCAGAGAATGACGCAGCCGGGAATCTGACGGTTCTTTTATAGGGGAGGCGGCCACGCGTCACGTGACCCCGTCCCGCTCTGACGCAAGGGGCATCTCTGGGCTTTCCCAGTGACATAGCAGAGTGTGCGTCAGAGGGGGACGGGCTCCCCTATAAAAGAAACGTCAAATCCCCGGCCGCGTCATTCGCTGAGCTGTGCCCAGCGGAGGGAGGATGTCGGCGCCACTGCTCTCTCTGGATAGATGGACTTGTCATCGCTGGACCGATCACCCGTCTCTGGAGAGATCACCCGGCGCTGGATAGAAGACAACGTTGAATCAGGGAGCAGCATCGTTTGTCTATTTTCACCGCTGGATTTTTATTTGGTTTAATGAATGAAAAAAAAAACACACACACACCGTAGAACAAAATATTTTAAACAACTATTTACACTTCTTTCGTGAAATGGTAGGGGTACAGTGTACCCCATTATCATTTCACACACGGGGGGGCCAGGATCTGGGGGTCCCCTTTGTTAAAGGGGTCTTCCAGATTCTGATAAGTCTCCCGCCCGCATACGCCCACAACCACCGGGCAAGGGTTGTGGGGAAGAGACCCTTGTCCCCATCAACATGGGGACAAGGTGCTTTGGGGGGCACCCCAAAGCACCCTCCCAATGTTGAGGGCATGTGGCCTGGTGCGGTTCAGGAGAGGGGGGCCACACTCTGTCCCCCCCCTCTTTTCTGCGGCTGGCCAGGTCAACGTGCTCGGATAAGGGGTCTGGTGTGGATTTTAGGGGGGACTCCACGCCATTTTTTTTAAATTTGGTGTGGAGTTCCCCTTAAATTCCACACCAGACCTGAAGGGTCTGGTTATGGATATTTGGGGGGAACCCCACGTAATTTTGAATGAATCATCTCTAAATTGCCGAAGCCGACAATTCATTATAGCCGCAAAGCTACATAGCCGATTAGCCGTCAAATCTCCGTTGAATCTCTCGATATCAAAAAAAAAATTTGCAACGAAAATAAATCATTTTTTATGTCGGATCTTTCGTTTTTCGTTTTTTTGCACTTTCGTTATCGTTTGTTAAAACGATAACGAAAATATCAGATTTTCGGACGAAAATGCATGCACATGTCTAGTGATCAGCTGAGCTAAACTTCTGGCTGCAGCAGGAGGTAATACATTTAGCAATGGTAATACCACTGCTACTAATTGTAATAACTTCTTGCACACTTCCAGCAGCTGCATGTTAGGTAATGTATCTGGCAGCTGCTGGCATACTAACAACCAGTGACGCATTCTCACTGACAGTTGAATGTAAACAAAGAGGCAAGGATAACATATGGGGTCCCTTAATGAAAAACAAAAAACAAACAAAGAAAACAGCATGGGATTAACCATAGCAGGCCACAAACCCTCATCATTGGAAGGGTACCTTAATCCTACAGTATGTCCCATTTTGAAGAGTTCTTGCCCACAACTTTGACCCAGTAGTTGTGGGGGTCTGTAGATCCAGGGCAAGAGGTACACATACCCCCCAACCAGCAACCCCCCCCCCCAACAACTTTGGTCCGATTACCCCTACTTATTCCTGAAAAATCAATTAAATAGGGACACCCTCCTTTTGACATAGAGGAGCTCAGCTATGAGGAAATTTTTCAACCTGACTAACTATGTAACTATGTAATAAGACACAAGTCCATCCAGTTCAGCCATAAAAATAAATAAAAATAAAACAAAGTAAAACAGAGTACATCCTCCCATACACCCAACTCCATACCCACAGTTGATCCAGAGGAAGGCAAAAAACCCCAGCAGAGCGATGATCCAATTTGCTACCCGAGGGGAAAAAATTCCTTCCTGATCCCCCGAAAGGCAATCGGATTTACCCCGGATCAACTTTACCTACAAAACTTAGTACTCAGTTATATTATGTGCATTTAGGAAAGAATCCAGGCCTCTCTTAAAGCAATCTACTGAGCTGGCCAGAACCACCTCTGGAGGGAGTCTGTTCCACATTTTCACAGCTCTTACTGTGAAGAAACCTTTCCGTATTTGGAGGTGAAATCTCTTTTCCTCCAGACGTAAAGAGTGCCCCCTTGTCCTCAGTGTTGACCTTAAAGTGAATAACTCAACACCAAGTTCACTATATGGACCTCTTATGTATTTGTACATGTTGATCATATCCCCCCTTATTCTCCTCTTCTCAAGAGTGAATAAATTCAGTTCCTTTAATCTTTCCTCATAGCTGAGCTCCTCCATGCCTCTTATCAGTTTGGTTGCCCTTCTCTGCACTTTCTCCAGTTACCAGATATCCTTTTTGAGAACTGGTGCCCAAAACTGGACTGAATATTCCAGATGAGGTCTTACTAATGATTTGTACAGGGGCAAAATGATATCTCTATCTCTGGAGTCCATACCTCTCTTAATACAAGAAAGGACTTTGCTCGCTTTGGAAACCGCAGCTTGGCATTGCATGCCATTATTGAGCTTATGATCAACTAAAACACCCAGATCCTTCTCCACTACAGATCCCCCCAGTTGAACTCCCCCTAGCATGTATGATGCATGAATATTCTTAGCCCCCAAGTGCATAACTTTACATTTATCAACATTAAACCTCATCTGCCACTTAGTCGCCCAATTAGACAGAGCATTGAGGTCGGCTTGTAAATTGGAGACATCCTGCAAGGAAGTTATTCCACTGCATAGCTTGGTGTCATCTGCAAAAACAGAAACGTTACTTTTGATCTCAGACCCAATATCATTTATAAATATATTGAAAAGTAAGGGACCCAACACTGAACCTTGGGGTACACCGCTGATAACCTTGGACCATTCAGAGTAAGAATCATTAACCACAACTCTCTGTAAATGGATAGAAAACTGGCTGAAAGACAGAATTCAAACTGATATATCTAATCCTGTAGACCTTACCTTACACATGAGCCGTGTGTGGGGAACTGTATCGAACGCTTTTGCAAAATCCAAGTATACCACGTCCACTGCTACGCCTCTGTCCAGGGTGTTACTTACCTCTTCATAAAAAGAAATCAGAGGAACTGAATTTATTCGCTCTTTCAGTGCAATTTCAAGAGCACTTTGCATTTGTAGTTTGCACTTGCAAAGTGGAGTTGCCTCTAGTAAATAACCCCCTTTGTCTCATACTTACTACTTGTTTATTTGGTTTGAGAGTTAGAATCACTCACTAGGGAACATATTAACCCCTTGATCACCCCTAGTGTTAACCCTGTCCCTGCCAGTCACATTTACACAGTAATTAGTGCAGTTTTATAGCACTTATCGCTGTATAAATTTGAATGGTCCCAAAAACATGTCAAAAGTGTCCGATGTGTCCGTCGCAATGTCCCGGTAACAATAAAAATCGCAGATCGCCGCCATTACTAGTATATAAAAAAAATGCCATAAATCTATGCCTTATTTTGTAGATGCTATAACTTTTGCGCAAACCAATCAATAAATGCTTATTGTAAAAAAAAATTACCAAAAATATGTAGAAGAATACGTATCAGTCTAAACTGAGGAAAAAAAATAGTTTTCATTTAAAAAATTGTGATATTTATTAAATCAAAAAGTAAAAAATATTGGGCCAGATTCAGGTACATTGGCGCATATTTTGACCGGCGTAGCGCACCTCCTTTACGTTAGACCGGCGCAATGTAGAGGCGCAATCACCGTATCCTTGTAGTATTTGCGCAGAAATTTGCACCGGTGTAACGTAAATTCCGAGGCGTAAGCCGGAGTAATTCAAATTGGGAAGGACGTGGGCGTGTTTCACTGAAATGAGCTGTGGCCCCATGCAAATGAAGGGCCGGCCGGCCGGATCGCGCATGCGCACATGAAGCAGACCATGGTCAGCACCTCTGTGCGCATGCTCACAACTCGGGAACGGCACAATCAGTGAAATTGGAAGTGGACCCGGTCAACTTAGTGAACTACGCAGACAGCTTAAATAGACAGACACAAACGCCCTTCCTTTGCAAAAGTACATCCCTTTGTATCCCTTCCTATACAGCAAGGTGCTTTTGTTCTGTTGTTTATTAGCGTTTGTTTGTTTGTTTGTGACGTGTCTTTAAGATATTTGGTGACTGTTTTGCAGAGTGATTTTTGTCTTTTCTGTGTTTTCTTTATTGTGTTTTTTTTTTAATTATATTTTTGCTGGGCATTTTTTTATTTTTTTGCTCGTCTTATTTTGTTGTTGTTTCTGTTTGTGAATGATTTTGGAATGTGGGTGTGACATTCCTGCCGGAAAAGGGGTGTCACCTTCATTTGTGGTGGAGAAGTGATCCCCAGGACCAGGGAGAAGTGATCCCCAGGTCCGTGTGAATAGTGTATGAATGTACAGTGACATACAGTAATTGGAGCCATGGCGTGGCGTCGCTGCTCACAAGTCCTGCATGGTGGGCTTGTGCTAATCCAATTTGATGAGGATGTGATGTGTCTGTGCTAGGGACCACAGTGGTGTGCATGCATGCATTCTCATTGTGCCATGATTAATGTGTGTGTTTAACGTGCAAAGATGCCTAATGTGAGCTGTCTCCTGGCTGCTCTTCCCTCAGAAGACGGGGTAGCCTCGGTTAGGGAGGGATTGTCTGGTTCAGGGGTCAGGTCATCACTTATGTCACTCTCCAGGCCCTTTCTCACTGCAAAGTTGTGCAGCATGCAACATGCACCGATGATCTGGCATACAAAGTTTGGGGAATACAACAGGGTACCATGGGGGGTTCCGGATAGGAGTCATGAGATGGGGTCCCAGGGCATATGCAGAGTCACCCTGAAGGGATAAGACAGGAGGATGTTAGTAGTGCATGTGCCCCTTGTGATTTCAGCATCATGGGGGGGACAGTCATGCCTGCCACCCATGTCACTCACCAACCAGCCAGCTGTCCCCATACATGTTCTGTTCGAAATCTGTGGGGATGGGGCTAGGATTGTATATGTAGCTGTCATGGGTGTCATGGGTAGTGTCATGTGTTGGGCTGGTGATGTCCTCCTGCAGGGTTGTGGTTAATTCCAGGATGGCATGAGGGGTGAACCTGAAGATGCGAGACACCTCAGAATCACTCATGCCAAAGATGTTTATGCGTGTGTGATATATCAAGTGAGGAGTGAGGGGCTTGTATCAGAGAAGAATATTCTATTAGATTAGATTCTTATATCTATCAAGGTTTTAAAGGGCTATTGAAAGATAGTGAGACCGTGTTTGTATGTTATGTATTGATGTATATATGTATGTATATATTTTTTTTATGTTTATAAAAGCAAATAAAAAGTTTTTGAAAAAAAAAATCCTCTCCCGTGCCCTCCTACTTGCCCTCCTCCGTGCCCTCCTCCGTGCTCTCCTCCTTCTTTGCTCATCTAAAGTCAGTAGTATAGCTATGAGCATGGATGCCACTAGCATGTTGGCATACAGTTTGTTGGCCAGCAAGTGTGACTGCTCAGCTCCTCACTAACAGTGTTGCTTTAGCTGACATGTAGACGAATTGTCTAATTTTATTCCACCTTTTATATAGTCTAATTTTAGACAGGACGTGCAGCTGTTGCGCACAGCGCGTAGCCTGCGCTGCACCAACTTACTTTTGTGGATCCCCGTAACTCCCTCATTTGCATATTTGAATAGCAAATCAATGGTGTGTCTAGCACAGTTTTGCGCGGACGGATACGCCGGTCTATCGAAATTACGCCGGTCCAAAAAAAGTAGATTTTATGCGTATATATCGTTTTGGGGATGCGGCGCATCGATACGCATGCGCAAATTTAGACTTACGCCGCGCATCTCCTGTAACGCCGGCGTAATGGCTCTATGAATCTGGCCCATTGTGTTTAAAAAAAAAAATTGTCGCTCTTCTTTTGTTTATAGCGCAAAAAATTAAAACTGCAGAGGTGATCAAATACCACCAAATGAAAGCTCTATTTGTGGGGGAAGAAGGCATAAAGACAACATTGATTTATGTACAGTGTTGCATGACCACACAATTGTCATTCTAAGTGCAACAGCACTGAAAACTAAAAATTGGTCTGGGCAGAAAGGGGGTGAAAATTCCCAGTATTGAAGCGGTTAAACAGCTTTCATTCTTTTTTCACTACTCTATATAAGTATGCAGATCGGTTTTTGTGGACATGTTTGTTATTGTCTGTCTTCAGATATTGCATCTAGAGACAGTAGGAAAATACTAGTTGCCTGGCTTTCTTCGAAGCATTGTAATTCACAACAATAATTACAATAGCCAAGATAATGCACACAAACCCCTCTAAAATACGTAATCCGCTATGTAAAAATAACATCTCCCAAACAAAATACTACAAAAGATGCATACTTTCACTGTGATTAATCCACATAAAAAAAAAAATACTTTAAAAGCAAAAAATCCACTGCAAAGATATCAAAACAATTCATAAAAACAATGTGACATATTTAAAGTGCAAACGTGCCAAAATGTAACAGAAGTCCAACTCTGAAAATGTGAATAAATAAAATATAGTTCATCAGGGATGCAGTCTCCTTCCACATAACATAATAGAAGCCTTCTATATTCGGTCTTCCACCAGACAACACAATTTTAGAGGGGATAGCAATCATGATGATTATAACATTATTTGAATGTGGAGTGAATTTTTTTTTTTAGTGCTAGCTTGCTTATGTAATAATCACATTATCTACAATAGCTCTTAATTTGTAATGATCTGTGTAATTCTCTTGGGTTTGCACACTGTATAGCCATATGGAAAATAGTGATCTTTGGCTCCCTCGTGTGTACACTAATAAGAATGCACAAACATAATATAATACATACAGTATACCACTTTTAGAAATGTGGTTTACATTTAGATTTAGATTTGGTAAAGGCACATGTATTGCATGCTTCCTAGAGAGAGTCTAAACAAAAATCTGTTTTTAGCTAAAAGAGGTAAGGAAGGGTTTGATTTTCTGTTTCAGTCTGGGTTTTGCTTTGCCTTTTTTTTCAGTTATTGTCCCAGCTATAAAAAATATATGTATATATTTTTTTGCAAAAATCCTAGGTATGGGAGGCGGAGGAAGGAAAGAAAGATAGGTTAATGTATTTGTATTTAAAGCTAAACTTCTGCCAGTTGACAAAGACCCAATTCAATGCAATTCTGTATTCACTAATGCATTGGAGTTGATTTTCTAAAACTGGAGAGGGCAAAGTTTGGTGCAGCTCTGCGTGGAAACCAATCAGCTTCCAGGTCTATTTTTATTTTTTGTCAAAGCTTAATCGATCAAGCTGAAATTAGAAGCTGATTGGGTACAATGCACAGTTGCACCAGAGTTTGCACTCCAGTTTTTTTTAATTCAACCCCATAATTTTTTTAACCACTTTAGCACTAGAACAATTTTATCATTTCTTGCATGTAAAAATATGCATTTTTGGTTATAAATTTACTTAAAGGGGTGTTCCAGCCCTAAGTTGTGTTTATTAAAAGTCAGCAGCTACAAAAAGTGTAGCTGCTGGCTTTTAATAAACACTCACTTATCTGCTCCTGCGTTCCAGCGACGCGCCGACCGGGGCTCCGCTCCTCTGCCCCCCTCCCCGGCCGGCGTCTCCATCCTGACTGTGGGCACCCAGCCGTGACAGCCTTCGGCTTCACGGCCGGGCACCCACTGCGCATGCGCGAGCCGTACTGCGCATGCGTGCGCGGCGCGGCTCGCCGCTGATTGGAGAGGTGATCGCATGGGACCTGTCAGTGTCCCATGTGATCGCCTACAGGGAGGGGGCTGGTGTAGGCGATTAAGCTTAATCGCCTAACCAGCCCCTCGGCGGAAGCAGGAAGTGGGACAGGAAGTCCCACTCCTACTGAAGCCCCCACTCCCCCCCAAAAAAAATTACATGCCAAATGTGGCATGTATGGGGGTGAGGAGTGGATGGAGAAGGGGTCATTTTTTTGGGTGGAACACCCCTTTAAAACCCCTAGGACATTATGGCCCAGATTCACAGAGCAATTACGCCTGTCTAACTGGTGTTAGACAGGAGTAATTTCAAATTTCGCGCACCGTATCACTAGTTTGAATCCTCAAACCATGATACGGCGGCTTCGGGCTTCGATCTGAGAGGCTTACGTCTTCGTAAGCCTTCGGATCTACGCTGCGATATTTTTGCTGCCGCTGGGAGGAGTTTGCGTCGTTTTCATGCGTCGGGATATGCAAATGAGTTTTTACGGCGATCCACAAAGATACGAGCGGTCTTCGCAATCGCTTTCATCTATTTTTTTATACGTACTGTTAGACGAGCTTTTTTCTGGTCTAACGGTGCGTAGCCCATGTTAAGTATGGCCGTCCTTCCCGCGTCGAATATAATTTTTTTTTTTTTTTTACGTAACTCGTTCGGGAATAGGAATCTCCGTAAACGACGCTACTCAAGAAAAAAAGACGTAACGACGTGATTTCGCACAATGCACGGCGGGAAATTTGCGAACGGAGCATGCGCAGTTCGATCGCCGCGGGAACGCGCCTATTTTAAATGCTTCACGCCCCCTACTCGCGCAGATGGATTGCGACGGAAGAAATACACTACGCCGCCATCGTTTACTGGACAAAATCTACCTGGATTCCACGTAGAGCCAGGTAAAAAACGGCGGCGTAGTGTATTTCTCATACTCTACGATAATCGAATTCTCTCTGAATCTGGGCCTTTATATTTTCTGAAAGTAGAGGACATGTAGAATAAAAAGATTTTTTATGTTGCAATATTAAAGTGGATGTAAACCCTCACAAATAAGAATGGAAAATTTACTCCCAAGGGTTTATATGCAGCAAGAAATGTTTTAAATATTTACACATGGGTAAAAAATATATACCGTATTTATCGGCGTATACCGCACAATTTTTTCCCCTTAAAATAAGGGGAGAATCGTGGGTGCGCGATATATGCCGATAGCCGCTTCCCGCGCTCAGTTTGAACTGAGCCGCCGACATATACAGAGTGCAGTACACTCGGGTACATTCGGCCAGGCTCGGCTTCGCTCGTGCTCACGCATAAACGTCACAGAGCGTGAGAACGAGCGAAGTCGAGCCTGGCCGAATGTACCCGAGTGTACTGCACTCGGTATATGTCAGTGGAGGCGTTCAAACTGAGTGCGGGAAGCGGGGATTCGACTCGCCAGAGCACTGGAGAAGCCGGGAGGACACCACAGAAGCTGAAGACGGACCCCGGACCGGACACCAAAATGGTAAGTACTAAAAGTACTAAACATTTTTTTACAGGTCCACATCAGGGGTGCGCGCTATACGCCGGAGCGCGCAATACCCTGATAAATACGGTAATTTATTTTATTCAAAAAGTATAACATTTACATAATAAAGTGTGGGATGAAGTGGAAATGGATACATTTCCCTCCTTAGATTGTTTGCACCTGTGCCCGTCTGTTACTAACATGTGACCTCTTGTAGGCAGATGTAATTTCCCTACTCACTTTTTCTCTGAACTGTAGGGATAATCCAGCAATGACGTTTTCATGTCGACTCTGATTGTGAATATCTGGTGTTCTACTCAAGGTAGGATATGATCTTAAATCTTGAATCCCTGCTCAGACAGGTGTTTTTTTTATGAAAAATGAAAAATCAATAACATTTTATGTTAATGATATTTTTAATGTATCATAGATGCTCGCTTAATACCCCCTGAAGAAGATCTTTTACATTAATAGAGATTGAAACGCGTCGGGGATACCCTATATGGCAACCCAATTTGGTGAACTATATATGGATATTGTGACATTGTGTTATTTGAATACCATTTTTTTTGTACACCAGAGCTCATATTGTCTTTTTCTTGTAAATGTATCCATTTACCCTTCATCCCACACTTTATTATTATGTAAATTTGATACTTTTTGAATAAAATTAATTATATATTTTTTACCTATGTGTAAATATTTTCAATTTCTTGCTGCATATAAGCCCTTGGTAGTACATTTTCCTTTCTTACATATGCAATTGGGCTAGCAGCTACTGTCTAGATCTTGAGAGGTGGGTACTCCTTTCTTTTTAAACCCTCACATATACCCAGTGAAGTAAACAGGCTCAGATGATACACAAACAAAATCTCCCTACATACATTTTACATTTATATCTGTTGTCTTCAGCTTTATATATGATTTAGAAAGTTCAGATCGTGTAAGGCCGCGTACACACGATGAGACATGTCCGCTCAAACATGTCCGACGGACCGTTTGCAGCGGACATGTCTCATCGGACATGTCTCATGTCTCATCGGACGAAAATTCCCTCTGGCTGAGGACGTGGTGACGTGGCGGTGACGTTGACGCCGCCACGTCACCACTCCAGGAAGTAAAATACTTCCACGCATGAGTCGAATCCATTCGACGCATGCGTGGAGAGTTATGTCCGCTGTTGAGTGTACTAACCAGCAGACACATCCGACGGACATGTCTCCGACGGACAAATTTCAAAGCATGCTTTGAAATTTGTCCGCTGGTAAAACATGTCCGCTAGCCCGTACACACGATTGGATTTGTCTGCTGAAACCGCCCGTCGGGCCAGTTTCAGCAGATAAATTTGATCGTGTGTACGCGGCCTCAGAGAATTTTTCTTGCTGTTTAGCACTGAGTGTGAAGTTTGGGCATACAGCCAAGACAGCTGATTGGAGGAAGAAACATACCCCCCCTCCACATAGGCAGAGACAGACAGAGACTTGCATAGCTGTCCCGTGACACGTCAAGCTTTCTGCTAATTTATTTATAGCAACCTCCCCGGACACAAAATTCAGCCTGGATTTATCTCAGTTGATGGAGAACTTGTGAGAAGTTATAATGCTGATAACAGAAGAACAGAGAAGGAGAAAGTCACAGTATTTAGTGCTTTGAAGAGATATAAGAAAACACTGTGCCCAGCTCAAATTTCATGAATTGGGTTTAAGTCCACTTTTGTCTTCAGGAAAAAAAATCATAAAACGACCTTTAGTGCAAACACACACAATATAATAAACACTTAATACAAATATAAAAGATGGGGTTGCGTTATGTATACAAATACCCAACATTCAAGTCTTAAAACTGCATGCAGCCATTTCATCGCAAAAACAAACACAGTACCTGTACCTAGTACATAGTACTCCAACATAGTACATCCACAGATCTGAATGAGGTTATTTGTTCGTAAAGGCTGACTTTTTTACCTCAGTGCATTCTCTGCATTAAGTTTAGCCCCCCTCCCCAAAAACATGTGCCTGACAATGCTGCTGTCTCTCTCTCCTGAAGGGCCATTGAGGGTTGAGGCACCATTGGCTCCTCCTGCTGTTAATCAAATCCTGTGAGGAGGGAGCGGGGCCAAACCACATGCATGTTAACAGAAGCTCACAGCCCAGCTCAGGAACAAGCCCACATGTGTGCCACCATACTGAGTGGCTTCCTATGGTGGCACACAAAGAAGAAGAGGAGCAGAGGGAACCGTCTGGGGACCTCAGAAGAGGAGGATCAGGGCCACTCTGTGCCAAACTATTGCACAGAGCAGGTAGGTATAACATGTTATTGTTACATGTTGTTATTAAAAAAAAAAAAAAAGCTTTATTATCACTTTAACCACTTAAAGGGGTTGTAAAGGAAAACATTTGTTTCCCTAAATAGCGGGGATTAGTGGGATTTTTTCCCCCCTAAATAGCTTCCTTTACCTTAGTGCAGTCCTCCTTCACTTACCTCATCCTTCGATTTTGCTTTTAAATGTCCGTATTTCTGCTGAAAAATGCTCACTTCCTGTTCTTCTGTCTTTAACTACACACCGTAATGCAAGGCTTTCTCCCTGGTGTGGAGAAAGCCTCTTGAGGGGGGAGGGGGCGAGCAGGCAAGTCAGGACACTCTCTACTTTGCAGATAGAGAAATGAGCTGTGTGTTAGGGCGTCCTGACACTCCTGCTCACCCCCTCCCCCCTCAAGAGGCTTTATCCACACCAGGAAGAAAGCCTTGCATTAGGGTGTGTAGTTACAGACAGAAGAACAGGAAGTGAGGATTTCTCAGAAGAAATAAGGACATTTAAAAGCAAAATCGAAAGATGAGGCAAGTGAGGGAGGACTAAAAATCGCTGATCGCCGCCATTACTAGTAAAAATCTAAAATATAAAAAAAAAATGTCATAAAACTACCTCCTTTTTTGTAGATCCTACAACTTTTGCGCAAACCGATCAATAAACGCTTATTGCGTTTTTTTTTACCAAAAATATGTAGAAGAATATGTATCGGCCTAAACTGAGGAAAAAAAGCTTTTTATATATATATTTTTGGGGGATATTTATTATAGCAAAAAGTAAAAAATATATATATTTTTTTAAATTGTCACTTTATTTTTGTTTATAGCGCAAACAATTAAAACCGCATAGGTGATCAAATACCACCAAAAAGACAGCTCTATTTGTAGGAAACCACGTCGTACGACCGCGCAATTGTCAGTTAAAGAAACGCAGTGCCGAATCACAAAAAGTGGCTGGGTCCTTTAGCTACAGTTGAAAACGTCCGATTGATGACGAAACGCGTCTGGGGGACGCTCTGTGACGTCACCACGTGGGGAGATTCCCTAAAGCTTGCCGGCCGGCTCTTATATGCTTGTTTTTATGCTTCTTATTGTAAGTACATTTTATACTTTTTGAATAAATTTTCCAAACGGAATTACGCTATGGAGCTCTTTTTTTTTTTAACCCCCCTGTGGTTGAGTGCTGGAAACGCCCAATTATATCCTGGTGGATGAATACTACAGTGTCCCTTCCTGTCTGTTCTGGGAAACCACATACAAATCACTGACCTCCGGATTTAAAGGCCGTGGCTGGGCTATAGCCAACTGCTCTGCTTGAGCTTACTTCTGGTAAGCAGCCATTCCTATCTCAGTGAAGGGATCACTTGCAAACATATCGGTGTGTCACTGTGGTGGTGTGTTGCTACGGACGTTTCCTTATACACATATATACAGCCTAAATAACAATGGATGTGTCTTTGAAATTCAGATTGGACTCATGCTGTGTTGAATCTTTATGAAAACTGTACACACGGTTTCTCCTTTATATAATAATTTTTATGTGGCGCAGTTTTGCTTTTGTTTTCTGATTCTTTTTGTGCTATCTCACGACAACTGCAGCCTAATGTGTTTTTCTTTATTGAATATTATATTTTCATTATTCCTATTGATCCTATCAATTATCACTAATTAGCGCAGTTTTTTGGTTTTATATCCTTTAGCTACAAACCTTTAGCTACAAAATGGTCCGGAGCTGAAGCGGTTAATTAGCTTTGCCCCTAAATCAGACTTGAAATCACCCTTTTACATTACCTGTATGGGGCTTGGAGAGGGAGAATTAGCACTTAGAACCTATCAGTTAGGCTAGAATGTAAGGCGCATACTGCTTGGAGGAGAGAGTAGAGAGGTGAGTTTGGAAGTTTGCCTCTTTCCTTTCACTATCCAATTTCTTAGGGGGTGGGAGGTGCATGATCTGTACATGTTAAAAGCATCAGAGAAAAACTAAGGCCCGGATTCACAGCCAATGGCGCATCTTTGTGCGGGCGTAGCATATCTTCTTTACGTTATGCCGCGCAACGTTGAGAGACCATAAACATGCACCAACACACTGAAATATACTGTGTTAACCATGCAATAACGCATTGCAATATACTACGGGAAAACAGGAATAAAGCACTGCAATATACACTTCACAAAATGTGTGAGTGAAACAGAAGAAAAATCAAAATCAAATCAGTACTACAAATGTGTCTTCAAACTAGCATAATTTCTTACACTTGCACACTTCAATCATTGTACGTCGGTATCTTGGCGCCAAATACCGCTGTTATGGCAGCAGCTAGCTACCATAACCCCGGTATTGTCAACAACGGTAAGCGGCTAACTTTCAGGTAAAAGTGGTCTCTGCGGTGGATTCGTCACAATTTTATTTGGGCGGGATAGGCCCCCCTGCCACGTTCCAGTCATCTCCACAGCTGACCGGAGCCATCGGTAGCGACGGAGACGATCGCATCCTTTTTCCTCTGAGACACAGGGCAGAGTGAGGGAAAGATGGCCTCCGCTTGGCTCCATAACAATATATGGCGGAAGCCGACGTCAAACGTCACTTCCGCCCAATGGTCTTAGGGGAGAAATTTTTTTTTTTGCATTTTACATTTCATTTTTTTTTTTTTTTTATAACAATAATTTTTATTAAAATTTTTCACATAGTAAACAATAATATCAGTGACAATTCTTGGCGGTTCCTCAGATATTATACAAAAAACAAAACAAAAGAGACAGAAGTTATGTTGCGCTGAGACAGGAAACAAATAGTGTGACGGCAAGGCTGTCCATGAACCCCGACACCCCAGTTCGGGAACTAACTGTGTCGAGAGCACATAGGCAGCACGGCCAGTCACCATTCTCAGGAAACATTCAAACCGTAAAAGGAGTGGTAATACTGCATATATTATATGAAGTGTATAAGGATTGTTGCTAAGCAAAATTCGCAAATAGGTATGAAACAGGTTAAGGGCGAGGGAAACAGTTATTAAAAGCCTCTGGTGAGTCAAAGTACTGCGCTTCTATGATCGTTGATCCAGAGTTCCCAGTTTTTGTAGAAAGAGGGGATGGACATTTTGGCTCTAGCAAAGGAGTATTCCATACGGAAGTGATTATTTAGCAAGACGATCAGGTCCGACAGTGTGGGTGAAAGCAACGATTTCCACTTTTTTGCAAGAGCAAGACGTGCAGCAATTAGTATGTGGGAGACAAGTAGTCTAACATGCCCCGGCCAGTCAGGAATTGATAGCCCCAGGAGAAGATCCAATGAGTGTAGGGGGAGGGAAATATTGCAGAGATTCAAGATAAAAGTAGAGACATCCTTCCAGTAGTCTTTGATGTTGGGACAGTGCCACCAGATATGTTGTAGAGTTCCCACGCCATTGCATCCTCTCCAACATTGAGGTGAGGTTTGAGGGTAGATAGCTGCCAATCTTGCGGGGGTAAAATACCATCTATGAAAGAGTTTTTGAAGGGATTCCCAATGGGAAATACAATGTGACATACGAAGGGGCAGGCGCAGGGCTCGATGCCATAAATCGAGCGTGGGTGGATCATTCGTGAGCGAAGACCAGAAGGTAACAGAGGAAGAAGGTAGATCCGAGGGTGGTGTAGTTAATAGGTTGTATGACAGCGAGATCCCTTTGATTGAGGGATTGGGGGTCTCGTAGAACTTCAACAAAGAAACTGGTAAAGAATCTTCATCCAGTATGGTAATTTTAGACAATATAGACCTAATTCTGAGGTACAGAAAGAAAGACTTTGAGGAGATGTCGTATTGTTGTTGCAATTGAGAAAATGAGCGCAAGCCACAGGCTGAAAATAGAAGTCCAATGTACTTGATACCTTTATTTATCCAGGCTGCAAGGGATAGGTCAGGTGAGAGCAGTTCTATCGCTTTGATGGGCAGTCGGTGCAAGATGGATCTAGGAAGGCCAGCGGAACATTGTGTGGCTGATGACCAGACCCGTAAGGCTGCTGTTGTCGAGCTTAAATATTGATGAGGTGGTCTAAAGTTTAGAAGAACGGCTGTGAGAAGTAGTTTCGTGTCCATGTTGAGGGCCACAGCTTCAATTTGAGCCCAGAGTTTGTCGGAAGTGGGTATCCACCACTCCCTAAGTTGATCCAAGATTACGGCTCTGTAGTATGCCTGTACCTTCGGTGCCCCCATACCCCCGTGGGATACTGGGGTGAGGAGAAGTGAGGATTTGAGCCTGGGTTTCTTGTGTTGCCATATAAATGTATTTAGCACTCTCTGTAGTTCTTTCAACTGATAGGGCAATAGAGGTAGAGGAATCGTACGAAACATGTAGAGCATATGAGGGAGCAAATACATTTTCGATTGAGCAATTCTACCTGCCCATGAGGCAGGAAAATGGCTTAGGTCTTTGGTAATGCGCAAAAGGCTCTCACGGAGGTTTTCATAGTTTACTTTTAATAATGATTTGCTCGGAAAGGTCAGGTGGATTCCTAGATATGGGAGAGAGGAACTAGGGGACCAGATGAAGGGCGTATTCTCTGAAATTTTCCGTTTAACGAGTGGATCAATACCTAGGTCTAGCATGATGGATTTACTGTGATTTATCTTGTACAGGGAAATCAAGCTGAAGCGTTCTAGGATTTGTTGAACAGCTAACAGGGAGGATTCCGGGTTAGTTAAAGTAATGATAACGTCATCAGCATAAAGGCCTAGTTTGTGTTCTATTTCTCCTATTTTAATACCAGTTACTGCTGGTGTCGATCTGATGGACTGTGCAAGGGGTTCCATTATCAGGGCAAAGATCAAGGGGGAGAGTGGGCATCCTTGTCTCGTGCCATTTGTAATAATAAAGGGATCCGATTTTATGCCTGAGGTCCAGACCATTGCGCTGGGGGAAGAATAAAGGTTCATGATGGCTGTTAATGATGGTCCGGCTAATCCAAATTTGCGGAGAACTGCTTCCATATATGCCCAGTGGACTCTGTCAAACGCCTTCTCCGCGTCCAATGATAGGAAGAGAGAAGGCGTCCGACCGTGCTCCACCCATTGTATTAAGTTAATGAGACGTCTGGTGCCATCAGAAGCTTGCCTGCCAGGCACAAATCCCACCTGGTCAGGGTGGATTAATTGGGGGATAATCAGGGAGAGACGCTGTGCTACGATTTTGGCGTATATTTTAGTATCTGTATTTAAGAGTGATATTGGGCGATAATTAGCTGGGGAGTCAGGGGCTTTGCCCGGTTTAGGTATAGTAACAACTAGAGCTTCAAGGGCTTCTTTCGGGATCACACCAGTGGTTATATAATGGTTAAAAGAGTTACAAAGATGGGGGGAGATTAGGTCTTGAAAATGTTTATAGTATTCATTAGAGAACCCGTCCGGGCCTGGGGCTTTGTGTAAGGGCAATTGTTTTATGGCTTTCGTGACTTCTGCGAGAGAGAAAGGTGACGATAGGGATTTTAGTTGGGTAGGCGAGATAGAGGGGATTTGGATAGATGTGAGAAAAGCTTCAATGTCTTCCTGTTTAGGCGGGTCTACCGTGTCTGAGTCCTGGAGGTTGTATAATTTAGTGTAGAAGGCAGCAAATTCGTTTGCTATATCTAACGGGTTGGTCAGACGTTTACCCTGGGGGTTTGTGAGGAATTGTATTTTGTTTCGGGCTAATTGTCTTTTAATCTGTTTGGCCATGAATGCTCCCGGTCTATTAGCTGAGGAGTAAGCTTGAAGTTTCAAACGTTTGATGTAATAATCAAATTTATTGTGAAGGTGCTCACTAAGCTGATTTCTAAGATTTTTTAATTCAAGGGAGATTTTTGGAGAGGGGTTTTGTTTGTTCATCCTGTCGAGATCACGAATTTGTTTCAGAAGGGACTCAGTGGTGGCTGAGTGTTTCCTTTTTTCTTGGGCTCCCAGTTTTATAAATACACCTCTTAGAGTAGCCTTGTGCGCATGCCAGAGAATGGAATGATCAACCCCTGACCCCACATTCCCCTCAAAGTAGGTCTCAATCTCGGACCGAACTGCTCCCTCAGTTGTAGGGTTATTAAGAAGAGAAGTATTCAATCTCCATACAGTATGTTTCGGAGAATAGGATTGTGGGAATAACTTAAGAGACACTGGAGCATGGTCAGACCATGAAATTGTGCCTATGGTTGCTTCCGAGACCGATTGGAGGAGGTATTTATCAACAAGGAAGAGATCGATCCGAGAGTAAGAGTTCTGGGCATGGGAGTAGAAAGAGTAATCTCGCTCCTCACCGTGTAGGCACCTCCAAGGGTCAAATAAATCTTCATTATGTAACAGTGAGGAGAGTGCGGAGGGCCTCCTTTTGAGAGGATTAGAGGTATCGAGTTTTGTGTCGATAACATCATTAAAATCTCCACACAGCACCACTGGATCAGACCGGAATGGGGACAGTTTGGCAAGCAATTTGGCATAAAAGGATTTTTGCGCTGTGTTAGGCGCATACACATTTACCAATGTTATGCGGCGGTTTTCAATTGTCGCGGAGATGATTAAGTATCTACCATCCCGGTCCGCTTCACAATGATGCAGCGCGAATGCTACCGAGGAACTGATTGCAATCATGACTCCTCTTTGTTTTTTAGATGCATTGGCAAAAAAACAATGTGGGTACCGTGCGTGAGAGCATTTAGGGGGATTATGCTGGGAAAGGTGTGTTTCTTGTACGCAAAACACATCAGCCTTCTGCATTAGGGCTTCCTTCCACAGCATATTACGTTTAAAAGGGGAATTTAATCCCTTGGCATTAATTGAGGAAATTGTAATGGCCATGATAATATGTATTACCTGAGGTGGAGGACGGACGGAGCGAGATCACAGCAGAAATAGCAAACAAGATGAATTATCACCAGAGGCTAAATTGGATGGCTGTTTACAAAATATGGGTAAATAAAGAATTAGTCAGAGAATCAACGTAGAACGATATATCTGAACAGTAAATGCAACACAGCAAAACAGTGTAGAACTAAAAACAGTGACAGGTGTGCGTAGCACACAACAGGCGGGGGGGGTGAATATAAGAATGCACAAACGTCCACGCCGGTTCCAGTATTGCTTAAGACCAATGGCTATGACAAAGAAAGATATCTGCTCAGTCCTTATCTGGTGCCGAGGTGTGTGAGACTGGCGGGCGTGGTTGGGAACCTTTGCGCCCTGTAGCATCATTAGGGAGAGGAAGAAACCCCCAGTTGGTCAGAATTTTATATCCCTCTTTAGGGGAAAGGATGGGGATGGTTTGTTGCTTGTAGGTGACCAGCAATTTGGTGGGGAAACCCCATTTGTAGGTAATTTTGCGGTCCTGAAGAATGGTAGTGATCGGAGTAAAAGATTTGCGCATCTCCATAGTTGCTTTCGAGAGGTCATTGAATAGTAGGATCTTGGCGTACGGCGGTGGCAAAGGTTTAGTGTTCCTGGCAGCATGGAGAATTTGGTCTTTCACATGAAAGTAATGTATCCGCGCCAAGATATCCCTCGGGATGTCTGGGGGAAGATGTGCAGGTTTAGGGAGACGATGAGCCCGATCAATTGTGAAATCTTTGGCGTTTAGGCGGGGGAGTAATGTCGCAAACAGTTGTTGCAGGTATTGGGATATCTCAGTAGGCTTAACGGACTCAGGCACCCCCCTAAATTTGATATTATTACGTCTTGAGCGGTCCTCCAAATCTGCGAGTTTGAGTTTAATGTGCCGAATTTCTGACGCATGGTGATCATGTGCGTCTAACAACTCGTTATGTGCTTTAGCATGGTCATGCACCGTATCCTCCAATACATCAGCCCTCTCCTCTAGACAGTCTACCCTGTCATGTAATTGAGACATTGATAATTGCAGCTCCCTGTGCAGGTCTTTTTGCAGGGTTAGCAGCATTGATTTCAGTACAGCTTCTGAAGCAGGATTGTCTGAGACAGGCATGGCTGCTAGAGCTGGAGTGTGTTCAATGTCAGCCACAGCATTCTGAGCGGTGCCCCTCAGGTGTCTTTTAGGCAGGGGTTCTTTCATAGGTGAGGGAAGAGGGGAGGATGCCAGTCTCTTACCTCTGTCTGCGCCGTGGAGTGAGGGAGGATTGTTGGGCAGAGGCAGTGTGTCCATGTCCTCCCTGGGTTCCCCATCAGAGATCACAGCGTGCGAGTCTGCCAGGGAGACGTGCTGCGTCTCATCGCTGGAGAAAGGCGGGGAGTCTCTCCTGTTGCCGCCGCCGGCGCCATCTTGGCTGGAGTGCATGGCCGCGCTGGAGAAATAATCCGTCAGACGGCGGGGAACTGGCGGCTTGTAGCGCTTCTGGGGCATGCCCGGGATGGACCTGAGCTCGGAGCGTCCTAATGTAGGCGAAATGCGGGTCTGTAAGTCGGCTTGAGTCGCTGTGGAACCGGGCAGTGGAACGGAGCTAAGGACTCAGGCTTCCATCAGAGTCCGCAGCCGGCCACGCCCCTTCATTTTTTTTTTATTGCATTTTAGTGTTAATGTTAGATCTGAGGTCTTTTTTTTTTTATTGCATTTTAGTGTTAATGTTAGATCTGAGGTCTTTTTTTTATTGCATTTTAGTGTTAATGTTAGATCTGAGGTCTTTTTGACCTCAGATCTCACATTTAAGAGGTCGTATCATGCTTTTTTTTCTATTACAAGGGAAGTAAAACAAACAAGAAAAAAAAGAAACATTTTTTAAGCGCCCCGTCCCGCCAAGCTCACACGTACGCGCAAACTCATATGTAATTTTGCGCCCGCATATGAAAACGGCATTCAAACTACTCATGTGAGGTATCAACGCGATTGTTAGAGCAAAAGCAATAATTCTTCACTAGACCTCTTTCCTTAACTCTAAACATGTAACCTGTAGCCATTTTTAAACGTTGCCTATGGAGATTTTTAAGCGTCACAGTTTGTCGCCTTTCTATGAGCAGGTACAATTTTGAAGAATGACATGTTGGGTATAAATAATATCTTTGCGTAACATTATCTTTCACAATATGAAAAAAATTGGGCTACTGTAACTTTACTGTTTTGTCTTATTTTTTAAGTCCAAAAAAATTGCGCTTGTAAGACCGCTGCGCAAATACAGTGTGACATAAATTATTGCAATTCTCTAGTGTGTCTGAAAAAAATGTATAATGTTTGAGGTTCTAATTAATTTGCTAGCAAAAAAAAATATTTTAACTTGTAAACTACAAGTGTCATGCCGGTGCCTTCACCCAGGGCTGAGGGATGGGTCGGCTTTGGGGGCAAGTAAGAGTCTTTATTTTAAAAGTCAGCAGCTGCAATATTTGTAGCTGCTGACTTTCATTTTTTTCTTTTTTAGGTGGAACTCTGCTTTAAGTGGTTGTTTTAATACCGCATTTAGTGGTGCCCCCTTGTGTTTTTCTACTGTATTCCAAAGACCAATTCCTATCTCTCTCTGAAGCTGCCTATCTTTATTCTGTGATTAGTTTCATTATAGACTGATTAATAGTGTTGCTCACGAATATTCGCATTGCGAATATTCGCTACGAATATTGCATATTCGAGTATTCGCGAATAACGCGAATATCGCGGCGAATATTCGCTATTTCGAATATTCGTATTTTTTCAATTTTTTTTAGAACAGATCACATCCTAGAGATCCCCATCGACGTTTAAAAGCATTGCTGGTATGATTAGAGACCTTGGGCCGAGTAGCTGCAGCGCTCATTTTATATTCCCGAAAAATCGCAATGCGATTATTCGGCAATAGCGATATCGCGCGATTATTTTGTATTGTAATATATCACGAATATTCCGAGCCAATCAGAGTGCTCCTTCCGCATTTCTCGAATATTCGCAATTATTTTATATTGTAATATATCACGAATATTCTGAGCCAATCAGAGTGCTCCTTCCGCATTTCTCGAATATTCGCAATTATTGTGTATTGTAATATATCACGAATATTCTGAGCCAATCAGAGTGCTCCTTCCGCATTTCTCGAATATTCGCAATTATTTTATATTGTAATATATCACGAATATTCTGAGCCAATCAGAGTGCTCCTTCCGCATTTCTCGAATATTCGCAATTATTGTGTATTGTAATATATCACGAATATTCTGAGCCAATCAGAGTGCTCCTTCCGCATTTGCCGAATATTCGCAATTATTGTGTATTGTAATATATCACGAATATTCTGAGCCAATCAGAGTGCTCCATTCCGCATTTCTCGAATATTCGCAATTATTTTATATTGTAATATATCACGAATATTCTGAGCCAATCAGAGTGCTCCATTCCGCATTTCTCGAATATTCGCATTCGCATTCGCAATTCGCATTCGCATTCGCGATAGCGAAAATTCGCAATGATTTCATTTCCAAAATATATATCACGAATATTCGTATTTAGCGAATATATCTCGAATATTCGACTATATATTCGTGATATATCGCGAAATCGAATATGGCATATTCTGCTCAACACTACTGATTAAGCCCTTATTATGTGGGGAGAGTTTTTTTTTATGCCTGGGATTGCACCATATATCTGTATTTTTCTTTAATCTATTAACTTGGCATAACATCATCTTTTAATATTACCAAAAATTGGGTTTTATATAGTGTTTGTGTGCACTAAAATGCATCAAAGTGGATATTTTCCTGAAATGTTGTGTTTGATAAACTGCTTGCAAATATTTTATGACATAAAAAACAGCCACCATTTTATTCACCAGGACCATTACTTTCAGAAAATATATATTATTTGGGGGTTCTAAGTAACTTTTGAGCGAAAAATAAAATAAAAAATGCATATTTGCATCCATTCCTTATACATGTTACAAAACAAAAATCTGATTATTATTTTCCTGCTTCCTAATTTATTATTTTACTCTTACTAACTTTACAGTAATCACAAGATGTAATATACATTGTGGAAGATATTTAGCACTAATGTCATTTCTTTTTTTTTAAACTTAAAAAATCACCTGTCAGTTAAAGAAGCACCAGTTATAAATATGAATGTAAGCGGGGAAAACATCTGTTAAGTGCAGCTGAAAAGAACTTCAAAGCTGAATAAGGCACATCAATCACAATCTATAAACCTCTAATGATTGATTGCAATTGGTTTTGTCACTTACTACATACAACAGAGATCACTCAATCTTTTGCTTTTTTTTTTTTTTTTTTTAGCCTTTCTTTAGGAATTGAAATGAACTGTGTAAGATCTGTGGATGAAGTCAGAGTTGAAATGGGGATGCTGATAGAGAGGTTTGGCTTTCCTACTATAGACCACACTCAGCTTGTCTTGACCTCTTAGTAGGTTAGAAGACAAAGACATCATAATATGAAGAGTCTTGGGCTGCTGGATCTTCTCCAAATATGCATCATGCTGCTAAGCAGAGGAATTGTTTTAACTTCCGGGGACTTTTGCAGCTGGAAAGGAAGGTATAGTATATTGACATGAGTGGAAATAGTGGAGCCAGTATTTGCCAGGCACCTTTTATACTGTTATTGTCCTTATTTCCTATTTAAAAGAGGCTCTCTTGTGTGACATGAAATGTGCTGTCCTGGACTTTTTTCTGATAAGAGAAATTTCTCCCAACAGTTTTGAAACGGCCTGATTTTTTTTCTTAATTATTTGTCAACATGCCGTAAAATAATTAGGTAGAATATATTTTTAATACAAAGGCATATAGTTTTCTTTTTTTTTTACCATATTTTGTCAGATTTTACTGTTATCTCTTCCACTCTCCCAACCTTGTTTTCTCTCTCTCCCAGCCCCCCTGTCTCTCTTTCTTTCTCTCTCCTTTCTCTTTCCTTCTTTTTCAAATTCAAATAAGCTTTATTGCCAGTACCAAATACATTTTAGCATTGCCAATGTTTTATGAGTTTGAATGTAGGGAATGGAATGAAATAAATAACTCCTAGGTTGTTATAATTAGGGATAAAGGAGAAGTTGAATGGAATAGGAGATGAGTGCAGGAAGGATAACAACAAGGTGTAGGAGATGAGATGGGAAGTTAAAAGGGTTGTAAACCTACGTGTTTTTTCACCTTAATACAGGGGTGTCCAAACTTTTTCAAAGAGGGACAGATTGTTGTTGAAGTGAACATGCGTGAGGGCCGAACATTTGGCCAGACATTCTTTGAACCATTAAAATTTGGTCTAAGTGGTTTCGTCTGAGCACTAATACACTGCGCAACAAGAATTATCTTGCCTTTGTGACTGTGTGTGGTGAAGAGATGAGCTCAGGCGTGTTATCTGGATATATTGTATTTATCGGCTTATAACACGCACCTTCACTTTAGGAGGGAAGTTTCAGAAAAAATAAATAAATAAAAGACTGTGAAGCAAAATAAGGGTCAGGGCCATCAATGCAGCCTAATCGGTGCCCATCTGCACCCTCGCCATTGCCATAAATGCAGCCTGATCAATGCCCAGCTGAAGCCTCAGAGGGGATGGGGGGTGGGACGAGCGTCAACAGATTACATACAGGAGAATCTCCTGTTTACACAGCAGCCTCTTTAATACAATGTCCCGCCCCCTATGATAAACAGAGGAGGCATCCAATAGCAGCCCAGGAGACTGAACTTCCTATTACAGATGCCACTGAGTAAACAGGAGATTCTCCTGTATGTAATTTGACAGCACTTGTTCCCCCCCTCCCTGCCCCCTCTGAGGCAGTGCCGATAAATACAATATATATATCCAAATTACCAGGGGGGCCACATTAAACTTGAACAGGGGCCGCAATTGGCCCGCGGGCCGGACTTTTGATATGCCTGCCTTAATGCGTCCTCTGCATTAAGGTAAAAAAACACCTTGCAGTGTCCGGCCCCCCAGACCCCCCCCCCCCCTTTTACTTACCTAAGCCCCGAAATTCCGTGGGCACGAACGCGCGTCGCTCTCTCCACAGTTTCTCGGCTCTCCACTGGATAGATTAATAGCAGCGCAGCCATTGGCTCCCGCTGCCGTCAATCAAATTCTAAGTCTATGGACGCTGAGTGTATGACACAGGAGCACACCCGCAAGGTAACCCCCTCGGGAGAGAGCTTACCAGAGGGGGTTATCTAATGCAGGGAGGAGCCGCGAGAGATGCAGTGGGACCCCAGAACAGGTGGATTGGGGCCACTCTGTGCAAAACTAACTGCACAGTGGAGGTAAGTATGACATGTTTGTTATTTTAAAAAAAATGGGTACCTTTAATATCACTTTAACAGTTTTCTGTCTCTCAGTCAGTCTTACGCACTGCTAGACATCTTCTATAAAAGTGAAATGAAAACTCCTCTCTCCCACACTCAATTCAGTTTAGTGAAGTCTAGGGTGAGAGCTGAGAGTCTCTGGAAGTGAGTGTTCCTCACCATTGAGTACCTGGGGAACTGTTTCATCCTCCAGGAAGACCCTGACATGGTCAACTTTCTTTGGGATTGTACATCTGTCTGTGCCATCTTGGTTCAATTTCCAGGCTGCACACACTCAGTATTTTACATTCTAGGGGTCTGTCGGTCTTTGGGATTTTGTAGCATCTCCAAGTATGTAGTCTCTCTGTAGTGACTTGTAATTAGTTTGTTTCTGGGCATTTATTTTATTTCCCCCAACATATTTTTCTTAGGTATCATCCATTATGTCTTTTTTTTAAGATTTTGTAAGGACACATTGTTGGAAGTTTTGAATGGACAAGGTGCCGATAAGCTGTTGCAGACCACACTCTATAGAATGGTCTTTGTTGGTCAGTAGGGGTTTATGGTGATATGAGTTGGGGCTGCTGTTTTGTTAGTGGTCCTTGTTTACCACCATGTTTAGCATTTTAAACAGACTATACAGTAGCTGTCTGTAAATCCCACTCCCCAACCCCTATGCACTCTTTATTGCTCAGTCATATCCTATTTTTGTATAGAGGTATTCTGATAGTTTTTTTGCATTCTGATAATAACATTCTGGCAATCAGCCCAAATTTGGACATACCAGGGACATGTTATCACTCCTGGTGAAGAAGGTATCCTGTAAGACAGTATGTCAATGCAGACTGGTTATTGGTCACATGAAGATAGAAAGCCAGATTTTTATTTTCCAAAAAATGTTCTTGAAAATTGTACATATCAAATTTTTGAAGGCAAAACATTGTTTACATGGGATAAGCATTACCGTATACAAAATAGTGTATTATGGTCAGATTTTTTATAATTATTGCAGTAAGGGCAGCACAGTGGTCTAGTGGTTATCACTTTCACCTAGCAGCAAAAGGGTCGCTGGTTCGAATCCCGACCACGACACCATCTGCTTGGAGTTTGCATGTTCTCCCTGTGTCTGTGTGGGTTTCCTCTGGGTACTCCGGTTTCCTCCCAGACTCCAAACACATGCTGGTAGGTTAATTGGATCCTGGCCAAATGAGCCCAGTATATATATATGTATATATGTATGTATGACTGTGTGTCCTAAGTGTGTCAAGATCCTATGGGGTAAAATGACCGCACCAGCCTGGAAGACACTGGCTGCAATAAGAGCCCAGAGGCAATTCAGTTTGCATGTTCGCATTCATTCATTCAGTAAGGGGTAAATTCATCTCACTGTTTTTTTGTATGTTTAGATATAATATTGAAGCCTGGTTTTGCATAGATGGTTTGCTTGCTATTACCCTGTGTTTGGGACTAGTTATTTTTTATCTAAATAGGACAATCTAGTATAACATATTTGTGAGGGTGTCAGATTGTAAGATTTTTTGTTGTGACCTAGAAGAAAACCTTTCACAATTAATTAGGTTTTTGGTACTAAATGTAATATCTAAAGACAACTACAGTATGTAATGAGAAGCCCAAGGCAAACGTTTTTGGTGTTGATGAATGATAGTGTGTGCCACCATTTGATTTACTTTTTGAATTTGATTGCAGTTTATTTATTTTTTGTTTTAATTGTCCTAATTTCTTGTAAAAGTGACTACACAAGAAGTGATTGTAAATCTCACTGTAACATTGTACTACTCTGGGGAAGCTATCAGGATTTTTTTTTACATAATGTGATTGCTTATACCAGTGAATTTCATTGGTAAAAGCAACTATTTTTTACTAATAAAACTGGTTAATTTAGTGTATTTTATTGTGATTAGCTGTGATTGGCCAAAGCTAATCACATTGTAGAGATGGGCTGTGATTAACCCTGTCTGTAACATGTGATCACTGTGACCAATCACAGCTAGCAACACAAATGTATGCAATGGCCATCCATTGGTTTAAACTGCCATGTGATCTGCTGTGATTGGTTACAGAGATGAGATCCCATGTTCCTCGCAGTGGGCCAGTAAAGTGATCAGTCATCGGCTGTGTCCAATGTACACAGCTGGTGATAGATCGTGCCTCTGCGGTGCCCTGCAAGAGGCATGTTTGGCGACACTGTCATGTGATGTCCTCCAAGAACAACAGTGCTCCCGTTCCGGCCATCATTGTACTATAGGCTCGGTGGGCAGGTGTTGACAAGAAGTGGCCCCCCAGAGCACACCCTATGTTAAATGAGTAAACGGTACATACCCCTACTTGTTCACAAAAAAAAGCTCAGTAAATATAAAAGCACAACACAGTACCTTTACAGTATATGGCATGTGTGTGTGTGTGGGGGGGGGGGGGGCTGCATGCTATTTCTTTTTATGTATTTTTGGCTTTCTTGTTTACATTCTGCTTTCAGCAGAGAGGAATCATGGTTGGGATGCAAATGCTTGTTTCTTAACAAACAACCACTCATCCCTGCTGCTGACAGCAGGGATGTGTCAATGGCACCCTGAAAAGCAGTGAGTGCCAGCTCCTAACAACCAATGCAAAAATTAATGTCATCCATTTACATCCATTCAAATCCAGTTTAGCAGATCTGGGTGGAATCTTGTTCAATAAAAAAAAAAAAGCTGACCTGAACTGACATGGATGTAACAGATGTAAACAGATGATAATCTATTTACATCCATTTTCCTATAGAAATGACATGTCTGTTTTTCACCCGTCAATAAATGGATTAAAAATAGACAGATAGATCCTAAGATTTACAAATTATTTGATAGATTAATATGAACAGTTTCTTTTTTTTTTTCTCCAGTGGTCTTACCTGGGACTTTCGCTCACGGGCTGTGGAACAAATTCACCTACGTTGTGCAGAAGGCTCATTAGAATGGCTTTACCCAACCAGAGCCTTGCGTATAATTCTTGAGCCCAGCTTGGTCAACAGCAAGAATACAAATGTCTGTATAAAGCCTTTTTTGGAGTTTAGAGGTGCTAATATGTATGTCGAAAAGAACGAAGAGCTCCACTTATTGATTAGTGAAGCAGCTGAAGTGCGGGGAACGTATTGCTTTGGGATGGATGTTACACAGAGAGTGGCCTTCTTCTTACAGGCCAGTCCCCAAAAGGACTTAAGCAGGAGAACAGCAGGATTCCAGTATGAAGTGATCAGTAACCAACATTCTGGACCCTTACTCCAAAAGTTTGCTTCTGCTGATAGTACGTTACCTTGTTACATGCTTTTTGTTTTCCTTTGTTGGTTTAAACCCTGTAACCACTTAAGGACCAGCTGCCGCAGTTATACTGCGGCAGGTTGGCTCCGCTGCGTGAACTGACGTATCTGTGCGTGGGTCACTTTAGGCTGACTGTTCTGTGAGGAAAGCCAGATCGTGAGTTCCTAATAGCTAGGAACCACCATGTGTAATTTCCTCTAGGTCAATCCCTTCCCCCTACAGTTAGAACACACATTAGGGAACGCATTAACCCCTTGATCACCCCCCAGTGTTAACCCCTTCCCTGCCAGTGACATTTTTACAGTAACTAGTGCATTTTTATAGCACTGTTCGCTGTATAAATGCCAATGGTTCCAAAAATGTGTCGAAAGTGTACGATGTGTCCTCCATAATGTCGCAGTCCTGATAAAAACCGCAGATTGCCACCTTTACTAGTACAAAAAATTATAATAAAAATGCTATAAATCTATCACCTATTTTGTAGACACTATGGGCCAGATTCTGGTAGAATCCGCGGCGGCGTAGTGTAAGCCATTTACACTACGCCGCCGCAACTTACTGGAGCAAGTGCCGTATTCTCTAAGCACTTGCTCCGTAGTTTGCGGCGGCGTAGTGTAAATGGCCCGGCGTATCCCCGTGTAATTCAAAGGGGGCGGCTTAAATTTAAATTAAGCATGCCCCCGCGTTGATCGAACTGCGCATGCGCTGGCCGGGAAAAAAGCCCAGTGCGCATGCTCCAGCTCACGTCGGAAAACGTCGTTAAAACCGACGTGAAAACGACGCGATCGTCACTTACGCAACGCCCTATTCGGGAACGACTTAGTAAAACAACGTAACCGACGGAAAAAGACAACACTGACCCGACGCCATACTTAACATGGCATACGACGGAACTTCGTAAGCCTACCCCTCATATAGCAGGGGTAGGTTTACGATTAAGGAAACGATGACAAGGCGGCGTAAAAACATTTGGGAATCAGCGTATTAGGCTCATTTGCATAGGCAAATGAGAAATCAACATAAAGGCCACCTAGGGGCCAGCAAAGTAATTACATCTAAGATCCGACGGTGTAAATGTTTTACACCTGTCGGATCTTCGCCGTATCTATGCGTAAATGATTCTATGAATCAGACGCATAGCTACCCGGGGAAAAAAACAGATATATGACGGTGTTTCCTGCGATACACCGTTGTATCTCTTTTGAGAATCTGGCCCTATAACTTTTGCACAAATCAATCAATATACGCTTATTAGACATGTGCACAAATTTTTTTTTCATTTTTTTTGTTCCGTTTCGTATCGTTACGTTTTTTCGTTTCCGTTCTTTTTCGTAAGATGCCCATTTTCCTGTTCGTTCCCGTTTGTTTTTCGTACGACGCAATTTTTTTCGTATTCCGATCGTTTCTTATTTTCGTTACCGTTTTATTTTCGTACATGTGGGATGGTTTGTTATTCTGTTTAATTCATGTTCGTTACTTGTTAGACAATAATTTTTGTGAATTTTCGTCAATGATTTGCATTCTGTATCTTGAAACCTTTTTCTTTTGGTATTTTCATTTGTATGTTCATATGACATCTATAACAAAATAATTGTATTCTGTATTTTGAATTCTGTTTTTCTGTTCGTATTTTGTATTCAAAATACAGAATGCAAATCTTTTGTTATAGATGTCATATGAACATACGAATGAAAATTCCAAAAGAAAAACTATTCAAGATACAGAATGCAAATCTTTTGTTATAGATGTCATTTTCGTTTTTTTTAATGGGCAGTGAGTGAGTGTAGTTAGTGAAGCAGCTTCTCTTTTGTGCTGAGTACACTAGCACAGTGAGTAGTACAGTAAAGCCAAATAAACTTTTTTGTGGATTTTCATCTGAAGGGAGATCAGTTGGCCAGACTTTTGAACCCAAAAATGGTTTTCTGATGTAGTTTGAAAACGAACAAATTTGCTGAGAACGAACGGAAAACGATCGTTTTTATGTTTGTTGTTAAAAAAGTCTGACCAAGTGTATGGGGCTTAACAATAGTTAATATGGATGAGCCGCGTGTTGAAAGTGCCGCAAATCCCGAGGTATATTTATGAAAGTACAAAATGAAGAAAATCCTTTTTCTGTTCATATTTTCAGTCGTATGTTCATATGGCATCTATAACAAAAGATTTGCATTCTGTATTTTAAATACAAAATACGAACAGAAAAAAGGAATTCAAAATACAGAATGCAAATCTTTTGTTATAGATGTCATATGAACAATGAACATAGGACTGAAAGCAAACAGAAAAAGGATTCAAACAAAATACAGAATGCAAATCTTTTGTTACAGATGTAATTTTCGTTCTTTTGCCGTTTTCGTTTTGTCGTATTTTCGCCGGATCGTTCGTTCGTATTTGCGGTTGTTCGTTACGCGGCTCATTCGTAATGCCGTAGTTTTCGTATTTTGGTGCTTTAATTTTTTCGTATTTACACATTATCCCGCGGGTACAAAAATGAAGATTTTCGTACGAAAATAACATTCGTATGAACGGGAATGCACATATCTAACGCTTATTACAATTTTTATTACCAAAAATATGTAGAAGAATACATATTGGCCTAAACTGAGGAAAAAATGGGCTTGTTAAAAAAAAAATGGGGATATTTATTATAGCAAAAAGTAAAAAATATTGGCCCAGATTCAGAGAGAATTGGATTCTCGTAGCGTATCAGAAATACACTACGCCGCCGTTTCTTACCTGGCTCTACGTGGAATCCAGGTAGATTTTGTCCAGTAAACGACGGCGGCGTAGTGTATTTCTCCCGTCGCAATCCATATAGACGAGTAGGGGGCGTGAAGGATTTAAAATAGGCGCGTTCCCGCGGCGATCGAACTGCGCATGCTCCGTTCGCAAATTTCCCGCTGTGCATTGCGCGAAATCACGTCGTTACGTCATTCGTTGTTTGAGTAGCGTCGTTTACGGACATTTCTATTCCCGAACGAGTTACGTAAAAAAAAAAAAAATTAAAATCGACGTGGGAACGACGGCCATACTTAACATGGGTTACGCACCGTTAGACCAGCAAAAAGCTGGTCTAACAGTACGTAAAAAAAAACAGACGTAAGCGATTGCGAAGACCGCTCGTATCTTCGTGGATCGCCGTAAAAACACATTTGCATATCCCGACGCATCAAAACGACGCAAACTCCTCCCAGCGGCCACAAATATATCGCAGCGTAGATCCGAAGGTTTACGAAGATGTAAGCCTCTCGGATCGAAGCCCGAAGCCGCCGTATCATGGTTTGAGAATTCAAACTAGTGATACGGCGCGCGAAATTTGAAATTACTCCTGTCTAACACCAGTTAGACAGGCGTAATTGCTTTATGAATCTGGGCCATTGTGTTTTTAAAAAAAAAACGCCATTTTTTTGTTTATACATATGTAGAGCAAAAAATAAAAATCGCAGAGGTGATCAAATACCCACAAAAGAAGGCCCTATTTGTGGGGGAAAAAAAGGACGTGAATTTTGTTTGGGTACAGCATCGCACGACAATTGCAATTGTCAGTTAAAGCGATGCAGCGACGCAGCGTTGAATCGCAAAAAATGGCCCGGTCATTGAACAGCCAATTCCTGGGGGCTGAAGTGGTTAAAAAAAAAAAAAAAACTTGAAGATAATGATATAAATTTGATTTGAATGTTATTTACTGTAAAAAAAAATAATCTAAAAGTGCTAACATCTTGTTAGTGTCATCCATTTTGTGCTGCTCTCCATATTCTATTTGCTGAAAAGATCTCTCAGGCATCTCTCTATCGGTTTCTTTCTATATGAATCCTTACATACAGTTTATACAGTTGTATACAGCTTTCATTTCTGAACAGAGGTGATCTTACTTCATATTTTATAATGGTGTGAGCCACTATATTTAGGACATATAGGGCCAGATTCTCAGCCGAGATACTCCAGATACGCCGCCGTATCTCTGGTTCAGGGCCGTCGTATCTATGCGACTGATTCTTAGAATCAGTTACGCATAGATTTTGCTTAGATCCGACTGGCATAAGTCACTTACACCGTCGGATCTAAGTTGCAATGTTACGCTGGCCGCTAGGTGGCGTTCCCGTCGATTTCTGCGTCGAATATGCGTATTTGCGCGCCGTCGTCTTAGTTTACGTCGTTTGCGTAAGGTTACCCCTGCTATATGAGGGGTACCCTTGCGTAGGTCCGGAGTATACCATGTTAAGTATGGACGTCGGGACAGCGTCGTGTTTTTCCGTCGTTTACGTAATTTACGTAACTCGTCGCGAATAGGGCTGTACGTTAATTACGTTCACGCTGAAACTGATGTATTTGCGGCGTAGTATGGAACATGCGCAGTGGGCTACGTTTACGGCCGGCGCATGCGCAGTTTGTTCGGCGTGGGGGCACGCTTAATTTAAATACAACACGCCCACCTCCTTCCTACTTTGAATTACGCGGCCTTACGCCGGCCCATTTACGCTACACCGCCGCAAATTACGGAGCAAGTGCTTCGAGAATACAGCACTTGCCCATAAAAGCTGCGGATACGCTACGCAGAAAAAACGCTAATCTATGAGAATCTGGCCCATAATCTGTTCAAACTGTCACTAAACCTATTAAAAAATATTTATATATTTTTCTGTTACCTGAATTCTAGATGTGTGCCAACCTTGTGATAGCAAAGACCTTCTTATGGCCATTTGCAAGAATGATTATGGTGAGTGAGTTTGTTTGAGAAATAGTTTTACTCATTTGTTTTAGATTAGGCATTTTAAACAGAATCTAACAGTTGCTCTTGCACTTATTATCTAACTTTTTCTTTTCAAGTCGTAAGTGGATCCATTCAGAGTGTCTCACATGATATGGAAGCCTATATATCCCAAGTGCACATCAAGGCTATAAAAGTATACAGACAGCGAAACAGTATATTTCAGCATGATGTATCCACTGGTACATGGACCAGACCTATCAGGACATTGTTGAAATGTGGAGTCAAGAAAGGGGAGGGAGATTTCTTGTTCACCGGTAATGAACATTTTGGAGATGCTTGGTTGGGATGTGCTCCTCGCCTTAAAGACTTTCTTGAAATCTACCAAAACGCTAAACATCTTCGGAATAACCCGTGTGAATTTCAGATGTAAACATAAACGTATGTACTATAAACATATTCTATAACCATCATGATCTAACATTTGTGCATTTCTGTGTGTTGCGAATAAGCCTTATCCAGATGTTTGGGTGATAAACATCTTTATCCAGATGTTTATCCAGATGAATGTGCACCTCCAGTTGAAGACATTCTAAAAATCCACCATCATCTCTGCCAATTTCAAATGTAAACATATATTTGGATTGATTATAACGCCCCATACACATGATCGGACACGGCACTAACAGGTAAGGAGCCTTCCAACTTGCTATTTTTTCCAGGGCAGGAATGTTATTCTCATACATGTGTATTACTTGCTATTTTTATTTATGATTATTGATCATTTATTAGTTATTCAATCCTAACATTTACAGATGTTTAAACTTCTAGAAAATCAGATGATATTGCCTAAGTCCAAAGGTTAATATTAGAAGTGTAATTCCACATGTCTTCGAGTTGTGCAACAAAAGAACAATTGATATTCATGCTTAATTAAGCATGCAATGACTGGTATTGTCAGGCAGAGAACAACACCAATAGCTTATAAGGTGGTTTAGGTTTCTGGTGAGCTAAAGAGTATCAGGCATGGTGAGTGGAGTCTATAGCTCTTTCCATGTTACTTTCTCAATATCTGTCTTTTCTTTTAATAGATTGCTTACACAAGCAAATTAGACTGAAACTAGTCTGCTGAGTGTCATTGTGTATTCCTGACGGTTTAAATGGCATTTGCAACCTTGACACTCCTTGCCATCTGCTTTCTCCAAGGCATCACATATATTTCCATTCAAATAATAGAGATTCATTAACAGTGTTGTTACTACATCATTTACCTCCTCAGAAAGAAAAACAATTCCTTTTTGAGGATGATTGGACAATAAGACTACTTATTGCGTCCCATGGCAAAGTGCAGGTCATTTTAATGAGCATGATTATTTGAATATATATTTATATATAATATATATATATATTTATATGGTTGTTGCTTATACCACACATCTTGTGAACATGTTTATGGTTTTGTTTCTCACCTTCAGTTTCAGTTTCAACAAAACCATATGTCTGCCCATTTCAATTAAGGCAGTATTTGCTGTCTTAAGCCCTGTACACACGTCCGGGAATCCCTTCAGGAAAAAAAAACGTTGGTTTTCCTGACGGCATTCCTGGCAAGCTTGCCTTGCATACAGACGGCCATTCAAAAGAACCATCGTTCTTTAGAATGGCAAAAACGCGGTGACGTCATCAACTACAACGAGCTGGCGCTTGTCACATTCGATGCCGTCTCCGCTATTTTGCTACACCCCACACTAAATTTGTATGCTACCGTGCATCCGTCAAACTCTTATCGAGCATGCGCGGGTTTCCAATGGAACAGGTAAGCATACAGGCGAGCAGTTTTCTCGGCAGGAAACACTCCCGGGAATCCCGATGGGAAAATAGAGAGCAGGTTCTTTATTTTTCCCGGGCAGTTTTCCTGTCTGGAAAATTGCTAGGGAGCATACACACGGTTGGGATTGCCAGCCAAATGCTCTCCTGGCAGTGTTCCTGCCGGGAAAACCAGTCATGTGTACGAGGCTTTACAAACCGAGTTTGTATCTTGTGGCACTACTTCTAAGCAAGTTAAAATCTACAAGTGGAGAAATGTTCCATAACAAGTATGTACAGCATCATTTTGGTGACTTGAGAAAAGTAATGCAACAGCTTGACATTGATATCAAAATTTATTTCAGTAGCACATATATTACACAGAGACAAACACAAAAGATGATATAGTTGATATGTATACAAAACACATAAATAAAAGGATTTCAGGGCATCAAAAGAAATATAGTTATAAAATATGTGCATTTTGTTTGCCAATAAAATAATGAACATGGATTACACTGATGAGTAATGGGCTTAAAAAGTATAGAATATAATATTTTCATTGTCTTGGCCTAAAGTTATATACATGTAATATATTGTACCCGATGGTCCACACTCTACTCCATTACATCTTCGGTTCCTGGGTGCCTTTCAGCCCTACAATCTTTCTTTTGGGCCTTCCACCCCCTTTCTTTCTCTAAAATGAGTATAGACTACAATATATTACATATATATAAGACAATGAAAATGTTATAGACATGTTCATTCGTTTTTGTTAGAATGCATTTCCGTCCGAAAATCAGGTATTTTCGTTATTGTTTTAACAAACGATAACGAAAGCGCAGAAAACGAAAACCGAAAGATCCGACATAAAAAATGCTTTGTTTTCGTTTTCGTTGCGATAACAATTTGATATAGAGAGATTCGACATGATGCTGACTGAATACAGTGAATAGAAATCTGTCTATCGAACCTGATATACACACACATACGATACTTTTCGACATTATAGAGAAAAGATTCGACGCTATAGGGAAAAGATTCGACGCTATAGGGAAAAGCTTCGACATTATAGAAATAATAGATTCGACATTACAGAGAATAGATTTCGATTTATGAGAAAATAGATTTGACATTATAGAGAATAGATTCGACATTATAGAGAGAATAGATTCGATATCCACATTATAGAGAGATTATAGATTCTTACTAGTCATACAACATTAGAATTCTTGTAGGCGGAATATTCGACCGGAAATGTACAATTCGGCGTAAAGTTTTGATGTTCCGTCGAATATTCTTTGACCATTTAACACCATTCGACAGAAACCAAGTATAATATCTGGATTTTCGGACGAAAGCTATTCCCCAACGAAAAACGAAATAAATCAAAACGATTTTCGGGAGTCACTAAATAAATTTAGTTTCCGGACGAAAACAAAAAAACGAAACAAAATATTCCAGTCTGCACATGTCTAATATATTGTACCCAGAAAGTATCAGATATCCAGAACACTGATCAGTGCCCAAACCAATGATTGTTGAGTAAATTGTTTCTTTTTAACTTCTACAAAGGACACTAACATGTTTCATGCTGTGTATCACTTGATCATAGATTAATTACTACATTGTGAGAAACACATCAGTAGCCCTGAGTTCTGTTGTACTTTGCTGTATTTTGCAGCAATGACCATGGTGTGCACTTTGTGTTCTGGATGGATCTCACTGGGGGCGTTGAACCAGTGAGTCACCTGGTCAAACTTCAGCAGTTTGACATGGATTGTCGTCAAACTATCTTTGTAATGGAATTATTTTTGACAAAGCTAGCATATCAGGATTTTGAAAAAAAAGATTTTGCCCTCCAGCAAGTAAAACTTACAAGCTTAAACTGTCTCGTCATCTTACTTAAACATTTCCATCATGCATTTGACAAGGGACCAAAAATGCTAAAGATAAAATTGTCAGAGGACAAAATGCTCCATAGATATAGCTGGATAATGTTGTGTATTTCTTGAGGTCACTTACCTGTAAGAAAGTTACTTTTGAACCAGCATATATCTAGACTTAAACATGGCAATTTATAAAACTAGTTTTTATACCTCAAATTCTGGCACATGGTGAATGAATTTATTTTTTGATGCTCATTGTGTCTGTATACAAACTGAGCATACACACTTAAACTTGAAAATGTCCTGTAATAGCCATCAACAAAAAAATTCATTTGGCTGTTCATCAGTTTTTGGAATGGCCTCAGAGTCTACACTTGATCGTGCAGAGAGCAGTCTATTTGATTCATCTGGATTATGTCTAGTCAGGTATTCTCCTTCAGCTGTCTTTGCTTTATTACTGGTGGAAAGACTCTCAAATGTCACATAGGAATCCTGAAGGTCTTTAGATTTTCGGACGAATCCCTTTTTGCACCGTCGTTTCAAAGCTCCACAGCAGACCACAAGTGTTAGCGGGACAGCGATCACACAGGCCACACTAATCACCACAACATTTATCAGTTTCTGTGTGCCACCAGCACTAACAGCCTCATCAGTAGAAAAGATAACGCATTGTTCCTTCTTGGGGATCAGTCCTTTCACACTAACACATGCAATGTATTTTGTTTGTGGTATCAGACCATCTATTGTGATTTTGGTTTTGCCAGGCTCCACATTTATTCTCCGCATATCCCTCTCTCCAAATATTGCATATAAAACACTAAATACGGTCACATTTTTGGCAAGAGGAGCTTTCCATGCAAGGGACACACTGTGGTCAGTATCGCCAATAACTTTAACACCTCTTACCAATCGTTCAGTATCTGGTTGCTTCGTGGGAGAACTCAGTAAAATATTGCCAGAATCCTTGGTGTCTGGCCTTATGACTGAATTAGGATTTATATTCTGAACATTACTGTCTTGAATTTGGGGACCACTAAATTTGAAATGCTGCATTCCATTGTTCCCTTCTGCAGATACATATTTGCCTGCAAAAACAAAGATAAGATAAACTGTAGAGGCGCCAATAGCTAAAAGGAAAATATTAAGGGTTACATTGCACAGAAAAAGGTTCAAACATTAATTATATTAAAGCGGTACCTTAGCGCAGTCCTCCTTCACTTACCTCATCTTTCGATTTTGCTTTTAAATGTCCTTATTTCTTCTGAGAAATCCTCACTTCCTGTTCTTCTGTCTGTAACTACACACCGTAATGCTAGGCTTTCTCCCTGGTGTGGAGAAACCCTCTTAAGTGGGGAGGGGGAGAGCCGGCAAGTCAGGACACTCTCTACTTTGCAGATAGAAAGGAGCTGTGGGCATACTGAAACTCCTGCTTGCCCCCTCCCCCCCCAAGAGGCTTTCTCCACACCAGGGAGAAAGCCTCACATTACGGCGTTACAGACAGAAGAACAGGAAGTGAGGATTTCTCAGAAGAAATAAGGACATTTAAAAGCAAAATCGAAGGATGAGGTAAGTGAAGGAGGACTGCACTAAGGTAAAGGAAGCTATTTAGGGGAAAAACAGTGTACCTTTACAACCCCTTTAAGCTTTATATGATAGAGGTTACTGACGCGCAAACCACAATGGGTGTACAAATCATAAGCTCACACAAGCAGCAGCCACAACAAAAAAGTGTTCACATATTAAATAAAGTTATTTAGGGGGGGGGAGTGGCGCTTACTCAAATTAATCGAATATACATAATTAATACATAACCAATGATCCTGTGTAAATAAACAATTACCTTAGTGCATGTAAACAAATAAAGTGCAAAAAAACAATACTACTTTAGTTCCTTCTGTGCAAATAAGCAAATGCAAATAAGGGTGCTAAAATCAAGCAAAAAATGTGCAACAATACTGTGCAAAGTAAAAATTAACATAAAATTCACAATAAGTATATGTTCAAAAAAACGTTCAGTGTAAAATAGTCTTATGTGCAAGCAAGCAATTTCCAAGAAAACGTGCCAGAAAAGATCTCTGTGCTGGTAGATTTCTGAAACAATCCAAACGATGTGAATAAAAATCCAAGTGCAAGATGCAAAAATCCACTTTAAGATGAAATAATCTCCAAATGCCAAGAAAAAGTGCTTCAATCTTGTGCAGGTGCCCTCGTTTCCCCCAGCCTCTCACCTCATCTGGCTTAAAAATAAGCCTTTCTGATAACCTCCAATGACTGAGCGATCGCTTTTCCTATTCGATCGACCACAATCAGGTTTCCCATTTAGATGCTCAGGTAACATAGAGAGGAAATGGGGGACTCCATAGTGTAGTAATTCAAATATGCATTGATTTATTAAAGGTAAAATACTTACAATTATGATGATCATAAAACAGCATATCACAAAGTGTATTCCGACTTCCGGACTCGGACGCGGCCAGAAGTAATGTCACCGCAGCTCTAAACACTGACACGTTGCATGACTGCTCAACGTCACTTTCTCAAATTTTTTCTTTTAATAAATCAATGCTCCCTTTCCTCTCTATGTTACCTGAGCATCTAAAAGGGAAACCCCCATCGTGGTCGATCGAATAGGAAAAGTGATCGCTCAGTCATTGAAGGTTACCAGAAAGGCTTATTTTTAAACCAGATGAGGTGAGAGGCGAGGGCACCTGCACAAGATTGAAGCTCTTGCACTTTTACTTGGCATTTAGAGATCATTTCATCTACCAGCACAGAGATCTTTTCTGGCACGTTTTTTTTTTTAAATTGCTTGTTTTCACATAAGACTGATTTACACTGAAAGGCCCGGATTCACGTAGAGCGGCGTATATTTATGCCGGCGTAGCGCATCTCATATACGCTATGCCGACGTAACATAGAGAGGCAAGTACAGTATTCACAAAGCACTTGCTCCGTAAGTTGCGGTGGCGTAGCGTAAATTGGCCGTCGTAAGCCCGCCTAATTCAAAGTAGGGAGGAGGTGGGCTCAATGCCTACGACGTGAACGTAACCTACGCACAGCCCTATTCACGTAGTACTACGTAAACGGCGTACGCAACGTAAAATTTGACGGCATCGTTCCCTGGCCCATACCTTTGCATTACCTGCTATATGAGGGGTAACTTTACGCCGGACGTAAGCCTTACGCAAATCGCGTATATGAAGCGGGCGGGCGCATCTGCGTTTGTGAATCGGCGAATCTTACTCATTTGCATATTTAAAATGGGAACGCCGAATGCGTCCAGCGTAACTATGCTCCCACTATACGCCCACGTAGGCAAGTTTCGGCATATCTAGCTTCGCAAATCGGCGTAACAATACGACGGCGCACATTTGTACTTACGACGGCGTATCTATAGATACGCGGCGTAAAACGTTTGTGAATCCGGGCCAATGTTTTTTTTGCACATACACTTATTATTAATTTTATTTTTATTGCTGACATCAAGTGTACAGAAGGAGACTTTAGAATCATTGCCAAATATTTCACAGGCCACTCCAGGCCAGATCAGGCTCCATACTGCATGATTACTTTTCAGGTGCTGCTCAACTTGTCTCCACTGAAACAATCAGTTGAACCAGCAACAGAAATGGCTCTCACCAAGATGCTAAAAATATTTTGCCTTCAATAAAATAGCCAATAGGAACGGGTTATTAACATATTTCGTGCTGGGTACAGTGCATTCTGTTTGCTGTGGAAGGGGTGAGAATTTACACTGAGGCCTTGAGAAATGAAAATGATGAACAACAATTAGTGTCTGGTGTTAAAGAATATATCAACCCAAAATGTTATATTCCTGATATGTGCCTGCTGTACTTGTATGAAAATGTATTCTGTTCTTGTTGCATTGCTTCCTTTGTGTGAAATACCTGGTGTTTCTGCCAGTCCCTCTGCTATTAAAAACTGACTACACTAGACATGAGAGTACAGCATGGTCAGGTTTCTAGCTGTGCTGAGAACTCAGCCTGCTCTCTTTCAATGATCAGTAAATGTATTTTAATTTGGATTTTATATGATATACCAACACAAAGTGGTAAATAATTGTGAAGTGGAAGGAAAATGATAAATGGTTTTCAAAATTATTTACAAATAAATCTGTGAAAAGTGTGGTGTGCATCATCCCCACAACATGATGCTGCCATCAGCATGTTTCACAGTGGGGATGACTGTTGCTAACATGTTGCTTTTAGGCCAAAATGTTCCACATGTTTTCTGTGTCCCCACACAAACTACAAAATGGACTGCTTATGGCTTTATTTCAACAATGGCTTTCTTCTTGCCACTCTTCCATAAAGATCAGTTTTGTGGAGTGCATGACTAACAGTTGTCCTGTGGAGAGATTCTTCCACCTGAGCTGTGTATCTCTGCAGCACCTACAGAGTTACCATGGGCCTCTTGGCTGCTTCTCTGATTAAAGGGGTTGTAAAGGTACAATTTTTTTTTCCTAAATAGCTTCCTTTACCTTAGTGCAGTCCTCCTTCACTTACCTCACCCTTCGATTTTGCTTTTCAATGTCCTTATTTCTTCTGAGAAATCCTCACTTCCTGTTCTTCTGTCTGTAACTCCACACAGTAATGCAAGGCTTTCTCCCTGGTGTGGAGTGTTGTGCTCACCCCCTCCCTTCTCTACAGGGGAGTCAGGACGCCCACTAACACACAGCTCTTTTCTCTATCTGCAACATAGAGAGCATCCTGACTCTCCAGTAGTCCAAGGGAGGGGGCGAGCACGACACTCCACACCAGGAAGTGAGGATTTCTCAGAAGAAATAAGGACATTTAAAAGCAAAATGGAAGGATGAGGTAAGTGAAGGAGGACTGCACTAAGGTAAAGAAAGCTATTTAGGAAAAAAAATTGTACCATTAAAACCCCTTTAATGCTCCTCTTGCCCATAACCTAAGGCCACATACACACGATCAGTCCACCCAATGAGAACGGTCCGAATGAAGCTGACTGATGGTCTGATGTGCCTACACAACATCGGTTAATTAACCGATTGTGTCAGAGCGTGGTGACGTAAAACACAACGATGTGCTGAAAAAAAGTTCAATGCTTCCAAGCATGCGTCGACTTGATTCTGAGCATGCATGGATTTTTAACCGATGGTCGTGCGTACTAACGATCGGTTTTGACCTATCGGTTAGGCATCCATCGGTTACATTTTATAGCAAGTTCTCTTTTTTTTGACCGAAGGATAACTGACTGATGGGGCCCACACACAATCGGCTTGGACTGATGAAATGGACCTTCCGTCCGTTTTCATCGGTTTTGACCGATCGTGTGTATGCGGCCTAACCCTACATTAAACTTTTCCACAACTATCACTGGCCTGTCTGGTGTGTTCCTTGGCCTTCATAATACTGTTTGTTCACTAATGTTCTCTAACAAACCTCTGAGGGCTTCGCAGAACAGCTGTATTTATGCTGAGATTAAATTACACACAGCTGGACTCTATTTACTAATTAGGTGGCTTCGGAAGGCAATTGGTTCAACTAGATTTTAGTTAGGATTATCAAAGTAAAGGGGGCTGAATACAAATGCACGCCACACTTTTCAAATATTTATTTGTGAAAAAAAATGAAAACCATTTATGATTTTTCTTTCACTTTACAATTATGTGCTACTTTGTGTTGTTTTACGTTTTTGGTTGTAACATGACAAAATGTGGAAAATTTCAAGGGGTATGGATACTTTTTCAAGGCACTGTATAATACTGCAAACTGGGATATGTTTTTAATAACACAATTATGTTTACAACATGAAGTGACCTTAACTTGGGTAATGATACAAACTTTAATTCTAGCCAAGAAGCCCAATGCTCAACATATAAAACTTTATTGCCATTTACCGCTGTCATTTGGCTCATCAGTTGTGTTGGAGTCAGTGACAAAAACTGAAATAAATGCCTCTGTCATTCCAAGAATGTTTTTAGCCTTGCAGATATATTCTCCAGAATCTTTGTAAGAGACAGTGGGCAAATTTAACATGGACCAACTCATTCCATCACTAGATATTTCCTGGTGAACTGCAAATGTAAAGATAAATAAATAAATAACCAAACAAACAAAAAAAACACACAAAAGAATGTGTAAAATGCAGGAGAGTAAAGAACATTTCCATTTTTAGAAATCAATCTTCAATGCTTTCCATAGCTACTTCCTGAAGCCATCATTTGGATCTCAGAACTCACTTACTAGTGGAATCTGGTATAATGCATGACAAAAAGATGAAATGATTTCCCATGAACTCTACATGTAGTTCTCAGTACTGTTTAAAATTGATACATACATTAAATGTCTAATTACCCGAGTATCCAAACATGGAACAGGAGCATGTAACACTTCCTTAGGAACTCCTACTTTCTACTAAGGATGAGCCAAACGAACACCCTCTAATAAGGTTCGCACCAGAACACGCGAACAGGCAAAAAATTTGTTCGAACACCGTTAAAAGTCTATGGGACTTAAACATGAAAAAACAAAAGTGCTAGTTTTAAAGGTTAATATGCAAGTTATCATCATAAAAAAGTGTTTGGGGACCTGGGTCCTGCCCCAGGGGACATGTATCAGTGCAATTTTTTTTTTAAACTGCATTTTTTTCAAGAGCAGTGTTTTAATAATGACTTTTTTTCCTTCAGAAATGACACTTTGTGCAGGGACGATTCTAAACACGGGAAGCATGCGCTACTTTACAGGCATACTATAGACACTCCCCCAGGTATGAAATTTAAAGGAATATTTCACTTTTATTGTTTCACTTTAAGCATTATTAAAATCACTGCTCCTGAAAAAAACCTTAGTTTTTAAAACTTTTTTTTTTGCATTGATAAATGTCCCCTGAGGAAGGACCCAGGTCCCCAAACACTTTTTAGGACAATAACTTGCATATTAACCTTTAAAATTAGCTCTTTTGATTTTTCATGTTCGTGTGCCATAGACTTTACCTGTGTTTGCGTGTTTGAACAAATGTTTTGCCTATTCACATGTTCTGGTGCGAACCGAAGGGGGGGATGTTCGGCTCATCCCTAGTTACAGCAACCTTTGAGGATGGTCTCCAGTGCTTTTATGTGTCTAGAGTCCATTTCTGCTGTAGGTTACTTATTATCAAGCTGTTTCCCTCAAAGGACTTTGAGAAAACAGTGAGTGCCAAAAACCTATTTCATAGGCTAGTATTCCCCAGCTGGAAGTATGTACTGGATGTTAAATCCACACTTATATGTACATTTGTGTACCCCCCTCCTGTGGTTGAATATGTATATGTACTGTAAATTGTTAAAAATTCAAAAGTTATTCTTTATATATTATACATCTGGTTAGGTGCTGAAAACCAGCATATACGATGTTTGTTTTTTGTTTTGCCCTCAATAAAACTATTTAAAAAAAAAATTCAAAAGTCAGAAATGCACGATATATTAAGGTCATTTAAGGACACCAAATATTAAGTGGTCATTAACCACTTGCCGACCAGCCGCTGCAGCAACATGTTTTAGCTGGGTGAAACAACAATATGTTACGTCGCTTCACCCTGTGGCCACTAGGGGAGCACACATCCGCTGATCACCCCCAGAGCCGATGCAAGGTTCCGGCATGCGCGATCACCACCGGGCACCCGCGATCGCTCATAAAACAGCGAGAACCGGGATCTGTGTGTGTAAACACACAGATCCCGGTTCTCTTGGGGGAGAAATGACTGATTGTAGGTTCATACAATGTATGAACAGCGATCTGTCATTTCCCCTAGTAAGTCCCACCCCCCTTTCAGTTAGAACATGCAGCGGGAACATAATTAACCCCTTCCTCGCCCCCTAGTGTTAACCCCTTCCCTGCCAATGACATTTTTACAGTAATCAGTGCATTTTTATAGCAATAATCGCTCTAAAATTGTCAATGCTCCCAAAAATTTGTCAAAGGTGTCCGATCTGTCCCACATAATATCACAGTACCGATAAAAATCGCAGATCGCCGACATGACTAGTAAAAAATAAATAATAAAAAAATGCCATAATTCTATCTCCTATTTTGTAGACACTATGGGCCAGATTCACATACACTTAATATTGCGCTGCGTAATCGAAATACTCTACGCTGCCGTATTTTACCAGGCTCTACACCGAATCCTGGTAGATTTTTGCCCGTACGCTACGGCGGCGTAGTCTATTTCTCGCCGCGTAATCGAAATACGCGATTAGGGGGCGTGAAGCATTTAAATTAAGCGCGTCCCCGCGGCGATCGAACTGCGCATGCTCTGTTCAGAAATTTCCCGCCATGCATTGCGCAAAATCACATCGTTACGTCATTCGTTGTTTGAGTAGTGTCCTTTACGAACATTCCTATTCCCGGACGACTTACGTAAAAAATAATAAAAGACGTCGGAAAACGTAGAAATTCGACGCGGGAACGACGGCCATACTTAACATGGGCTGTCTAATATTAGAGCAGCAAAAAGCTGGTATAGTGTTACGCAAATAAAAGATGACTAAAGGTGCCGTAAGAGATTGCGATTGAAGATCGTAATTTCGGGGATCGCCGGCAAAAGCTCATTTGCATACCCCGACACGGAAAACGACGGGTAGTCCACCCAGTGGCCGCAATTTTATTGCAGCGTAGATCTGAAGGCGTACGAACACGTAATCCAGTCGAATTGAAGCCCGCAGCCGTCTATTCATTGTTTGAGGTTTTCGACTAGCTAAAAAACGTGCGTAATTTGAAATTACTCCAGTCTAACACCAGTTAGACAGGCGTAGTGGCTCTCTAAATCTGGCCCTATAACTTTTGCGCAAAGCAATCAATACACGCTTATTGTGATTTTTGTTTACCAAAAATATGTAGAAAAGTACATTTCGGCCTATATTATATATTGGGATATTTATTATAGCAAAAAGTAAAAGATCTTGTGTTTTTAAAAAAAAATTGTCGCTGTTCTTTTGTTTATAGGGCAAAACATTTAAACCACAAAGGCAATCAAATACCACCAAAAGAAAGCTCTTTTTGTGGGGGAAAAAAGGAAAAAAAATGTTGTTTGGGTACATCGTTGCGGTAAAATCTTCTGGAGCTGAAGCGGTTAAAAGGTTAAAAAAAATATGAATCTGATAAAGTTTTAAAGTTTAGTATCTGTGGCTAGCAGTTAAAATAATAGCAGTAAACCTGTATTAGTAGTACATGACATTTTATTCAAACTGTATTTCATTCATACTGTAAGTATATGAATATCTGAGATTTAACAATCAAATATAAATAAAAACAAAACAAAATGAATTAAAGCATTTTCTCCAGCTATTCCTGTTATTTGATTATATATTTTTTCCTAGTAAAAGGATAATTACATACTGACCTATATTATTTTAAATGTATGACATTCATATTAAGCTTAGTTCAAGAGCATAGAAAATTGTCATTTGTGCCCTAATTTTAACGGGCCTCCAACATGAAAAAAACACCATTGTACAACACCATATTTACAAAGGACATGGGATGGTGGTATTATTGTTTTCTTTTAAGTGATGACTATAGCCAATCATATAATGTGCAGTGGTCAGGAATATGTACGGTATAACCCAGGGCACAGAGTGAAGGGATCAGAAGTGAGTAATGAACAAATCAGAATAGAGTGCAGGGGTCAGGGTTGTTTAACGTACAGACTAAAGCACATGAGTTAGTTATGTGTTATTATACAGCTCAGTAGGCAAAGCAACACCACCTACAAGGAACTTCAAATGCCCTATAAACTTAAAGTGGTTGTAAACCCACTTTGACAACTTGCACCTACAGATAAGCCTAGATTAAGGTTTACCTGTAGGTGCAAGAAATATCTCCTTAACCTACACTGTTAAGGAGATATATGCAGAGAACACTGCACCAATGTCAACGGCGCAAGCACACTGAGTGTCCCGGTATTCTGAGTGGGATAATGCCAGGATTATGCTGTCCCACGTGCATGCGTGGGATCGTGCCGGTCCCATGCGCATGCCTGGGAGTGACATCATCGCCGCTCTGGCCAAATACATCACTGGAGCGGCGATACCAGGAAGAAGCTGCAAGGGGATATGGTGGTGGCAGAGGGGAACAAGGAGCACTTTGGGGGCTTCGATTTCAGGTAAGTGCCACATAATGAGCTAGTATGCTATGCATACTAGCTCATTATGCCTCTCATTAAGCCTTTCTCTTGCAGATGTTTTTTTTTTCCCCTGTATTAATTTAAGAGGGTATACTTCCTCTTTAATTCACAGTCAACGGCCTCTCCATCAACCACTTCATTACTTCCCAAACTCCAGGACCACGACATCCTGAGTTGCTCTTTTAAAATCAACACAGAGCCAGATAGCACAGTTTCAGCCTATTCCCTTTTCTGTGGCTTCCCTTGCAGTGGAAAGAAGGACATGTGCTGAGAAGGGGTTGCTTATGACAGACATGGCTGGCTGAGGTTCCAAACTCACTTTCTTTGTCTGGCTCTGATTGATGACTTCTAATGCAGATGAAGCATGCCAGCTCTCTGTGACAAGTGACAGCAGATACCAGATGAGCTGTCACTGCTTCTACAGATCCATACTGACTGAGGTCTGGATGGGTATCCAGACCCATAGCTCCTAATTCCTGGTCCCCTACTGGGACCTACTCAGGTTGAGACCCCATAGCAGCCATGTGGGCTGCTATGACAGTAGTTCCACCACTGCATTAGCTTCACTTTCATTTGATCCAAGTCCCGCTACAAATCGAAGGGAGAACAAGGATTTGCAGTCCAAGGACCATGGCTATGGAACGATCTACCCACAAACATCCGCATGGAAGAAAACCATCGGGCCTTCAGGTAAAAACTTAAGACTCACTTCTTCTAAAGGATTAGGATGACACTGGATGGAAAAAAGCACCTTGAGGCGATTTAGTTCTCATTTGTAGCGCTATACAAGTTATTCACTCACTCACTCTGATCTCTACTCTGGGCCAGATTCTCTAAGAAATTTGCCGGCGTAGCGTAAGCCATTTACACTACGCCGCCGCATCGTACTAGAGCAAGTGCCATATTCCCTAAGCATTTGCTCCGTCGTTTGCGTTGGCGTAGCGAAAATGGCCCAGCGTAAGCCCGCGTCATTCAAATGAGGCGGCTTGTATTTAAATGAAGCGCGCCCCTGCGTCGAAACGAACTGCGCATGCGCCGGCCGGGGGGAAAAAGCCCAGTGCGCATGCTCCAAAGGATGTCACATTTTCTCAATGTAAACGACTTAATCGCAGCGTACGCCAGCCCCATTGAGAATCGACGTACGCAAACGATGTAAACGACGCACAACACGACGCGGTCCCAAGGCCATACTTAACATGGCATCCGACGGCATCCGACGGTACTTCGTAAGGTTACTCCACATCGAAGCTGGGATAACCTTACACGGACGAAAACGACGTATGCGACGATGGGGCGGCGTAAAAGCGATTGGGAATTGGCGTACTACCTCATGAGAAAACAACGTAAAGGCCACCTAGTGGCCGGAGTTGTCATTACAACTACGATCCGCAAGTGTAATGGTTTTACACTTGTAGTATGTTGAAGCGTATCTATGCAAAAGTGATGCTAAGCATCACGCGCATAGATACGAGGCAAAAAAAACGGCGATACGACGGGGTATCTGAGATACTCTGTCGTAGCGCCTCTGAGAATCTGGCCCTCTATCTTTGTTACAGAACCAGAAAAAATAAGAAAATACATCAAAAACTCTTCTCCAGTGCCAGAACCTTCTCAGCTGCACAATTATCATTTCCACAAAAACAAACAAATTAGTTATAAAAAGGCCTTAGTAAAAAAAAAAATATATTGAATAATCACATTTTGGACCCTGGTCATCTTTACTGTGTTATACCTTGTACATACGATCGGAATTTCCGATGAAAAAAGTCAGACGGAATTTTTTTATCGGATATTCCGACCGTGTGTGGGCCCCATCGGACTTTTTTCCGTCGGAGTTTAGAAATAGAACATGTTTTATTTTTTCCCAATGGAGAAAATCGGAAATTCCGATTGTCTGTGTGGAACTCCGACGAAAAAAAAAATGCATGCTCAGAATCAAGTCGACGCATGCTCGGAAGCATTGAACTTCCTTTTTTTTTTGTTATGGAAACTGTTAAGGGGCATTTTTTCAAATTAATAAAAATAGCCAAATTTCAACTTTAACCTGCATGTTAAGGGACACTAAATGTATCACACTGTAAAATAAAAAAATGAACCTAATAAGCTTAGGGCAATTGAAAAATGTCTAGTGATCCTACCTGATCCATTAATTTGGTTCCCATCAGCTCTTCTCCAGCTCAGTTCAGGTATTGGGATTCCCATAGTACCACACCGTAGCAGAACAGTACTGCCGATGACCGTCTTGAGTTTTGCGACAGAAGTGTGAATTACAGGACTTTGACACTTTCGCAGTTCCACTTGACTAAATTGTACACCTGCAAGGCTGCGTGGTGAATAACACTTCAGCCGTGGTTCTATAAATGCCACAGCTGGGGATGGAAAGTTGAGGAAATGAACCATTTCATAAAGACTGCAGTCGCACAACCAAGGATTATCTTGCAAACCTGTAAATTTTAGAAGATATGTTAAAAGAAATATTGTTTTTCTTTGCAGTTTGTACAATGACAACAATACTTTTGCTTTAACCTTTATGTGACCAGAGTCAATTAATGCCAAGATGACTAGGCCTAATTAAGCAACATTGTATTGGTTAACTTGACTATAACTCTATGACTAATGTGTAGACCCAAATATTTTTTATATTTTTTAACCTCCCTGGCGGTATGATTCTGTCTGGAATAACGTACCAAAAGCGGTAAAATTATTTTGCATGAAAATTTGGTATTTTATACTTTAGGCTTGTAATTCTTAGGAATAACTCACTTAATTCTGTCCAAACACGAGTCTAGTAGACATCCCGGGTATGATAAAGTTTGAAACACAAAATCATAAAATTATAATATAATAAATAACTATAAATAATTATAACAAATGATAATGTAATTATAATGAAAATTATTCAATAATGTAATCAACTCCAAATCACTGAAATTTGCTCAGTTGCAGAATTGTCGCTGGCATTAATTATATAAAATAACATGTAGGACACTGGGAAGACCACTAGGGACAAGGGGGGTGTGTATTTTTTACATACAGTACTGTAATCTATAAGATTACAGTATACTGTATGTAATATGTTTGTTTACATTTTTGAATTTGCCACTGGTCTCCGCCCCCGTGCGTCGTAACGTCGCAGGGAACGGAGATCGGCGGCCCTCCTCCCCTCCCGAAGAAAGAAAAATAAAATCCCCACCCTACTTCATACTCTCATCCTTCCCACTCCCCACTTGTTGCTTGCCGATCTCTATTTTTCTCATTTCTCGGGGGGGTCTATTCCGCTATTGTTGGGGGGTGGGAACTTTTCCAATTTTTCGCTATACATGCTTTAGCCTCGTTAACCATATGGCATATTATCGAGTTTTTATATGTCTGTATAGATAGTTGTGAGAGATGCAACAAGAAGAACTCCGGATCGTCTGGTATTAGCCATGTTGCCATTTTTTTAATTATTTTTTGTACATCTTGCCAATATGGCCTAATTTTAGGGCACGTCCAATATATATGATATAGAGTTTCTTGTTCTTTGTTGCATCTCCAGCATCTGTCCGAAGCTTCAGGAAAAAAAAAACGTTTTATTTTTACTGCCGTATAATACCACCTAGTCAAAAGTTTGTAGTTTGATTCCTGCGATTTGGTACATATTGATGTATTTAAGGCTAAGTATATAATCTTTTGGGACTGGGCTGGTGTGAAGGTCTTATTGAAGTCCCTCCCCCACTCAATAATTGCTCGCATCTCGTAGTTCTCTGTTGGAGCTATTAGCAACGTAAATAATTTTGATATTATTCGGTCGAGGGGTTCCTTCTCGTTACAGTATGTTTCAAATTTAGTCAGTTCCCGTTTAAACCTCTTTATTGGTCCCAGTGACTCCAGGAAGTGTCACAATTGGACTACCTGCCAGTATTTTATTTCAAATACACCCCCTGGTTGCGTCAAAGCCGATATTGTAGGCCATGTTTCTGATACCAGAAAATGTAATACTTGGCTATATTCCCTCTCTCGGAGTGTCTGAAACGCTCCTGCTTCCATCCCCGGTCCAAAACATGGATTTCACAATACTGGGTATAATGGGGAATATTTTGATGAGATTGTGGGGTTTTGGCAGAGCTTTGCACTTATTGCCATCATTGGTCCTATAAAGGGATGTCTTTTTTTTTTTTCTCTTTTAATCTTTTTCTTTTATTATTTTCCAAACAAGCATAGTGATATACATATATAGGGTCATCCCTCTGGCCATAAAGTCATTTCAACATACAAATATATAAAAAGAAAAAGGAAAAGAAATACCCACATAGTACAAAATCAAATCATTTAAACAAAGATAAAAGGGAAATATTTCCCAAAACATATCGTATCACTTCTCTCTCAAACTACGATTCATCCTCCATAGTTCTAATTGCCTTTCAAATCTGTGGGTGCCTTCCCCTTGCTATGTCAGGCCAGTGAACCTCTCCTCCACCTGGGGATCCACGTGTCCCCTGCAGGGAGGGGCAGTTGGGCCACCCCCTATGACATCACTCTCTGCATTGTCATTCCAGATCATCCTCCCTCAAAACAAACTAAGCCAAAAATATAATCCCCCCCCCCCCCAAAAAAAAATAAAAGAAAAAAAAAAAAAAAAAAGAAAAAAGGGGGATGGGGAGCCCCCTCCTCTGTCCATCCCCCCTCCTCCTCCTCGTCCACAGCGCCGGGTCCCTCCCATATCACACAACTACGCATCCATCAAGATCCTTCCTTCTTCTGAGTATCTGAACGTGTTCCATTCAGTCCACGTATCAAGGTACACCTTACGTTTCTGTCTGGAGGACCACACAAGGTCCTCCATTCTATTCGTATCCTCTACTCTATTGAGCCACATCTTTACTGTTGGAGGTTGTGTCTGTTTCCACATCCCTGGGATACAGGCACGGGCAGCATTTAGAAGATGGCAAACCATAGATTTCCTATAACATTTTACAGAGAGCTCAGAGTCCTGTAGTAAGTAGTAAGACCATTGGTCTGGTAATTTTTCTTTGCTAAATTTCTGCACTATTCCCTGAACCTTTGCCCAGAAGCTTAAAATCTTTGGGCAGAACCATAGAATGTGTAATAACGTTCCTTCTTTCTTTCCGCACCTCCAGCATCTATCCGAGATGTCTGGGTAGCACTTTTTTAATACTACCGGAGTACGATACCACTGAGTTAGTATCTTGTAATTCATCTCCTGTGTCTTCACACAGACTGATGATTCAAATATATTCCGGAGTATTTTGTTCTTTTGTTCTTCCGTAAAGGGTCTTCCCAGCTCCACCTCCCACCTATTAAAAAAAGGGGTTTGAGAGTCCTCCTTCGGTACATTTAATAATTCGTTAATTCTTGAGAGTGCGTGGCGAAGCACTCCACTCCCACTACAATATCCCTCAAATCTTGTTTGAAACCCCCTATAAGATATGGGCGTAAACTAAGTGTCCAAGAAGTGCCGTAGTTGTAATGCCCTCCAAATGTCCAGTTGGTAGGGGACCCCACCCGTTACCATCTCCTGCATAGTGTGCCATGAGCCCTCTTTAACAAAATTAGATGCCTGTACCAGACCCTGATCTATTAACCCACTGAAAGGCCCCTTCATCAATCCTGGTATGAATTGGGGGTTCCCCAGAATTGGGTAAAGTGGTGAATCCAGAGTGGACAATGTCCCTTTCACAAATAGCCCGTAAGCAACTTTCAATGTTGGGCCTATCAGTGGGTGTTTCTTGATAGTTATCGGCAGGTCTCTGTAACACCATGCTGCCAGGTGGAGTATACTGCTGCACTGAGCTTGCTCCAAACTTGGCCATATTTTCTCGCCCCCATGTCTCCTCCAATCTATCAGGTGGATCAGAATGGCCGCCTGATAGTACCGATGAATATCTGGAGCCGACACGCCTCCGTCTCGTTTTGGTAGAGATAATATGCGCCTCTTAATTCTTGGGGATTTATTAGCCCAAATAAACTTATTAAAAAGAATCTGCGTCTGGTTAAAAAAGGATTTTGGTATGGCGATGGGGAGTGTCTGGAAAAGATACAAAAATTTCGGTAATATGCTCATTTTGACGACATTGACTCTCCCGAACCAAGAATGGAACCCCCTCCTCCAGCTATCCAGGAGGACCCGTGTTTTCGCCAATAGTGGCACAAAATTAAGTTTGAAAACCTGTGACAGGTCTGCCGGAATGGAGGTGCCCAGGTATGTAAGTGACTGGTCAGACCATTTAAATCTGTGTTTGGTTTTCAAGGACCGCAGGTCCTCTTCCGGGATCGCTACTCCCATTGCTTCTGACTTGTCTGAATTTATCTTAAAGTTTGATAGGTCTCCATATAATTGTAATTCCTGTAGCAACTTAGGAAGGGATTCCATCGGGCTCGTCAAAGAGTACATCATGTCGTCTGCGAAAGCAGAGATCTTATATTCTGCATCTCCAACAGACACTCCTTTAATATCTGGATTCAGTCGAATCCTGTTTAATAGAGGTTCTACAGATAGCGCAAACAAAAAAGGGGATAACGGGCACCCCTGTCTTGTCCCGTTAGACAATTTAAAGGGAGGAGACACTATTCCATTCACTCTAACCTGTGCCGTTGGATGAGTATAGTTACTTGTGATCCATTGTAGCATCTTGTTGCCGAACCCCATGTGTCTCAGAACCATAAACATAAATTGCCAGTTTATCCGATCAAAAGCTTTCTCGGCATCGGTACCGAGGAAGACACATGGGGTTCGGGAAGAGTCAGCCAAATGGATCAAGTTCAGGGTCTTAATCGTATTGTCCCTAGCTTCACGCATCTGGACAAACCCCACCTGATCTTTGTGAATAAGCCTGGGTATATATTGTTGTATACGTGCCGCTAAGATTTTTGCGAAAAGCTTCAGATCTTCATTGAGTAAAGAAATGGGTCTATAGCTCCCACATTGAGAAGGGTCTTTACCTTCCTTAGGTATGACCGCGATTACCGCTTTCAGAGTTTCAATGTGAAAGGAACATGTATCACCCAGACCGTTAAACATTCTGACCATAAAGGGGCCTAGAACAGGGAGAAAGAGTCTATAGTAAGCAATGGTGAATCCATCTGTTCCCGGTGATTTCCCTCCTTTCCCCCTTTTCACTGCCTCCTGTAGTTCCTCTAAAGTTATAGGTTTTTCCATTTCTTGACTCATTTCTACTGTTAGGGTCGGAATACCTGAGGTTTCTATATAATTACCCATTGTCTCATGTTGTTGTTGGGGGTTTGTTTGCAGATTATATAAAGTACTATAAAAGTCACTAAATCTCTGTGCAATTTCTCTGGGTAGCATGTGTTCTTCGCCTTCTGACCCCTTAATCATAGGAATATAAGTCTTAGTATATTGTTCCCTCAGTGAGTTCGCTAGTTGCTTCCCACATTTGTTACCATATTCATAGTTCTGTCTTTTGCCGTTTTGTATCGCCCTTCTTGCACTGTGTAAAAGCAGTTCGGTAATTTGTCTACGTGCCGTCATAAGCTCTCTCTCTACTTCTGGGTTAGGTCTCTGTTTATGTTTCATTTCTAGGTTTGTAATCTTCATCATAAGGGTTGTTATATTCCGCTCCCTGTCTCTTTTAACCCTTGCGCCATGTTTCATCAAGACTCCCCTTATGACTGCCTTATGGGCCTCCCATACTACCCCCAGATTACATTCTGGGGTGTCATTAGTTTCAAAGTACCATTTTAACTCCCTCTGGACATCTTCCAGCACCACCTCATCCTGTAGCAATCTCTCATTTAGTCTCCAGCCCCCCTGGCCCAAAGGCCTGGAGTCTCCTATTTTATATTCTAGAAGGATTGGGGCATGGTCAGACCAAGAAATTTCACCTATTCCAACTTCTATAACTGCGTGTAGCTGGCTATGCGGCACAAAATAATAATCAATGCGTGAATATACCTTGTGCGGGATAGAGTAGAAGGAGTAATCTCGCTCTCCCGGGTGCATCATTCTCCATATATCTATCAGTGTCTCTTGTTGTAGCAGCTGTCGGATTCGTTTCCGGGTGCCCCTCGCAACTGAAGAAGCACCTGTTGACGTGTCCAAATTGGGGTCCAGAGGGACATTTAAGTCCCCTCCCATAATCAGCTGACCTTCTTGGAATCCTGTTAACCTGTCCAGGAAGTTCTTCAGAAACTGGTCCTGTTGTAGATTGGGGGCGTAGAAGGTAGCAAACGTAAATATCGCTCCTCTCATCGTCCCCTTTACCGCTAAATACTGCCCCTCGGTATCAACCAGGGAGTCTTTTAAGGACCATGGCGTATTAGAAGATATAAGTATTGATACTCCCCCCTTTTTTACCGTAGGATTCATTGCATGATATACTGTCGGGAAGTATCGGTTCCTAAGAAAGGGGAGCCCCCCTTTTCTAAAATGTGTTTCCTGTATCATAGCTATGTTTCTGCCTCTTTTTTTTAAGTCCTGCAGTAAGATACGTCTCTTTTCCGGTATATTTAGTCCCTTAGCATTGATTGAAATTACTGAAAGGGCGTCCATTTCTGGGCGCTCCTCCGCTTCCTATGTGGGACCCAAGCACCCGGACCCTGCAGGCGAGGAGAAGAGAAGGAGAAGCAAAAAAGGAGAGAGGGAAAAAAAAAAAAAAAAAAAACCCACCCAACAAACCCCCGCCCCCCCCCCCCAGCCCTCTACCCTACTCTAAACTGGTACCCTAAGACAGAGAAGAGAGGAACTGAGTTGTCCTCCTCCTCCTCAAGGGTATCCCAAAGCTAAGCTTTGGTCACTCAGAAACCCAACCCCCTGAGTGATGGCCTAATCGGGGTTATTGACCCACGCCTCCCCCGGTGAGGGGTCTCCCGCCGCCTCCACACGCTCCTTCTATCAAAAAAAAAAAACATAACATGAACTCGCTCTGAGTTAAATTGAGTTAAATTGATTGCCCCTAGGTCATTCTGGCTACCAGGGGGTAAAACTTCCTCTGTTATATCATACCAAATGAACAAACCCAATCACAGGTCTCTTAACAGGGAGTCCCCTGATTCATAACCGATTTTAAAATCTCTTGAAACCTTTTGGGGACTCTTTCCCTTTGAGTGGTAATCTTGTGGTACCCGACCACAGTGCCTCCCGCACACCCCCCACCCCTTCCCACTGCGACACCCACCCCTAGGGGTTGGGTCTAGCCCCCCCAACCCAAACTTCCCCCTTGCCCTCCCAGGCCTTCGCGGTGCCCGTGTGAACCCCATTGACCACTGCAGGTAGCTGCAGTGGAGGAAAAAAACAAAACAAAAAAAAAAACAAAAAAAAAGGTAAAGAAGTATAATTCAAGGGGAGAAAAAGAAAAAAAAAAAAAAAACACCCCCAATCCCAGTGTCAGTGTAGGTTGCGCGCACAATATGTTGTTCCCATCCCTACCTCCCCCCGTTCCCCCTAGATGCTAATAGCATCCATATAGTGATAGGTGAATCCATATATACCCCCCTCCCTAACCCCCCTTCCCAAAATCTGTAATGGCAAACCCCTGCCCCCCCCCCCAAAATTGCTGTGAACAAAAACCGTAAGCAGGCTACTGCCTGTAAATCTATAAGTGAGTCCCCTTAAACCCCTCCCTTCCCCCCTAGCCTACCCTACCCTTCCCTCCCCTCCCATCTTACTCTAAGGTGCACAATGTGTCGTTCCCAGCCCTACCTCCCCCCTATCCCCTGGAAGCTGAGACCTCCCATAAATAGTGAGTGAACCCATACATACCCCCCTCCCTGACCCCCCTCCCCCAGATCTACAATAACAAAGCCCCCCCTCTCCCCCCATAAACACTGTGAAAGAAAAACAATAAGCAGGCTGCTGCCTGTAAGTCTAGTAGTGAGTCCTCTTGGTCCCTCCTTCCCCGACAACCTACCCTACCCTTCCCTGCCCTTCCTGCCCCTACCATCCCATCCCCCCCCCCCTGTAGCACTGCCCCGGGCGCTAGATAGATCCCCCTATTGAGACCTTGTTGCCCAGTTTCCTGCGACCCCTAAATGGGGGGCGCAGGGAAAGGGCAACACCGGTATCCAAAACAACACCGTATATATAGCGTAATAAAATATCCTAAGGTCCCCAGTATAATCAGAGATATTATAAAAAAAAAAAAAAAAATGTTTAGGAGCAAGAAATAAATAAATATGTAAAATAAAAAAATAAAATAAAAAAAATTCTCCTTTGCTCCAATTCAGACCGGGCTGCATTTAACCCTTTAAACACAAACAAAAAAAAAAACGGAGAGGAAAGGAAAAAAAAACCAAGTCAGACATTCTTAAGGTCTATAGATCTCGGATTTAACTGTAACCAGTTCGGGACTGGAAACGGTTCTGTTTCCAAAAATAGAAACAAATCAGGGAGGTCCGCTCTAGAGCGAAGCCAAAATGAAAGTGATGCTTTCTTAATGAGGACGGAGATGGGGAACCTCCATCTATATGTCCCTCCCCATGCCCTTACACGATCTAATATTGGGCGAAGTAGGGCCCTGCGTTGAAGGGTAGCCCCAGATAAGTCCGGTAAAATCTTAAGCTGTGTCCCCTCCAATTCTATTGAGCCGGCCTGCCATGCTTTCCGTAGGATTGCCTCCCTATGTGAAAAATAATGTAATCGACATATCACATCCCGAGGGCGACCCTTATCTTTCAATTTTGGGCCCAAGGCTCTATGAATTCTGTCCATCTCAAAATTTGGTGAACTAGTGTCTTGCATAAGACTTTGAAAAATGTTTTGAGCCACGGCCTGAAGATCTTCATGACCTTCCCTTTCCGGGACCCCGCGTATACGTATATTATTACGGCGTTCCCTGTCCTGGAGATCTTCTATCTGTAGCTGCAGGGACACCGCGACATCTATCTGGTTACGGTTCTCATTCTCGATCGCCTCAACACGTTGCTCTAGGGTCTTTAACCCAGCCTCCCCCTCTCCCACGCGGACCTCCAAGCCCTGTAATTCAGTTCTAACAGTCTCCAGGTCCCTGGAGTGAGCCTCCTCCACTTTTGAAATTAGTTCAGTTATGTCAGCCCTTGTAGGGAGTGCTTGAATTAGGGCTTTCAGAGTCTCCATTTCATTTTTGAAGTCTTCCCGGATAGGGGGGGGGGTGGCGGATCCTGCCAACATATTATACATACGTGAGCTCTGTGGTGTGGTCTGCAGGGTCTCTACATCTGCTCTCACTGCCATAGGGGGTTGGGATACTGTCTCCAAGGAGCCACTAGTGTCACTAGTGTCACCCCCTTCTGTCTCCAACTCAACCCCCAGTGACTCGCTCTTGCGACCAGTGGGTCGTACCGTGCCTTGTGGGATAGAGAAGTACCGGGAGATCTCCAGTTGCTCAGTTAGTCTGGGTGCAGGAGTCTTTAATGACTGTGATGTTTGTATTCCTGCTGCTTTACGTGAGGTGCGACTCTCCCGCTGTCTCAGAGATCGCATCCCTCACATACCCTGTATGCCACTGTGTGCCTGGTTCAATTTGGACAGTTCAGTTCAGACAGGCAGTTCAGTTCAGGCAATTCAGACAGACAGTCAAGTCCCAATCCCCTCTGGTTTTGAGATAATCCAAAGATTCTAACAATATCCACAAAGAGTCCTGTATCCTATATCTCTATCCCCTCCCAGTAAGTAGTTATAATACCATTCACTGACCCCCTTTAAGTGTCTTTTCTTTTTTTTTCCCTATTATCTTACGGCTGTACAAAAAAGAACGGCAGAGAAAAAAAAGAAACTGATAACAACTGTCAATGTTCCTCTCTAGCCTCCTCTTATAACATTCACCCCCTCCCTTCCACTATCCAGCAGAGTACCTTTAGGTGTTATCTTCTGGCGATTAGCTTCTGATTCCTAGGTTGCCTTTCAGGAATCCTCCGGGAGGGGGGAGAGCGAGGAGCAAGGAGTGAGGAGTGGAGAGGAGACAGTAGAAATAGATAGCACGCCGCCAGACCTGTCAGCAGCAATTCACAGCTCCTATTCCAGCCGCAGCCGCCGCCCGCAGTATCGTGTCCCTGGGTCTCTGGGTCTCTACGGCAGCTGTTCCGGGTCACGAGTCACGGCTTCCAGCCCCACGTCCATCTCAGGTATCAGGGCGGCATTCCGGCGTACCAGCAAGAGGTATGTTTCTCCTAGCGGGGGAGAGCCAGGATAGGAAAAACCAGGGGGGGACCGCAAATGCCGTGGATGTCGGCAAGGGATCAACAGGCAGCCGGTGATCGGAGCAAGCAACAATTAGCTCATAGCGGAGCTCGTGGAGGTACGGCGGGAGCTCACCAGTTCACTCCCTCACCTGGCCATGCGTGGTCACGCCCCGGGATGTCTTTTAAGGTGTTCCGGTAAATTTGTGTAGCACCAAAGTGTCCTATTTAGAGGTATATGTCTCATCCCCTGTTCCAATTCTATCCATAGTTTGAGATCTTTATGTCTCTGCCAATCTATGACTCTTCCCAAGTGAACCACTTGATGGTATTTAGCCACATCTGGGACTGCTAGGCCCCCATAACACTTGGGTAGAGTCATTTGTCTTCTATTTATCCTTGGCCGTTTATTGGCCCAAATAAATTTAGTAAAGGTTGTATTTACCTGCCTAAAATAGGCCCCCGGGATTCCTATTGGTATGGCTTGGAATAAGTACAAAAATGTTGGCAATATATTCATTTTAATAGCATTACAGCTGCCAAACCATGAATGGAACCCTTGGTGCCACTTGTCAAGTAAGGAGCATACTTCTTTATATACTGGTGGAAAATATACTGCAAACACTTTCTCCAGTTTTGATGGTATATTTATCCCTAGATATCCCTAGATATTTCAGGGATGACTCTACCCACTTAAACTTAAATTTAGGTTGTATGTTTTGCAGCATTTTCAGTGGGAGCGCTACCCCCATTGCTTCTGATTTCGCATAGTTGGTTTTCAGACCTGCTAATGTCCCGTATATTTCAATTTCGTTCATCAAATTTGGCAGTGAGACCTGGGGGTAGGATAATGAAAACATCAGGTCATCTGCGTAAGCAGATATTTTATTTTTCTGATTACCTATTTGGAGTCCCTGTATGTCCTGATTTTGCCTGATCTTATTTAAGAGAGGCTCTAGTGAAAGGGCAAACAACATCGGGGATAGTGGACACCCCTGGCGCATTCCGTTTGAAATTTCAAATGTTTCCGAGTAGATACCATTTACTTTTACCGACGCACGGGAAACTCCACTTTAACTTGCTGACAAATGAGCAAAAATATACAGAAATACTGTTTTGCTTTCAGTTTTCTAATGTATTATTATTTTTGAATAATTTAATTGTATCTGACAATCAGACTAATAAATCCCAGTGCTAAATCTTTCATCTGATTTCTAAATTGCTATATTTGTAAATGCCAAAAGCCAATATAAATGAATAGTAGTGATAAAAAAGCACTTGTGGGTTTAACCAGTCTTGTTTTTTTTTTTGTACAATTCTCCTTTAAGGGGCGTAGTTAGGGGTGTGGCCAATGCCTGCATACTTTTGCTGATAGGTGTCCCTCATTCCCATCCAAATTGAGAATTATGTCCAGAATATTTAACAAAATGAGAGATATCATGAGAGATATGTACACCTACAAAATCTCCCGAACTTGCAATTAATGGATATGTTCTTTTATGTTAACCCCTTCTAACCTGCAGTCTGTATAGTGCAGCCTTAAGTTGTCAAGGTTCATCTGCAGGCTGAAGGCCTACAAACAAGCCTCAAGCATGCATGTGATCACATGTCCTAACTAACAGTAATATCATGATGAGAGGCCACTCTGATCATCAGTGGTGATCTGAGCTGTCGGTAACAGCTTAGATTAAAAGCCACACAAAGTGTCAGCTAGTGGCTCTCAAGAGAGAGAATGTTTATGAATATATTCTCAGGATGACATCTCATGATGGAGAATGTTACTTTACAGACTGGAGGTGAGAAGGGGTTAACATAAAAGAACATATCCATTAATTGCAAGTTCGGAAAATTTTGTAGCTGTACAAATCTCCCATGATATCTCTCATTTTGTTAAATATTCTGGACATATTTCTCTATTTTTTTCTTTTGATGTTATCTTAACACAGAATTAATTGCCTATGTTCATTCCTCCCAACTTTTTGAGATGGGAATAAGGGACACCTATCAGCAAAAGTATGCAGGCATAGGAGAATTGTACAAAAAAAAAAACAAGACTGGTTAAACCCACAAGTGCTTTTTTTTATCACTACTACTTTAGAAATCAGATGAAAGATGTAGCACTGGGAAACACCTTTTTGATAGATAAAAAGTGCATTTTATATACATTAGGGATGAGCTTCGAATTCAAGTCGAACATGAGTTCGACTCGAACATTGGCTGTTCGCCAGTTTGGCGAACAGCGAACAAATTGGGGTTTTGCGGCAAATTGGAAAAGCCGCTGAACACCCTTAAAAAGTCTATGGGAGAATTCTAAAGTGCTAATTTTAAAGGTTAATTTTCAAGTTATTGTCCTAAAAAGTGCCCCAGGGGACATGTATCAATGCAAAAAATTTTTTTTTTCAGGAGCAGTGATTTTAATAATGCTTAAAGTGAAACAATAAAAGTGAAAAATTCCTTTAAATTTCATACCTGGGGGGTGTCTAAAGTATACATGTAAAGTATCGCATGTTTCTCATGTTTAGAATTGTCCCTGCACAAAGTGTCATTTCTGAAGGAAAAAAAGTAATTTAAAACTATTAGCGGCTATTACCATTACCAATTCCTTTGGGTCTGGTATGAATATTAAGGGGAACCCCTGCCATTTTTTTCAATGACTTTTATCTGTAGTGTCGGGACCAGACAATTTATTAATAGCACGAGTAGTTTTCAATGACTTTTATATCCTTCAAAAATGAAATTTTGTGCAGGGAACCAAAATAAAAAAAATGTACGGGGGATCCCCCCAAATTCCATATTAGGCCCTTCATGTCCGGTATCGATATTAAGGGGACCCCACATAATAAAAAAAAAAATGGTGCAGGGTTCCCCAAAAAAATTCATACCAGACCCTTCAGGTTTGGTATGGATTTTAAGGGGAACTCTGTGTCTAAATTTAAAGATAAATGGTGTGGGGTCCCCCCAAAAATTCATACCAGACCCTTTATCCGAGCACGCAATCTGGCAGCAGGAAAAGAGGGGGGGACGAGAGAGCACCCCCCTCCTGAACCATAACAGGCCACATGCCCTAAACATGGGGAGGATGCTTTGAGGGTCTGTGACCCCTCAAAGCACCTTGTCCCCATGTTGTTGGGGACAAGGGCCTCATCCCCATAACCCTTGCCCAGTGGTTGTGGTGTCTGCGGGCTGGGGACTTATCGGAATCTGGAAGCCCCTTAATTCAAATGGGGGGATCTGGGGGTCCCCTTTGTTAGATAAGGGGTACATTGTACCCATATAATTTTACAAAAAAAGAGTCAAATTGTTAAAAACCACACAGATTTACAGGTATAAGGCATTTATTAAAAATAAAAAAATGTAAAAGAAAAAAAATATTCCAGCGATGTCTCGATCTCCACTCCAGCGATGGAATCCATTCTCGGTATCCATCGATGGGTGATCTTCACTCTCCAGCAATGATATCCAGCGAGGAACACGCACACGATGCTGACTCCACCGGAGACACCCCGGGAATGACCGCGGCCAGCCTGACAGCTCTTATGTAGCTGAGGGCGGGCCACCCGTCATGTGACCCTGCCTCCCTCTGACACCATGTGAAATGCCAGGCTTTCCCATTGACATGGATGGGTGGTTTCTGTTGCATCATAGGAAAGCCTGGTGTTTCCCCTTACGTCAGAGGGGGGCTGGGTCATGTGTAGGGTGGCCCTGCCCTCAGCTACTGTCAGAAAAGGGTACTCACCGAGATCGAGATGCAGAGAGTGGCTCACTCCACCCCCTGGAGATGGGACAGAGGGTGGATGGCACAAAGAGGCACAAGCTACCAATTGGCTGAGCAGGACTTGCGTGAAGGTCACAGAAGACAGGTACAGGTACTGATGGTGATCAGAACTCAGCTGGTGTAGTTGTGCGGAAAGTCCAGAGCAGGCCAAGGGTCAAATACCCAAAAGGAGGAAAGTCCGAAGGCAAGCAAAGGGTCAAGTCCCTGGAGACTGGAGGTAATTAGGGTCACAGGCATAAAGGTCAGGTGCAGGATGCTGGCAGCAAAGTCCGGGTCACAAGCAGGGGGTCAAACACAGGAGATAGCAGCGAAGTCCAATAAGCAAAGCCTAGGGTCAGGTAAGGAGAGATCAGAGTAGTCCAAAGGCAATCCGGGTCACAGCAGTAAATCAGGCAGGCAGGAAATAGGAACTCAGAATCACAGGAAGCTGAAGACAAAAAAGGGATTTTTAATAACAGCTTACCTGTAAAATCCTTTTCTTGGAGTACATCACGGGACACAGAGCGCATAGTCATTACATATGGGTTATATGGGTACCTTCAGGTGTGGACACTGGTGTAATCAACTTCACAGGAAGTTCCTCCCTATATAACCCCCTCCCACTGAGAGTGCTTTAGTTTTGTAGCAAGCAATTTCTCTGAGGTTACACAATGTTCCCAAAAAGAGGGGTGGGAGCTCTGTGTCCCGTGATGTACTCCAAGAAAAGGATTTTACAGGTAAGCTGTTATTAAAAATCCCTTTTTTTTGATCGTACATCACGGGACACAGAGCGCATAGTCATTACATATGGGATGTCCCAAAGCAATGCTCCATGAAGGGAGGGAGACCGTAAGGCCAAAAATAGCCAAACAGAAACTATATCAGGAGGTAAAATAGCTCCACCAACAGAAAAAAGGGGGCGTGAACCGGGCCAGAGGATTCTATACTGCTGCCCGTAGGACCGCCTGCCCAAATGCTGCGTCCGCAGCCTTTGTGACGTCCAACTTATAAAATTTAGTAAACGTATGTACGGAAGACCAGGTTGCCGCTTTGCAAACCTGTGCCATAGAGATCTGATGGTGTGCCGCCCAAGAGGCACTCATGGCCCTCGTAGAATGGGCCTTAACTGATAAGGGCGGTGGAACGCGCTTCAGACCATAGGCCTGAAAAATCAGCTGCTTAATCCACCTAGCCAAGGAAGACTTGGCAGCCGGCTGACCCTTCTTGGGGCCATCCGGAAGAATGAAAAGCACATCTGTTTTCCTAATCTTTTCTGTAGCCTTGAGATAAACTCTCATGGCTCGGACCACATCCAAAGTATGAAGCAATCTTTCCTCTCTGGACTGGGGAGTAGGAAAGAAGGATGGTAGGACTAGGTCCTGATTCAAGTGAAAACTGGATATGACCTTAGGAAGGAAAGAAGGCTGAGGCCGCAGAACCACTCTGTCCTTATGCAGAATAAGGTACGGTTCCCTGCAAGACAAGGCTGCCAGCTCGGAGACCCTTCTGGCCGAAGCCATAGCCACCAAGAAAACCAACTTTCGGGTTAGCAGCACAAGAGGGATTTCTGCCAGAGGTTCAAACGGCTGCTTTTGTAAAGCTGACAAGACCAGATTTAAATTCCAGGGGCAGAGGGGAGCTCTAATAGGGGGATTTACATGCAAGACCCCCTGCAAAAAGGTTTTCACAAGCGAATGTGTGGCCAAAGGCCTTTGAAACCATATCGATAAGGCAGACACCTGCCCCTTTAGAGTACTAAGAGCCAACCCCTTGTCAACGCCAACCTGGAGGAATCGCAAGATCCTGTCAATAAAAAACTTGCGAGGATGCCCTCCTTGCGACTCGCACCACTCCACATAGGTTCTCCAGACTCTGTAATAGATATTTCTAGAGACTGGCTTTCTAGCTTGAATTAACGTAGATATGACTTGGGCAGAGAGGCCTCTGCCCTTAAGAATTAGAGATTCAGCCGCCAAGCCATCAAATTTAGCTGCTGTGAAGCAGGGTGGTAGATCGGGCCCTGAGACAGCAGATCTGGGCGCAGGGGGAGTGGCCACGGTGCCCTTACTGACATCCTCACGATGAGTGCGTACCAAGCCCTTCTGGGCCAGGCTGGGGCCACCAGGATCACCGGCCTGCGCTCCACCCTGATCCTTCGTAGAAGGCGGGGAATCATCTGTAGTGGAGGGAACGCATACAGGAGAGAAAAATGGTGCCAGGGGCAAACCAACGCATCGGTCCCGTAGGCCGAGGGGTCCCTGGCTCGGGATACAAATTTGTCCAATTTCTTGTTGAATCTTGTTGCCATGATGTCCACATCGGGAACTCCGAATCTTTGGCAAATCTCTTGGAATACCTGGGGGTGAAGAGACCACTCTCCCGGGAGTAACTGTTGACGACTCAAAAAATCTGCTTGAGAATTGTCTATCCCTGGGATGAACACTGCTGAGATGCAGGGTACATGGGCTTCGGCCCATGCAAAAATTAGGTTTACTTCCCTTTGAGCCGCCAGGCTCTTTGTGCCCCCCTGGTGGTTTATGTATGCCACCGCCGTGGCATTGTCGGACTGTATCCTTACTGGCAGACCCTGCAGGGGGAGAGTCCAGGCGACCAGGGCCAACCGAACAGCTCTGATCTCTAGGACATTGATGGGAAGCAGACTTTCTGCCTCTGACCACTGTCCCTGCTGGGTCCGTTTTCCTAAGATTGCCCCCCAACCTGTTAGGCTGGCATCTGTGGTTACTATTTTCCACGAGATGGGGCAAAAGGTTTTCCCTTTTGATAATTTTTGAGGGATCAGCCACCAGTACAGGCTGTGCCTGACTCCTGGAGAAAGAACTAATGGACGGTCTAATGCCTGTATGGACTTGTTCCAAGCAGAGAGAATAGCTGCTTGCAGAATTCTGGTATGGATCTGGGCATAGGGCGCTGCTTCGAAGGCGGCCACCATCTTCCCCAGCAGTCGCATGCATAGGCGAATAGTCGGCTTCTTTTTGCCTAAGACTATTTGAATCGTTTGAATCAACGACCTGATCTTCTCTTGAGGTAAAAATACCCTCTGGCATTCTGTATCTAACCGAAAGCCTAGATATTCCAACTGTCTTGTGGGTTGTAACCTTGATTTTTCTTGGTTCACAATCCACCCGAACTCTTCTAGATGCCGCACTGTGCGGACTACTGCATGATTGAGGTTGGAAGCTGAACTGTCGATAACCAGGAGATCGTCCAGGTATGCTAGGACCAAGATGCCTTCTGTCCTTAGGACGGCTAGTACCGGGGCTAACACCTTTGTGAATACCCGTGGAGCTGTTGCCAACCCGAAAGGGAGGGCTACGAACTGGTAATGACCTTGGTTTATCGTAAAACGAAGAAACTTGTGATGTGCTGGGTAAATCGGCACATGCAGATATGCATCCTTTATGTCTATAGATGCTAGAAAGTCGCCGTGATGTAGGCTGGCTGTCACTGAACGTATGGAGTCCATACGAAAGGTCTGAATCCTTAGAAAGCGATTTAGGCGTTTGAGGTCTAATATAGGCCTGACGTCGCCATTGGGTTTTGGTATAACAAAAAGGTTGGAGTAGAATCCCAGACCCCTTTCTTGGGTTGGTACTTCTACAATTACTCCTTGGAGCAAGAGGCGATCCAACGCCTTTACGAGAGAGGCCCTCTTTAACGGGTCGCTTGGAAGACTTGACCCCTGAAAATGAGGAGGGGGGATTTCTCGAAACTCTAGTTTGTAGCCTGAGGCTACTACGGACCGAACCCAAGAGTCGGGAATTCTGGCCTTCCAGACTTCGGAGAAAAACTGAAGTCTTCCCCCCACCCAAGAGAGTGGGGGCGCCCCTTCATGAATCTGATTTGATGACTGGTTTAGCCGGCTTGCGAGACCAGGGCCTCTTGTTTGCCGCGGCTTGTCCCTGTGGGCGGCTATTAACTGCTGACCGCCCGGGAGGCCGTCGATACTGACGGGAAGTCGAAGGGGCCGAGCCTGCAATGGCCTGTCGTTTAAACGTGGGCCCACGCGGTCTTTTCTTGACCGGTAAGGAAGTACTTTTTCCACTTGATATGGTGTGGATATATTTATCTAGGTCTTCCCCGAATAGTCTTCCCCCATGAAAGGGAAACCCTGCTAAAAGCTTTTTGCAGGGTGCCTCTGCTGACCAGTTCTTTAGCCACAAAAGACGACGCATGTGAACCATCAGTAGAGATGCACGGGATGCCTGTTGGATGGAGTCCTTAATAGCATCTACTGCAAAGCAGAGAGCCCTAGGGAATTCTGCTAATTCATGAGTATGCTGAGCCGGCATGTCCTTCAATATATGCTTTGCCTGATCCTTCAAGGCCTGACAAACACCAATGGCTGCTACTGCTGGCTGAACCATGGCACCTACTGAGGTGAAAGCTGCTTTCAGTAGGGTCTCAAATTTTTTGTCGACCGGATCCTTGAACATATGGACATTTTTCAACCGGACAAGTCAGGGATTTATTCACGCAGGAAAATGGCTGCGTCCACTGTAGGGAGAGCCCATTTCTTTACATATTCCTCTTCCATAGGGTAGAGAATAGAGAATCTTTTAGGAGGGACAAAGATTCTATCAGGTCGAGCCCAATCCTGGTAAATCACGTTCCGCAGAAGGGGGTGCATTGGAAAAGATGCACCAGTTAATGGAGCCTTTAAAGAACCCAATGAGGATACCTCCGGGGCTACTAGTTCTGGCACTGGAAGTTTAAAGGCAGTGCGAACCATATCTGTCAAAGACTGGATCCACAGGCCCTCCGCTTGAGAGGCCGAAAAATATTCATCTATAGTGGAATTTTCCCTGTCTGAACCGTCGGGACTTGGGTCTGCCTGATCCCCTTGTGGGTCCCGTTCCTCTGAAGAGGAGACCTCCGCATCTGAAAACCCCACACTGGGTGAGGGGGATCTAGCCCGCTTGCTACTTGGGCAAGGACGGGAAAGCAACGCAGTTAACCTTTTCTCTAGCCCACACATGGTGGCTGCTAGCATTTCTTCCGTCACGTAAACGGGAATGGGTGGATCGGGGGCCGCCTCTGCCCCCAGCACCCCAAATGGCTCTTGTACTATGCCACTCGGTGTCCTAACTGGCGAGGGTGGGGCCGTAGAAGTCTGGCCCAAATCCTCTGACCCCGATGGAGACCCCTTTTGCTTTTTGGCACCTTTAGCAGCCTTGGCTGGTCCAGATCCCTTTGGAGCCATTGTACAACCTTGGGTCACCCCTATAGCCAACACCTGACTGTTGCAGCTAGGAATAACCAATATGAGGGCAGGTATGAGAAAAATGAAAAAGAACTAATTTCTCTCTTTTTCTTTTATATTTCTCTTTTTTTTTTTTCAAAAATTTTTTTTTTATTTTTTTTTTTACCCGCCTGGGAGGTGGCAATACCGAGGAAACCTGTGAGTATTGACACACCAATGCCCGTTAGCCGGAGTCCAAGGTAGACTCAGATACTGCTGGATCTAAGGCTGAGTCCCTTTAAGCAAAAAAACTTTTTTTTTTTTTTTTTCTCTGGTCAATAGTGGACCTAAGTCCTAGACCTGAAGATCCACAAAACCGCCACTAGGTGTCCCTGTGTGGCCAAAAGACCCAGCTGCACGCTCTGTATCCTTTCTTCCTCTGCCTCCAGGAGGGAAAGACCAGCCAGAGAAAAGTTTTTCCTTTATACAGACCCGGACGCTGCTGGCCCGCCCCCCCCCCGACGCACGCCGACGCTATAAAAGGCGGCGTGCACGCGCGCGCGTATGCGCGCACACACGCGCGCACAATCGCGCGCACAATCGCGCGCCCAATCGCGCGCACCACGCTGAAACCACATGGAGGAAGCAGAGCAGAGGAACAACATGGACCAGCGTTATGCAGCACCAACAGACACCAGGTAAGCACTAATCTTATTGTAGTGCACACACAGCGAGGAAGCTGTCCCCATGGGCTTCCTAAGAAACAGGAGTTTTTTACCAGCAATTTCCTCTTTAAAACATGTGGGGTTGCAGTATCAGTGTTAACAGGCAGACCTGGGGTGAGTAGAAAATATATAACTTATACAAGTATACATATATTTACATATTATCTGGGTAAACATTAGAATCCCATCCTGCCTCAACAGACATAGTGGAGATAGTGGCTGATGCCCCAGCATACTGTTAGCCAACCCAGAACCCCCAGGGGGATACCTACTGTCGAACCAAGTCCCGCAGGTTCCCTCTTACCTGCTCCACGCCGCAGGGTATTGCAAAATGCAAGAGGCCCAGCCTTCCCCCATCTCCGTGGGTATTGTCTTGGACCTTCAGGGACCGGGGTCCTGTGTTAAGGAACCCACACCCCTGGACCTATATAGCATCCTGGCATCAGTAGCGTTTAGTTCTTGGAAGAGACTAAGGCACTGGAGCCCAGAATCCAGCCCTCCAAGGAGAGGCATTATAGGCAAAACCCCACTCCAGCAGGGCCCGGGTACCGTACATCTTGGCTCTGAAGCACTTTGGACGGATCCGGCTAGCTATCCTGGGTCCCGAGACCTCTGAGGGACAGCTAGACGTGACCAACACCTAAGACACTGGCGAAAAAACTAAAGCACTCTCAGTGGGAGGGGGTTATATAGGGAGAAACTTCCTGTGAAGTTGATTACACCAGTGTCCACACCTGAAGGTACCCATATAACCCATATGTAATGACTATGCGCTCTGTGTCCCGTGATGTACGATCAAGAAACAGCAATTTGCTTGGAGATTTGCTCAGCTTATATAGGCAGCCAGGATGTCATGTGACACGCTGAATCAGATTGAGGCTGTTTACTTCCTGACAGGCAGCCAGGGTGTCATGTGACACGCTGGACAGATTAAAGCTGTTTATTTCCCTGGCAGCTACATAAGAGCTGTCAGGCTGGCCGCGGTCATTCCCGGGGTGTCTCCGGTGGAGTCAGCATTGTGTGCGTGTTTCTCGCTGGATATCAGGGTTGCCAACTTTCAGTAAATTTACGAACAGTTTGTAAAATCTGTACTTTTTGTATCTGTCATTGACTCTCCATTAGGGACATGTAGGCTGCATGTCCGTAACTGACATTCATTACCAGATGCAACAATTATGGATTTTTACAAACTGTTTGTAAATTTACTGAAAGTTGGCAACCCCAGTGCTGGACATCATCGTTGGAGCGTAGAGATCACCATCGCTGGGTACCGAGAATGGATTCCATTGCTGGAGTGGAGATCGAGACATCCCTGGAATCTTTTTTTCTTTGAATTTTTTTTTTTTTTTTAATAAAGTACTTATAAAGCTGTGTGGTTTTTAACAATTTGACTCTTTTTTTGGGGGGGGGGGGGGGAAATGATAGGGGTACAATGTACCCCTTATTAATTCACATTCGCATTTTAAATCCATCTACACTCAAATAACTAAAACAGACTCTTTGGAGTTGGGGTTTAATATTATGCAACTGTATTGGTAAGACCATGCATAATTTATAGCAGGGTAATGACATCTTCGTTTTAATGGAATTATGTGGGATTTATTTTTAATTTGGGTTAATTGCAGCTATTAGAATAAACCACTATGGATCAGTACAAGTCTCCACAGTGCACAAAATAACACATACTGCCTACTTTTCAGTATTTTAAGCAGCCAAAAATTCAACAGGTGAAACTTTTATTTTAATAACTGATAGCACATGATAAAATAGTATATAGCTAAGTAATTTTAATGTAGGAAATCAATGCTGAGCTTGGATATGCAGTGTTGAGTTTATGTAACGGATCACATTTTAAAGGGGTTGTAAAGGTTAGTTTTTTTATTTTCTAAATAGGTTCCTTTAAGCTAGTGCACTTACCCTTTCCTTCGATTTCCCTTCTAAAAGTATTTTTTCTTTGTCTGAATTTCTCACTTCCTGCTCGTCCTCAATAAGCTTGCCCCCATCATCCGAGCCGTTCTGGCTGGGGGTTAGGCAGCGTGCTCGCCCCCTCCCTTGGGACTACATCCCTGCGGGTGATGTGAACGTTCACAGTGTCTCCCCGGAGGCATGCAATCCCAAGGGAGGGGCGAGCAGGCTGACTAACCCCCAGTCAGAACGGCTCGGATGATGGGGGAAAGCTTATTCAGGAGGAACATGAAGTGAGAAATTCAAACAAAGAAAAAATAACATTTAGAAGGGATATCGAAGGAAGAGGTAAGTGAACCAACAATGCACTAGCTTAAAGGAACATATTTAGAAAATGCAAAACAAACTTTTAAAAACCCCTTTAATGGCTCAGAGTCTGAAGGGATACGTCTTTTCAAATCTGTTATTTCCATTTAAGTGAAAGTCTGCAGATCTATCTAGCTGCTGAAACCATAATAAGGATTTTCATTCCTGTTGCTAGACTGAGATCATGTTTAACCACTTATGGACTGCCCACCGCACATATAAAGTGGCAGGGAGGCCCGGATGCACGAACCGGCGTACCTGTACTTTCGTCTGTGCATAAGATACAGTGGGCGTCACACGCACACCGGGTACAGAGAGGTCAAACAGGGATCTGCCTATGTAAACAAGGCAGATTCCCATTCTGACATAGGACAATACTGAGATCTACTCACTCAGGGAACACAGTTAACACCTTGATCACGCCCTTTCCTGACAGTGTCATTTATACATTGATCAGTGCATTTTTTTGCACTGTAATTATATCACTGGTCACCAAAAAGTGTCACTTGGGGTCAGATTTGTCTGCCACAATGTCGCAGTCCCGCTAAAAAATGCAGATCTCCGCTATTACCAGTAAAAATAATAATAAAAATAATAAATAAGGTACAATTGATAGTAAGGCCCTTTATAAACAACTTCAAATATATGGGACTCTGCTGACGCCAACTGGAAACTTCCATGTATGCACAATTTACCAATTCATAATAAAATATTTGATTATTTGTTTTGCGCCCCCTCTCCCAAAATACAAGATCCATTTTTTCCTAAAAGTGGTAATCTATAATCTATCTAGATATGAAATAATTATTTCTAATCCTTTTCATCCCCGTTATTATATTCCATACACTGTACATAATATCGCGTACATGCGATCATTTTTAGGGTTGTAAAAAACAAAGTTTTTTCCAACTTCATCATTAAAACGACGTTGCCCACACACGATCGTGAAAAAAATGCTCTAGCAAAGCGCGGTGACGTACGATGGCTGATTTCGTGTTAGTAAAAGACGATTCACGCTTTTCTGTCTTTTACAGCGTGATGAATGAGCTTACTCCATTACAAACAGTAGTTTTACCAGAATCCCCGTCGGTGTCCCGCGATCAGTCACAGGAGCTGAAGAACGGGGAGAGGTGTGTGTAAACACACCTTCCCCGTTCTTCACAGTGGCAATGTCACTGATCGCCTGTTCCCTGATATAGGGAAAGGCGATCAGTGATGTCACACGTCCAGCCCCGCCCCCTACAGTTAGAAAAACATATGAGGTCACACATAACCCCTACAGCACCCCCTTGTGGTTAACTCCTAAAATTCAATTGTCATTTTCACAGTAAACAATGCATCAAAATTGTCCGATGTGTCCGATATAATGTTGCAGTCATGAAAAAAAATCGCTGATCGCCGCCATTATTAGTAAAAACAAAATATTAATAAAAATGCGCAAGTTTTATCCCCTATCTTGTAAATGCTATAAATTTTGCGCAAAACCAATTGTTAAACGCTTATTGAGATTTTTTTTACCAAAAATATGTAGAAGAATATGTATCGGCCTAAACTGAGAAAAAAAAAGTATTTTTTTATCTTTTTGGGGCTATTTATTATCGCAAAAAGTAAAAAACGCAGAAGTGATCAAATACCACCAAAAGAAAGCTCTATTTGTGGGAAAAAAAGGAGGTCATTTTGTTTGGGAGCCACGTCGCACGACCGCGCAATTGTCAGTTAAAGCGATGCAGTGCCGAATCGCAGCAAAAACTGACCAGGTCCTTTACCTACATATTGGTCCGGGTCTTAAGTGGTTAAAGGGCCATTTTTTTTGTCATTTTTCAAATGATTTTTTTTTTTATTGTATTTCAGTGTGAATATGAGATCTGAGGTCTTTTTGACCCCAGATCTCATATTTAAGAGGATCTGTCATGCTTTTTTCTATTACCAAGGGATGTTTACATTCCTTGTAATATGAATAAAAGGGACCCATTTTTTTTCAAACCTGTGTAAAAATAAATTAAAAAAATTAAAATAAATAAGAAAAAATACATTTTTTAAAGCGCCCTGTCCCGGCGAGCTCCACGCAGAAGGAAACGCATACTTGAGCAGCACCTGCATATGAAAATGGTGTTCAAACCACACATGTGAGGTATCACCGCGATCATTAAAGCAAGAGCAATAATTCTAGCCCTCCTCTGTAACTCAAAACATGCAATCTGTAGAATTAAAACGTCGCCTATGGAGATTTTTAAGGGTAAAAGTTTGTCGCCATTCCACGAGCGGGCGCAATTTTGAAGCATGACATGTTGGGTATCAATTTACTCGGGCGTAACATTATCTTCAACAATATAAGAAAATAAATGGGCTAACTTTACTGTTGTTTTATTTTTTTCAAAAAAGTGTATTTTTTCCCCCAAAAATGTGCTTGTAAGACCACTGCGCATATACAGTGTGACAAAAAGTATTGCAATGACCACCTTTTTATTCTCTAGGTTGTTAGAAAACAATTATAATGTTTAGGGATTCTAAGTAATTTTCTAGAAAAATTGTTTTTAACTTGTTTACAACACATCTGAAAAAGAGTCTCGGTCCTTAAGTGATTAACAGCACTGTGGTTGTTCATTGAGAACTGCAAGTTGTAGTCCATTCATTCACAGAACACTGTCCAGGTGGGCTGGGAAGAGTTCCTGCTCGTTACCAAAATGGGGGTTGGTGGGGCCGGCACATTTGCATGTTACACATGTTACAACCTGAAAATGGGTGTAATGCCACGTACACGTGACCATTTCTAATGGTCTAGAAAAAAACAAAGCCTCCCTTGCATACACATGATTGTGAAAAAAAAAAATGCTTGAGCAAAGCGCGGTGACATACAACACAAACAACGGCATTATAAAGGGGAAGTTCCATGCAGATGACGACACCCTTTGGGCTGCTTTAGCTGATTTCGTGTTAGTAAAAGACGATTTGCGCTTTTCTGTCTGTTACAGCGTGATGAATGTGCTTACTCCATTGCGAACGGTAGTTCGGATGGCGCCACCCTTGGGGCTGCTTTTGCTGATTTTGTGTTAGTAAAAGTTTGGTGAGAGATGATTCACGCTTTTCAGTCTTCGTGCTTTTCAGTCTGTTACAGCGTGGCGAATGTGCTATCTCCATTAGGAACGCTAGTTTTACCAGAACAAGTGCCCCCGTCTCATAACTTGCTTCTGAACATGGACCTTTTTTTCACGTCGTTAAAGCCTACAAGCGACGTGAAAACAACGCAAAAAAAATAGAGCATGTTCTAAATTTTTAATGGCCATTTTTTACGTCCTGATAAATGCTACTCTGGAACCAACACAAGATCGTTTTTAATGACATTAAAAAAAATGTAATTCTTCACGTCATGAAAAACGGTCGTGTGTACATGGCATAACATATTACAACTTTTTAATTTATCAGTTAACTGCTCATAACATTAGCATTACAAATGTATGTTTTTGAACTCACTGAATCCTGAGGAATAAGGCCTCGTACACACGATCGAATTTGTCCGCTGAAAACGGTCCGATGGACCGTTTCAGCAGACATCTCCGATCGTGTGTATGGGCTATCCGGTGGGAATCTGTCCGCCCGACATGTCTGCTGGTTAGTACACTTACCAGCAGACATGTCGTCCCGCTCCGCCGCTGCACCGCCGCCGAATGGATTCGGCGCATGCGCGGAAGTGTTTTACTTCCTGGTGCGGTGACGTGGCGGCGTCAACGTCACCGCCACGTCACCGACACGTCAGCGCGCTTTCTGCTGGCGGGGATTTTGGTTTGCTCGTGTGTACACGCGAGCAAACCAAAATCCCAGCAGACAGATTTGTTCAAATCTGTCGGACGGACAGATTTGAACAAATCTGTCCGCTCGTGTGTATGGGGCCTTACAGACTCACAGGCACTGAAAAAAGCAGTTTGAGAAGTGCAGCAAGACTCAAGTTTCTCATAATAATTCACAAAACTATTCTGATATTTGCAGTACAAACAACATATGAAACACTACCTAAAATAGCACTTCAAAAAACAAAAGCAAAAGCAAAAGCAAAAGCACACGAGACGCTGGTAATTTGGGCATTTTTTTCAACTGCCCCTGAACACATTTAATGTTATCCTATGTGTCCATGCACACATTCACATTTTTTTGCGTTTTAAAGCAGTTGGGTTTAGGCTCGTTTTTTCAGAAGCAAAAAAATGGGTTCAGACGCAAACGTTTTGGCGTTTCAGACGCAAATCGCGGCAAAACGCTGCTAATCGCGGCAAAAATCGGTACCGGCGTTTTGCCGCGATTTCGTTTATAGGCGGTTTTAAAGGTGACCTATTTTTTTTACATTAGAAATCTCAAAAATGATGGCAAATGATGAAAAACCATTTAAAAAAACTTAAACAACTGTAATTGATGCATTGTGGACAATCCACAACTTGTGCCTTTGCACAAAATTAGAGTGTAATAACAGTCCAGTGTGCTCAAATGACAATAAACGCTAATTAAGCTTGGTGTTAGGAAATATTAGACCAAAATGTGTTGGAAATTGCTTCACAGACAGTCCTGAGAGTCAATATGAAATAAATATATAAGTCCACCACCAGTATGACAGTGTGATAAGAAATGGAGGCTTACCAGAGGGCAAACATATCAAGCTTGCGGCTGAAACCCCAGCCAGGGCCTTTGGGAGTCCACCGCAGGATATCACAGCAGGATAAGATTAAGGGTAGTTCCAAGTGTATCATCAATTGGTTAACCAAGAAGAATTGAAAATCACATAGTGAAGTACGCCAAAAGTACGTTTAAAATTTCTTAAAGGGGTAATTCCCCCAAAAACCTTTTTTTAACATTGACTGAGGCTCGTTATGTCAAGGGGAATCGGGTGGTTTTTTATTAGAAACGAAGCAATACTTACCGTTTTACAGATGCATCGTCTCCGTCGCTTCCGGGTATGATCGTCTGGTCTGGGCGTGCCTATTTGATTGACAGGCTTCCGACGGTCGCATACATCGCGTCACGAGTAGCCGAAAGAAGCCGAGCGACGGTGCGGCTCTATACTGCGCCTGCGCACCGTCGTTCGGCTACTTTCGGAAAATCGTGACGCGATGTATGCGACCTCGGAAGCCTGTCAATCAAATAGGCACGCCTATAGTCGGAGCCCATACCCGGAAGCGTCGGAGACGATGCATCTCTAAAACGGTAAGTACTGCTTCATTTCTAAAAAAAAAAAAACTGATTCCCCTTGACATAACGAGCCTGAATAAATGTTAAAAAAAAGGTTTTTGGGGGAACTACCCCTTTAACAGGTTTAATAAACCTGTTAAGAAATTTTAAACGTACTTTCACCATGTGGGCTATTTACTCCTTTCCGGTGTATTGCTGATATCTGGAGAATCTACAGGACACCTTGACAACAGCTGCCTTAATTAGCTCTGAGCAAAGGCTTTCCTGCTATTTGTGATTTTCTATCTGGCTTCTGGTAAGCCTTCATTTCATCTGGTGATATGGTGGTGGTGTTAAATTAGTCACAACTTGGGACACCAATATATTTGCAATTTAAATATTTTTTATGTGCTGTTTTTGGCGTACTTCACTATGTGATTTTCAATTCTTCTTGGTTAACCAATTGATGATACACTTGGAACTACCCTTAATCTTATCCTGCTGTGATGTCCTGCTGTGGACTCCCAAATGCCCTGGCTGGTGTTTCAGCCGCAAGCTTGATATGCTTGCCCTCTGGTAAATCACACTGACATACTGGTGGTGGATTTATACATTTATTTCATATTGACTCTCAGGACTGTCTGTAAAGCAATTTCCAACACATTTTGGTCTAATATTTCCTAACACCAAGCTTAATTAGCGTTTATTGTCATTTGAGCACACTGGACTGTTATTACACTCTAATTTTGTGCAAATTTTTCTTCAATTTTTTCTCCTGTGTATTTAGTGTGTGTATAACACATAGTGGTTGCAGCTTGTTTGCTATTTTTGTGTATGTAGCGCGGTAATTTCTTTGCATAATCCACAACTTGTGGCAGGTGACGTGGCCAGGTGACATGGCAGGTGACGTGGGCAGGTGACGTGGCCAGTGGACAATCCACAACTTGTGGCAGGTGATGTGGCCAGGTGACATGGCAGGTGACGTGGCCAGTGGACAATCCACAACTTGTGGCAGGTGATGTGGCCAGGTGACGTGGCCAGGTGACGTGGCCAGTGGACAATCCACAACTTGTGGCAGGTGACGTGGCCAGGTGACGTGGACAGGTGACGTGGCCAGGTGACGTGGCCAGGTGACGTGGCAGGTGACATGGCAGATGACGTGGCCAGGTGACATGGCCAGGTGACTTGGCAAGTGGACAATCCACAACTTGTGGCAGGTGACGTGGTCAGGTGACGTGGCCAGTGGACAATCCACAACTTGTGGCAGGTGACGTGGTCAGGTGACATGGCAGGTGACGTGGCCAGGTGACATGGCAAGTGGACAATCCACAACTTGTGGCAGGTGACGTGGCAAGTGGACAATCCACAACTTGTGGCAGGTGACGTGGCCAGGTGACGTGGCAAGTGGACAATCCACAACTTGTGGCAGGTGAAGTGGCCAGTTGACGTGACAGGTGACGTGGCCAGTGGACAATCCACAACTTGTGGCAGGTGACGTGGCCAGGTGACATGGCAGCTGACGTGGCCAGGTGATGTGGCCAGTGGACAATGCACAACTTGTGGCAGGTGACGTGGCAGGTGACGTGGCCAGGTGACGTGGCCAGGTGACATGGCAAGTGGACAATCCACAACTTGTGGCAGGTGACGTGGTCAGGTGACGTGACCAGTGGACAATCCACAACTTGTGGCAGGTGACGTGGCAGGTGACATGGCCAGGTGACATGGAAAGTGGACAATCCACAACTTGTGGCAGGTGACGTGGTCAGGTGACGTGGCCAAGTGACATGGCAAGTGGACAATCCACAACTTGTGGCAGGTGACGTGGCCAGTGAGCAATCCACAACTTGTGGCAGGTGAGGTGGCCAGGTGACGTGGCCAAGTGATGTGGCAAGTGGACAATCCACAACTTGTGGCAGGTGACTTGGCCAGGTGACACGGCAGCTGACGTGGCCAGGTGACATGGCCAGGTGACATGGCAAGTGGAAAATCCACAACTTGTGGCAGGTGACGTGGCCAGGTGACATGGCAGCTGACGTTGCCAGTGGACAATCCACAACTTGTGGCAGGTGACGTGGCCAGGTGATTTGGCAGCTGACGTGGCCGGGTGACATGGCCAGGTGACATGGCAAGTGGACAATCCACAACTTGTGGCAGGTGACGTGGCCATGTGACGTGGCAAGGTGACATGGCCAGGTGACGTATCCAGGTGACGTATCCAGGTGACATGGCAAGTGGACAATCCACAACTTGTGGCAGGTGACGTGGTCAGGTGACGTGGCAAGTGGACAATCCACAACTTGTGGCAGGTGACGTGGTCAGTTGACATGACAGGTGATGTGGCCAGTGGACAATCCACAACTTGTGGCAGGTGACGTGGCCAGGTGACATGGCAGCTGACGTAGCCAGTGGACAATCCACAACTTGTGGCAGGTGATGTGGCCAGGTGATTTGGCAGCTGACGTGGCCAGGTGACGTGGCCAGGTGACATGGCAAGTGGACAATCCACAACTTGTGGCAGGTGACGTGGTCAGGTGATGTGGCAAGTGGACAATCCACAACTTGTGGCAGGTGAAGTGGCCAGTTGATGTGACAGGTGACGTGGCCATTGGACAATCCACAACTTGTGGCAGGTGATGTGGGCCAGGTGACGTGGCAGGTGACGTGGCCAGGTGACGTGGCAGATGACGTGGCAAGTGGACAATTCACAACTTGTGGCAGGTGACATGGCAAGTGGATAATCCACAACTTGTGGCAGGTGATGTGGCAAGTGACACGCTAAATACAAGTACACTGCTGCTCTTTCAGCTGCTACTCACTTTGGTCTCACAAAATGGCTGAAATGGTTAAATAATATTGTTTTTTGAGCTTAGGGAGGGTCTTATGATGTTTCTTAACTAAACACTTATAAACGCAAATGCAGCAAAACGCCACGAAATTCGTGGCAAAAACGGGTGTTTTAAACGCCGGTTTTTGCCTTTGAAAACGTGTGTTTAGATGTGTTTGCATTTGCGTCTCGTGTGCATGGGGTCTTATAGTGGACCTTTGCTTAAATGGTAACATAAAGTGATCTCAACAGTGATGCTCGAATAGATAAATAGAAAATAACAGATGGGTTCAAACACCTGGTGAAAATGTTGCTTAAGGGCCTACACACAAGTAGTTGTTCAAGCTCATCTTTGTGGAAGGAGTTCAGACTCAGTCTCATTCACCAAGAGCACCTAGAACGTTATATATGTGGTGTCAGGTCACCTGTGGCCAGATGACAAGTGCACCCCGATGAGGTCAGGGATGCACCACAGGGTAGTGAACCCTATAGCCGACTGCTGCTATGACAGAGGGAGGCGTGAACCCAAGATTCACCAGGGCACAGAGTCTAAGACCCAGCTTTGTGTTGACCAGAGCCCCTAGTGGTGGGGATGGCCTTCGCCGCAGCTGGATCCAGGTCGCGACCCCTGGAATTCCCTAGGTCACGCTTTGCAGGGAGAGATGGGAAGCAGCAAGCAGGACAAACAGTAGTGATGGGTAAGCCGAGGTCAGGACAACAGGCAGACAGGGGTAACCAAGGGACAGGCAAAAGGTCAGGGGCACAGGCAAACAGGAGAAGTCAGGGAAGAGCCAAAAACGGTACACAGGAAGGTAATCGTAGCACACTGCAGACAGGAACTTAAGCAAACAACACTGTTGAACAGCACTGCAGGCCTGCAGTGCAACAGTTAATATAGACTTCCTGGGATGGCCTGGGTGGGGCCATACAGGAAGGAGAGGAAATAGGAAGGTAACCAGAACAGGGTCAGGCCTCTTAATGGACAGATGGAGACAGGTAAACTGCCAGACTATTGCATATCCATGACATGTGGCCAGCAATGAAGCAAAAGTAGACCAGCATTTTCTTGAGGAAATGTTTGCATTTCAGCACTTCTATTGCATTATCCACACAGGAAGACTTTTAAAATATCTTGGTAAGAACATATTGTTTCTGGTTCCCTTTAAGCTATAGTTTCATATAAAGACTGTACTTACCAAGGATTAATGTAGAGTGATCACTGGAAAAATATGATGCAGAGTGGAGGTTTAGCCAGGATGCAATTAGTTCCTGAGGGAGTGTAACCAGTTTATTACTAGACAGATCCAGGTAAGTAATGTTCTTTATGAAACGTGCAGCATCTTTCGGTATCGATGACAATTCGTTATTGTGCAAGTCTAACAGCCGTAATCGGGGTGTGCTGACTAGGGCTTCCCATGGAAAAGATGTGAGGTCATTGCCATCCAGTCTAAGTTCTTGCAACTTGCGCAAGCCTCGCAATGTCACTACACTTAGGCCTAAAATAGAATTATACGGCATCCAGAGAAACTCAAGATTTGAGAGTAGATGGAAAGCATCTCCTTGCACACGCCTGATAGATGTCTTTTCTATTCGAAGTTTAAATGTGTCTGTCGGAATATTCACCGGTGTTGAAGTCATCTCAGGATCATTACAAAGAACTGCCCTGTTTTGAGAAAAAAAATTAAATGACACTAAATCATATGTTATATTGTTATAAATAATAAATAAGAACCACCCACAATTTATATATTTCTATTTCACAATTTTTTACAATAGGTTTCACCAAAAACAGAGCTGATAATTCATACAGGTTATTAAATGTTCATAAGCAGATACAGTGCCTTAAAAAAGTATTCATACCCTTTGAAATGTTCCACAATTTACATTTACGTTTTGGTTGTAACATGACATTTTTATTGTGATTTTATGTCATAGACCAACACAAAGTGGCACATAACTGTGAAGTGGAAGGAAAATGATAAATGGTTTTTAATATTTTTTACAAATATATGTGAAAACCTCGGCCTGAGTCTCAAGTCTTTCGCAGACTCTAATGCCCTGTACACACGATCGGTCAATCCGATGAGATCGGTCTGATGGATTTTTCCATCAGTTAACCGATGAAGCTGACTGATGGTCAGTCGTGCCTACACACCATCGGTGAGGAGGGGGCCCTATAACGCTCGCCGCCGTCCGCGTCACCTGTAGAACGGACAGGCGCAACCATTACTAGCCGCTCTGACAGCTTGCGATCCATGCTGGAGTGCATCCCGTCACTTCCGGTGCGCGGGTTACTGCATTCCACCTTGGAACGCAGAAGTGCGCCCCAGCGTGGTGCGACTCCTCCTCCTCTCCAGCGCTATTTAGACGCCCAGAACAGTCAGCATGGCGTTCCACTATTGAGTTAGAACGCCTGCTGACTGCTGGGATTCTGCATGATGACCAGACCTTTGCCCTCCACATATCCTTAATCTGGAACGGACCACCAAGACCTCCCAGCGCTGTACTACAACCTCTACTCAACCGCAAGTAGCTTGTGACTAAAACATACCTACCTTGTATCTCATACATGCTTGTAGACTGTGCTACTTATACCAAGTATTCCTGGAAGCCTAATATACCTGCCTTGTAGTTCATACATGCTTGTGGACTGTGTTATTTATAACAAGTATTCCTGAAAGCCTTTCTTGACCAGTATTGCATTGCCTCATCATTTCCTCACCTGATAGTCTTTAGTTTTGGCCCTAGCCATAGTGACGCTTATGAAGGAATAAGTGCCTTACTTACTACCATTTAATACTCTGAGGATGTGATGACTGTAACCCTAACTCTCGATTCAGATTGAGAATGAAACCTGGGTTTACACCTGAGAAGCCTCCGCAGTTGTGATCCACGATCTCTGACCTTAGACAGGTGTGCCGTAACATAACAGAGTGGTGTGTTCAGAGTGATGTGCAGTGTAAGGCCGCGTACACACAATCGGTTTTGTCCGATGAAACTGGCCTTAAGCCCAGTTTTATCGGTCCAAACAGAGCGTGTGTACGGCCCATCGGACCATCATCCGTCGGACCAAAGTTTTAAAACTTGCTTTAAAATCGGACCGATGGACGCCTGACCATCGGACCAAACCGATGGTTAGTACGCAAAATCATCGGACCAAAAACCCACGCATGCTCAGAATCGAGTCGACGCATGCTTGGAAGCATTGAACTTTGTTTTTTCAGCACGTTGTTGTGTTTTGCGTTCTGACCCGATCGGATTTTGGACTGATGGTGTGTACGCACATCAGACCATCAGGCCACTTCAGCGGTGAACTGATGAAAACGGTCCGTCGGACCATTCTCATCAGGTTAGACCGATTGTGTGTACGCAGCCTTAGTTTTGCTTTTAGGCTAAAATGTTGAATTTGAGTCTCATCTGACCAGAGCACCTTTTTCCAGATGTTTGCTGTGTCCCCCACATGGCTTCTCACAAACTGCAAATGGGTCTTTTTATGGCTTTCTTTCAGCAATGGCTTTCTTCTTGCCACTCTTCCATAAAGGCCAGATTTGTGGTGTGCACAGCTAATAGTTGTCCTGTGGACAGATTCTCCCACCTGAGCTGTAGATCTCTGAAGCTCCTCCAGAGTTACCATGGGCCTCTTGGCTGCTTCTCCGATTAATGATCTCCTTGCTCGGTCTGTCAGTTTAGATGGACGGCCATTTCTTGGTAGGTTTGCAGATGTGCCATACTCTTTCCATTTTTGCATAAGGAATCGAACAGTGCTCCATGAGATGTTCAAAGCTTGGGATATTTTTGTATAACCTAACCCTACATTAAACTTTTCCACAACTTTATCATTGACCTGCCTGTTGTGTTCCTTGGCCTTCATGATACTGTTTGTTTACTAAGGCTCTCTAACGGGCTTCACAGAACAGCTGTATTTATTACTGAAATTTAATTACTCACAGGTGGACTCTATTTACTAACTGGGGGACTTCTGAAGGCAATTGGATTTTAGTTAGGGGTATCGGATTAAAGGGGGCTGAATACAAATGCATGCCGCACTTTTCAGATATTTATTTGTAATACATTTTACATAACCATTTATGATTGTCCTTTCACAATATGTGCAACTTTGTATTTTATTGGGATTTTATGTGATAGACCAATACATTTACATTTTTGGTTGTAACGTGACATATTGTGGAAAATGTCAAGGGGTATGAATACTTTTTCAAGCCATTTTTTTGGAAAGATACTGATTTTTTAAAATAAAATATCCAGTAAAAACTGAAAAATCACAGCCTTGAGATGCATGCAGGAAGCACAGCCTACCTACTGAGTATTTAAAGCCTGCAAACCCTATCACTACCATATATTATAAGCTTTAAAGCTGAAGTTTAGGTATCATTTTTATTGCAATGTTGGGCCAATGTTAGTATGCATATCACATACCTGACTAATCCCAGGGTAAGCAGTAGTGATAGTAGCAGCCTTTCAGGTCCACTGCATAGCTGTTGCCCTTCTGCATTATAACCACAGGGTGTTGCTCTCTCAGCACTGTAGCAATGCATAGAGATACACTCTGGAAAGCAGTACATCATTATTTGCATGCACAGACCATCCCTTTGAAATGTGTAAGTATGTCTTCAGTGAATGCTGAACCACACAGCACCATATGTAACTATCCTGTCACATTTTATTCATAGTTTCATAGTTAGATGGATAAAAATACACTAATTCATCTATTTCAACCAATAAAATAAAAAAGCACACAAATAGAACAAATCCAATATACACTATCCTACTCCCACAGTTGATCCAGAAGAATGCAAAATAATTTAAAAATTCAGTTTATTTTACTTATTTTTTTTATCTTTACACTTTTTTTTACATTTTTTTTTGCTCACTTTTATTCCTATTACAAGGAATGTAAACATCCCTTGTAATAGGATTCACTGGGACAGGTCCTCTTTATGGAGAGATGTGGGGTCAATAGGACCCCACATCTCTCCTCCAGGCTTACAAGCATGAGATCGTGATTTTTTTTTTACTGATCTCATGCCGACAGCCGCCATTGCGGCTTTGTTTACTTCCGGGTATCCTGGCGTGAAGTCACAACGTCCCACTCGAGCCTCCGATGGTCACAGATGTGACTGGTGACCATCACCAGTCATCTCTATCATCATGAGCCAGCGCCAGCCAATACGCTCTTCGGGCCCCCGATGGCACGGGAGAGCCCGGAGAAGCACCGGATGGTGGCGGAAGTGGGCACGTCCCCTCACGCTGCCTATAAGAATGATCAAGCGGTGGAACTGCCGCTTTGATCATTCTTATCATGCACAGAATCGCCGGCTGAATACAGTGATATCTGAATGATGCCTGTAGCTGCAGGCATCATTCAGGTATCACCACACAAAGTTGAGGACGTCATATGACGTCTTCAGGTTGTCAAGTGGTTAAAGAAGCCTGTCAGAAGCCTTGTTGAAGCAAGTATAAACTAGCCAATAATATGTATTGAAGCCAAAGCAAGTGTAATTGAGTCCTTTATCACCACCCTTTGGACATGCCCCTTTAACCTGTTTTCTATCCAGGTACATACGCTAAGAACCATGCCAACAGAGCTCAATTTGAAAAATGAAGCATTTATGGGGAACTGTATTGAATGCTTTTGCAAAATCCAGATACACCACATTCACAAGCCTTATTTATTTAGATGGTAGCTCACTTCCTCATAGAATGTTAACAGATTGGTCTGGCAAGAACAATCTTTCATAAATCCATGCTGAATACTACAAATGATAATATTTTCATCAGCAAATTCTTCAATATATTTCCTTATCATCTCTTCTAAAAGTTTACATACTATTGATGTTAGATTGACTGGCCTGCAGTTCCTAGATATTTATCTCTGTCTTTCTTAAATATTGGTACCTCTTTGTTTTTTTGCCAATCAGCTGGTACCATTCTAGCCACTAAGCTATCCCTAAAAAATTTGTATAACGGTGTGACTATTACCTGACTGAATTCTTTGAGTACTTTCGGGTGTAACCCGGTCATTGTGATTTATTTGCATTAAGTTGTTCAAGTATTTTTTAGACACTGACTTATGTTAGCCACAAGGGTACATTCAGTGTCGTTTTATATTAATGATACAGTGTTAATGACTATACCCCTCCTTTTTTCTTTCCAAAAACAGTAGAAGAATGCATTTAGTACAGTTGTCTTCTCATTTTCAGTGGTAACCAACTTCCTTTGACCATCCTTTTGTGGAGCCAATATGCTCTGCCCTCATTTTCTTACTATTAATATATTTAAAACATTTGGGGGGATTTTTTTTTTCACTCTCCCCCCCAATGTGTCTCTTGTGGACTATTTGAGCTGCACTGATTGTGCTCTTTCTGTACATTTCTTACTGCATTCCTTGAAGTGTTGTAATGCCGAAAATGGCCTATTGGCCTTACATGCTAAGGTATTTTTTTTCTCTTTTATATGCCTTTTTATGTTAAAGTTTAGCCACCCAGGTTTAACCTTAGCTTTTTTTTATATTTTTGGTCATTGTTTCTCGAATTTGAACCAATTTTATATCTGGTAGCATTGAGCACAGTTTAGAGAAGTTGGCTCTTTTGAAATTCAGTATTCTTGTATTTCACTTGTGTAGCACTACCCCCTCAGGAGGCGCTGGATAGAATTGGGATCGGCGTATCACCTCTGTAGCATGTCTAGGGGTATGATGAATAGATGATATGAGCAATGACGGAATGTCCAAACAGCGAAGTGTCGTTTCTGTGCTTCAGTTGAATAGAGAAAGATGGTGAAGAGAAAGAGAATGTTGCAGATTAAGGCCTCAAATATTTGTGGAAGGTACCTTTGTTTCGTCCCCACTCCAGCCAGAGTGGGTGTAGTGCACCCGGACAGTCTCTCTTACAGAACTGGAAGCCGGAATATCACTAAGAACCTTGAGAAGGAAGACAAGCCTCTGCCACAGACTTGGCTCAAATGGAAATTAGGAGTGGTGCCTCTGCCATAGGCCCCTGCTCTGGAACGCAGCTCAATGGAGCAATTCCTTCTCAATAATTAAAGTTGCCTGAATTCGCCTGAATTCCCATCAGGTAGCGTCTTCGATTTTGGAGTCACCAACTGACAAGTTACAATATAAAAAGTGTCAGGCAACTCGGATCCCCGGTGGATTGTCTAAGACCTCCGGGCTCACCTCAGACTGACTTTCCTACCGAACAGCACAACTCGCTTGGGATCTTCTCATGGATGTGGGGACTCAGTAAGTCACTGAGGCCCCTTTGCAGCTTCAGTTGCTCCAGACCATGAGGGCCCAGAGTCAGGAACTCCATGTAGCACGTGCGCCCTGGCCTGGTAGGCCATATCGCCGGGGCCCGTGATGTGCGCACACCCTAAAGGTGGGTGCCACACCCTGAACCAGGAACGGGTAGAGGACCCCACAAAATGGTATCTGCGCCAGCATGCCCCGCGAGGGAAACACTCCTCTAATTGGCTGCTGGAGAAATGGCGTCTCTGCTCTTTTTTTTTTTTTTTGTTTCAATAGATTTTTATTGAGAAGAATGATAACAGTACAATTGGTACAATGCAGCAACAATAATAACAAGAGCATAAACGCTGCGGTCGCAGCCGCGATGTGATAAAGTATAATTGCAAAGTATACAGTAAGGGGAGGAGCAAACACGAGTGTATCAACATATGGAAACAATATCTTCTTGTTATCCCTCCTATGACCCATCATATGGTATAATTAAGAAGCAGTGTTGGAGGGCCGGCGTCTCTGCTCTTGACCCCTCTGGCTCCACCTGTCACCCAGAAATGGGAAGGAATCTCTGGAACACAGAATGAAACCGCAGGCAGCCCAGCCCGGCAGAAACCTAATTTAAATAATCAACATGGAAAAGAGCAAAATATCTCTCTCATCCCCCTCTAAATTTAACATAGCACCTGGACTGAAAGTACACAAGCGCTACACTTGTATCCTCCTTTTTGTGTGATTAATGCTTAATATAATTGCCCTGTGGCACGGTTTGCTAAATTGTACCTTATTTTCACATCTGTAATTAAATAGGTGTTATTTGTAAATAGTAGATTTAGCTATGTATAATTTCTAGTTGGGACATCCATCAATTGGGACAACATTTAGGAAAAGATGACCTTAGATGTGTGAGCAGTTTCTTCTTCCAAGTCGATAGCTGGATAATTGAAGCCATTATAAAAACATTTCCCTGTCTAGCTGTCATTCCTAACTGTGATAGAAGATCCAATTCCTTCTCATCCTTAGGGAACCTATTTCATACACCCACTATTCATTTCCCATTTGTTTCTTCCCTTTGAAGCTCCAGCCACCCTTATTTCACCTTCTCCTTTGCCCTATTAGTAATGTCGTCCCTTGTGGTCACGGTCACTAAAAAATCAATCTTTACATACAGGCACTCGCCTCCCTAGGTATGAGCCGAACCCCCCCACCCTAGTTTGGCTCGTAGTAAAACATGTGAACAGGCAGAAAATTTGTGCGTACACAGTTAAAGTCTAGTGGTCACGAACATGAAAAAACAAAAGTGCTCATTTTAAAGGCTTATATGCACACTTTAAAGGCTTATATTTTCAGTCCGTCTGCCTTTTGATTAAAGATGGATTAACAGTAGGGGTACAATGTACCCCATACCCATTCACATAGGGGGCTGGGACCTGGGGACCCCACTGTAAATCCATTTTCAATCACAGCGCAGAAGGACCAAAAAACTAAAAAGAAACTTTAAAACTCTTCTTCGATGGGTCACATAACATCAGAAGGGGGCGGGGTCACTGGTTACATCACCTAATGGCCCTGCCCTTGGGTTCATAAGAGCTGTCAGCGCTAAAAGGCTGCAGTCGCAAGCTGAAAGAAATTTAACCACTTAAGACCCGGACCAAAATGCAGGTAAAGGACCTTGCCCCTTTTTGCGATTCGGCACTGCGTCGCTTTAACTGACAATTGCGCGGTCGTGCGACGTGGCTCCCAAACAAAATTGGCTTCCTTTTTTCCCCACAAATAGAGCTTTCTTTTGGTGTTATTTGATCACCTCTGCGGTTTTTATTTTTTGCGCTATAAACAAAAATAGAGCGACAATTTTAAAAGAAATGCAATATTTTTTACTTTTTGCTATAATAAAAATCCCCCAAAAATATATAAAATAACATTTTTTTTCCTCAGTTTAGGCCGATACGTATTCTTCTACGTATTTTTGGTAAAAAAAATCGCAATAAGCGTTTATCGGTTGGTTTTCGCAAAATTTATAGCGTTTACAAAATAAGGAATAGTTTTATTGCATTTTTATTAATTATTTTTTTTTTACTACTAATAGCGGCGATCAGCGATTTTTTTCGTGACTGCGACAATATGGCGGACACTTTGGACAATTTTGACACATTTTTGGGACCATTGTCATTTTCACAGCAAAAAATGCATTTAAATTTGCATTGTTTACTGTGGAAATGACAGTTGCAGTTTGGGAGTTAACCACAGGTGGCGCTGTAGGGGATGTGTGCCTATGTGTCTTGTTTACTACTGTAGGGGGGTGTGGCTGTAGGTGTGACGTCATCGATCACGTCCCCCTATTACAGGGATGACGCGATCGATGCTACAGCCACAGAGAAGCACGGGGAAGCCGTGTGTACACACTGCTCTCCCCGTTCTTCTGCTCCAGGGACGGATCGCCGCACTGCAGCGGCGATCGGGTCCACGAATCCCGCGGTCCCGGTCCCGGAGCTTCGGACCGGGTCGCGGGCGCTCGCCCGCGACCCACGGCTGGATACTAAAATCAACGTATATATACGTTGATGTGCCCAGCCGTGCCATTCTGCCGACGTAAATGTGCAGTAGGCGGTCCTTAAGTGGTTAATAAAAACTCACTCCTTGTCAAAGGGGGCTTCCAGATTCTGATAAGCCCTCGCCCGCAGACTCCCACAACCACTGGGCAATATTGCAGAGATGAGGCCCTTGTCCCCATCAACATGGTGACAAGGTGTTTTGGGGGGTCCCTAAAGCACCCTCCCCATGTCGATGGCATGTGGTCTTGTATGTTTCAGGAGGGGGGCACTCTCTCGTCCCCTTTTCCTGCGGCCTGCCAGATTGCGTGCTCGGACAAGGGTCTGATATGGATTTTTGGAGGACCCCTACGCCATTTAAAAAAAAAAATATTGTCGCAGGGTTTCCCTTCATATGCATACCAGACCTGAAGGGCCTTTAGAAATGTAATGTTTCCTTTAGAAATGTAATTTTGCTGCTCTGATTCATTACAATATGTATGGCCGCTGTGTAAGCAGCCTTACATAGTGTGGGTCGTGGACTTAGCCCCCTGAGCCATTATTGGTCAAAGGCACTCTACCTTTGGCCAATTATGGCTCTCACAGTAGAGTGTGGTGTGGTTGGCCAAAGCATGCAGTTCAGGTGATCTCGCAGTGCATTATGGGGCATTCCGCGGGCGCTCGAATTTCCAGCGAACGCCCCATAATGTTTGGAATTTGACGAATGGGCGAATACCTGATGTTCGAGTCAAACTTGTGTTCGATTCAAACAGCGGGCTCATCCCTACCCCTCCCCTCTTCTACCCTCCCTGTCATTTTAATAGAAGGAGTACCCCTTGACAGTCATGTGAACTGTTAAACCAGGTTTCTGATATTCCCATGAAGTCAAAATCCTCCTCATGTATCTGCAGCTCCAGTTCATCTAATTTATTAGCTAGGCATCTGGCATTTGTGTACGTGTCTTAATTTGGATGGGTGCATACTATTTTCTCCTTTGTTGTTCTGAGGCTACCATTGTATTCTGGGAACCTATTCACCTTGGGTTTAGGTACTCTAGTTACACTACCGCTAATGTCCCCAGTAGCACCCATTGCCCTACTATGGCTTCTTCTGATCCTCCCTCCACCTCTAACTTTATGGCCATCTTCTCTCCCAACAGAGCTGTACTCTCCCCATTTATGTGCAGCTACCCCTACCATAGAACCAGTAACCGACTGATTATTAGTGTATTTTCTCTCTATGCATTTGACTAACTAAAGAAAACGGTATAAGGGGTACATGCATTGATTTTAATATGTGAAATATTCTTAAATGGTGATGATTATCTGGAAATTCAGTGTTGAATTGTAAGTCTGTTAACTTGCTGAACATTTTCAGTGGCAAGTTGTACACTTGCAGAGCACTTGAAGCACAAGTTCTAGTTGACACTTTTCCAATTTGTAGCATATTTGCACGGCAAGTTTTTAGCAAGAGCAAAGTTGCAGTGTATGTCTACAACAAGAGCTCAGCAAGTCTAAAGCATGAAAATTCAGCCACAGTGACCCCTGTGGTGGGATGACTATTGCAAAACATAACTGAACCAGAACTTGCAGAGTGTTTGCAAAGAAAGTTGATCTAGAGTCAAACAATCCAGACTTGCTGCAATTGTGCAACAAGCTGGTGAAGCCTGGCAAGTCTAGCATTAGCTTAGTGAGTTATTTCCAAACTTGCAGCCTAATTGCTTGCTATCTGGGTCATTCCCTAAGGGCCCCTTTCAATATATAGACCATTTGGCAATTTTCAGACAACTTCAACAACTTCCAACTATCTTTAATTTGAAGAGATCAAGGCAACCTATTACCAACCATTTAAATGTTATCATTCATATGGGAGCAGTAATAGTAGTTTGCCTTGACACAGTTGTTCATTTTTATGATCAAAAGCTGATTGGAAGTAATAGAAATTCATGAACAATCATGTTTATGGCCAGCATTAGTATTCAGAAAGTTTTGTAGAATCTCTTCTCCAAAAAACACCCCTGTTGTACATACCAAGACAAATCTTGGCATGCAGAAAAAAAACATATAGCTATGATAAAGCTCTCCAGTTCCTTTAACCACTTAAGACCCGGACCTTTAGTGAGCTAAAGGACCCGGCCAGGTTTTGCGATTCGGCACTGCGTCGCTTTAACAGACAATTGGGCGGTCGTGCAACGTGGCTCCCAAACAAAATTGGTGTCCTTTTTTTCCCCACAAATAGAGCTTTCTTTTGGTGGTATTTGATCACCTCTGCGTTTTTAATTTTTTGCGCTATAAACAAAAATATTGCATTTTTTTCAAAATTGTCGCTCTATTTTTTACTTTTTTCTATAATAAATATCCCGCAAAAATATATAAAAAAATATAATTTTTTCTCAGTTTAGGCCGATACATATTTTTCTACCTATTTTTGGTAAAACAAAATTGCAATAAGCGTTTATCGGTTGGTTTGTGCAAAATTTATAGCGTTTACAAAGTAGGGAAAATTTTATTGCATTTTTATAAAAATAAATAAAAAATGACAACTAATTGCGGCGATCAGCGATTTTTTTCGTGACTACGACATTATGGCGGACACTTCGGACAATTTTGACACTCTTTTGGGACAATTGTCATTTTCACAGCAAAAAATGCATTTAAAATGCATTGTTTATTGTGAAAATTACATTTGCAGTTTGGGAGTTAACCACAAGGGGGCGCTGAAGGGGTTATGTATGACCTAATGTGTGTTTACAACTGTAGGGGGGTGTGGCTGTAGGTGTGACATCATAGATTGTATATCCCTATTAAAGGGATCACACGATCGATGACCCAGCCACAGTGAAGAATGAGGAAGCCGTGTTTACACACGTATATGTGCAGGAGGCGGTCCTTAAGTGGTTAAAGGGGTTGTAAAGGATTTTTTCTCCCTAAATAGCTTCCTTTACCTTAGTGCAGTCCTCCTTCACTTACCCCATCCTTCGATTTTGCTTTTAAATGCCCTTTTTTGTTCTGAGAAATCCTCACTTCCTGTTCTTCTGTCTGTAACTCAACACCGTAATGCAAGCCTTTCTTCCTGGTGTGGAGAAAGCCTCTTGAGGGGAGGGGCCTTCAGGAGTGTCAGGAAGCCCACTAACACACAGCTCCTTTCTCTATCTGCAAAGTAGTGAGTGTCCTGACTTGCCTGCTCGCCCCCTTCCCCCTCAAGAGGCTTTCTCCACACCAGGAAGAAAGCCTCACATTACGGTGTTGAGTTACAGAGAGAAGAACAGGAAGTGAGGATTTCTCAGAAGAAATAAGGACATTTAAAAGCAAAATGGAAGGATGAGGTAAGTGAAGGAGGACTGCACTAAGGTAAAGGAAGCTATTTAGGGGAAAAAAATAGTTTACAACCCCTTTAAAGTATGCAAAATGACCCCTTTTAAACACTGGATTGAAAGGTTTTCCTCTAGTTTCCAGTAGATGGAGCATTAAACTCACTTGTGCAAAGTACACAATCTTTAGGTTTGCAATGACTTTACACAGAGGCAACAACTACCCTTACTACCCCTCACAAATGAGTAAACAGATACTGAAGCAAACTGCTGTAGCGGAACCAGGTTACAATCTGTGTTGGCAATCACCTGGGCTTCTAATAGGAGTGTCTCACTAGATCAATTGCTAAATGTAAAAGAGAACATTTCTTCAGTTGGTGTATTGTATGTGTTTGCTAAGAGCTGTATGTGTTAAAAATAGTAAAGTATAACCTTTAATAGATGAAAAACAAATGGTAACATTGCTGGCAGACAATTTCTAAACCTAACATTGAATGTACTGGGCTAAGGGCTCAAACAGCTGTAGAGCAAGGTCCAAATGGGTTAATAGCAATCAGAATTAATGGCATCTTAGGCTGATTTGACCTTCTCTTCTGCTGCCCTAATGTAAATAAATGAACTTGCTTTTAATCGCAATATGTTGTTTAGTTGCTGCTGATTGCATCAGTAACTGGCTCATGTGCCCATGATTTTATCCTCATCTGCAGCCTGTACTATTTAAATTGGCTGATGATTAAATATACACTTGATACTCAGAGATAGCTAGGTGTTCATTGTATGTAAAGTGGACTACTGTATCGATAAGAATACTTATCCTAATATTGGATATTAAAATAGTTTTACATTTTTTTCCTAATACATTATATTTGGTGTATATTTATAACTGTATGCTTAAAATATATATGGTTTTGATTACTATAACTTTGTTAAAATTACTACCCTTCTTATCCTATATGGACCCTGCAAATGAAAATGAATCTGTTATTACCAAAGTAACTAGAATAAGCCAAGTCAATTGTTTTTGAAAACTTCTACCTAATGTTGTATTGGGATTCATTAATAATAAGAGACATATTTTAATGTACCATATTTATTAATGTTATTCATTGTGAATTGCACCCTAACACAAACATGATTGCTAGGTTGGATTTTTGGTCTATTGTAGTGCATTAGGTATCCCCTTCAAATGAAAAACAGAACACCCTGATGTAAATGGACCTAATAGTAATTGAAAACAATAGTATTAAAATATTTAAAGCAAGTAGCTTCAAGTAGGCTATTAAAAATCATGGACATGAAAAAAAAAACTTTTCCAAGTCAGTATATCCACAGATATAGTCATCTGATTTTATAGGTACTTCTTAGGCCGCGTACACACGATCGGTCAAAACTGATGAAAACAGACTGAAGGTCCGTTTTCATTGATCCAAATCGATCGTGTTTTGGGCCCCATCGGTCAGTTATCCTTTGGTCAAAAAAAAAAGAGAACTTGGGGGGCGTGGCTTGGACTCCACCGAGATGGCGGTGTGAATCCTGAGCTCCAGCTAACGGCGGACTATCACAGCGGCTCACGGCGTACAGAGGCAATATTTCCAGCCCCGATCGCAGCCTAATTGCGGCGGAAACCTCGCTCGACATACAGGGAGCATGACGAGGAAGCGGCAGGCCGAGCATCGGCCGAAAAAGCTCCCAGACTTTTTCGCCTCATCACCGCTGCCTCGTGGGCAAGATGGCGCCGGCGCCTCCTCCGCATCTGGATCCTGTCACGGACGCTTTCAGGCCATCGCTCTGCCAGACCATCCAATATCCCGGGCTGTAGGGGGGATGTCACAGACGCCTTCCCCGCTCAGCAGAAGCCCTGCTAAGTCCCGTTTCAGGGCAGATGACACGGACACCCAGCAGTGTGAGGTAAGGTCTAACCCTGACTCACAGGAAGACACGAGGGAGCTCCCTGACTCCATAGTCTCATTCCCCACACAGCACCAACCAGTCCTGGACACTACTCTAAAGGATATGCTCATCTCACTGAGGAGCACTATTCACAGTGACATGATGTCCTGCATGAGGAAGTTTAGTACAGAATTGTCAGAAGTGGGTGATAGAGTGAGCCACATTGAGAACAAAATGGGGGAGTATGCTACAACCATTAATGACCTAGTAGACGCCCATGATACGGTTGAAGAGGAGCAAATGTGGGTGAAAGCCAAACTGGCAGATTTAGAGGACAGGTCACGCAGGAACAACGTGAAGGTCAGGGGTATCCCGGAAACTGTGGCCCCTTCTAATCTGCGCTCATACGCTATGACCATGCTTGCTGCTCTCATGCCTGATGTCCCTGCCATCGAGCTATCGATCGATAGGATACATCGCTTGCCCAAGCCCTCCTTCATCCCAGAGAATGTTCCTAGGGATGTCCTCTTCAGAATGCACTTCTACCAGTCTAAAGAAAGATTGATGTCTATAACTCGCAAAGGGGAACATAGTGGCACCGACTATGCGTCTCTACAATTCTACGCCGATCTGTCGCAGTTCACCCTACAGCTCCGGAAAAATCTGAACACTATCACCAAAGCCTTAAGGAACCATGGCATCACCTACAAATGGGGGTTCCCAACAAAACTCATGGTGACCAGAGATGGAACCACGCATGTGATCACCTCTCCATCCAAGGGCTTCAAGCTCCTCCAGAAATGGAAGATTCTACCTGGAGACGAGTCTCCCTCCGCCAGCTTTGATACACCTGGCCGGGTGTCCCCCACTTGGAAGCAAGTCTCTAAGGCTCACTGATCTGACTGAACTTAAAGGCCTTTTTCGTTGCCCTGTGTATTTGCTCTGCGGCCCTAATCTGGGCCCCGCCATTGGAGCTTCCCACATCTTAGCTCCCCTGCATTTGAGCAGTATTTTCTGCACTTGGGTCATCCCGACCCTCCTTTTACAGTTTGACTGTTATTTTTTTTGGTTTATTTTATGTTTGTTCTCCTCTCTTAACTTCTTGACAGGTATGTGATTGAAGGAGATACAGTTCCTAGATTTGGAGAGATACGGTTCCTGTAAACAAAACTGGTTAAGTGGCACCCTTAGAGTCTGGACCATTAACTCTCGATGGGCATTTCGTGTTCTTGATGTATCTTTGCAAAGGCTGGGTCGTGAGTACATGAGGCCCATGTTGATAGCACTTTGTCACCTAGACTGTAATGCCGGTTAATATCTTGTCAATCAATGCAAATGGCCTGAATCACCCTGCGAAGAGGGCATCGCTCTGGAGGGAAGCTGACTCCCTGCGGTGTGATATTCTCTGTGTCCAGGAGACCCACTTTCATAGTGGTTCCCCACCCAAATGCTCTCACAGATCATTCCAGCACTATTTCTTTTCCAACATGGAAGCAAAAAAGAGGGGTGTAATGATCGCTGTGAGGGACACAGTCTCCTTCTCTTTGATAGAGGAACATACTGACCCCTTGGGTCGCTATATAGTCCTGGTGTGCGATATCAATGGTGTTAGATATACCTTGGTTAATGTATACGTCCCGAACAAAAGACAGATCCACTTTCTGAACGGCCTTATGCGCAAAACCAAAAAGATCCTGCAGGGCTCACTTATTGTGTGTGGAGATTTCAATGTAGTGCCTGATCCTCTATTGGATTCTACCACGAGTCACTCTGGCAGGATCCCTGCCCTGGCTACTTTTCTTAGGTCCAATGATTTATACGATGCCTGGCGCTGTACACATGCTAGTGAAAGAGATTATTCTTTTTTTTCGCACAGGCATTGTTCATATTCTAGGATAGATCTATTTCTATTGGACAAATGGCTACTTACTAAGGTGGCCCACTCCAATATTAATACAATCACGTGGTCAGACCACGCCTCCGTCCTCCTAACCCTGAGCGACACATACCCTGACACAGCTGCATTTGTTTGGCGTGCCAGTTCTTCTCTCATCCAAACGCAGCTACTAAAGATACAATAGGAGAGCGACTGACAGAGTATTTTCAGACCAATTCCCCCTCCACAGATAACCCTTTCACACTTTGGAACGCCCACAAGGCGTACATCAGAGGAGTGTTTATCCAGTTGGGTGCTAGGGTCAAGAAGCAGAGGCAATTGGCTATTGCCACTCTTCTCAGGGACATAGGGTCCCTGGAATCTTTGAACAAAACCAACCCCAACCCATCCACTAGTACTAAGCTTTTGGTTTTAAGGCACGACCTCAGACTCTTACTTCTCCAAAACTTTGAGAAAAAAGATAGATGGGCAAGAATGTCCTTCTATTCGACGAACAACAAGGCTGGTAGGGCGCTGGCCCGTTACATACAGGGTCAGCGCTTCAAAACTAAGATTGCCCGGTTGATACATCCTTTGAGTAAAAAAATTGTGTATGATCCTCAAAACATAGCTGACGCATTTAGCGACTACTATAGCTCCCTGTACAACTTAGAGCGGGATCCCACGGCCCACCAACCGTCCGTAGTTGAAATAAAAGATTTCCTATCCAAGATCCACCTACCTAGTCTAACCTCAGAACAATTAAATAACTTGAATTCCCCCTTTACAATGACTGAACTACTGCAAGCTATTAACACCCTCCCTCCTAATAAATCCCCTGGCCCCGATGGACTCATAGGGGACTATTATAAGACTTTTCAAATGACTCTAGGCCCCTATTTATTGAGAGTGTTCGAGTCAGCTGCTACCTCCGAGTCATTTCCCTCTGAAATGCTTGAGGCCTTGATAGTAACACTGCCCAAACCTGGGAAGTCGCCCGATGCCCCTCAAAATTTTCGCCCTATTTCATTGCTAAACAATGATCTCAAAATTTATGCCAAAATGATAGCCTTGCGTCTAGTGGATGTTTTGCCCACCTTGATTGACCCAGACCAATCTGGTTTCACGAAGGGCAGGCAGGCATCGGACGCCACGAGGCGTTTGCTCAATATCATTCATATTGCACGGTCGACCCGAGCGCCTTCTCTGCTCCTCGCTTTGGATGCGGAGAAGGCGTTCGATAGGGTGCACTGGATGTACCTGAAGTGCACTCTGGAAGCATATGGATTTGACAAACACTTACTATCGGCGATTTTAGCATTATATACGGCCCCGTCGGCTAAAGTGTATACATCGGGAATGCTATCCAAACCTTTTAAAATCACGAACGGCACAAGGCAGGGGTGCCCGCTATCCCCCCTCATTTTTAACCTGCTGATGGAGCCGCTTGCAGCCTCCGTCAGACAATCTCCCGACGTACACGGTTTTACAATAAGGGGTAAAAAACATGTCATCAGTTTATTCGCGGATGACGTTATATTAATGCTTACGAATCCGGTGACTTCCTTGGAAAGGGTCTCTTGTTTGCTTCAAGATTATGGTAAAATATCGTACTATAAGGTGAACGATACCAAATCCTTCATCTTGGATCTGGGTGTACACCAAGATGATAAACTACATATCCAACAGGTTTACCCTTATAAATGGAATGATCAAGCAATTGATTACTTGGGGATCCATCTTACCCCCTATCCAGAGCAGCTGTTCAACGCCAATTATTTACCACTGATAGATAAGGTTAAGGAAGGAACAAAAGCACTGAGTAAACACATTCTATCGTGGTCTGGTAGACTGGCTGCGTTCAAAATGCAAATGTTACCGCAAGTACTGTATGTGTTTAGAACGGTCCCTATTCCTGTACCCCAAAATTTTTTTAGGGAACTTCAGGGTATACTCTCAAGATATCTCTGGGCAGGCAAGAAGGCACGTAGCGCCTTCAACAAACTTCGCAAAACTAGGATGGCTGGTGGCATGGGAGTGCCTTCCTTTGCTGATTACCATCTAGCGGCTATTTTAACGCAGGCTAAAGGCTGGTTTCCTGATCAGTCGACCCCAATCTGGGGTCCTCTAGAACAATCCCAAGTCCCTGGCAGAGATCTGAGGGCGCTTTTACTAGCAAGCCCCTTCCTCCAAACCTCGCATCTGATATGCGCCTCCACAATACTGGCAACTCTAGAGGCCTGGAGGAATTTCACCTCAGCGGAGCTACTTTCTACTCCCACTGTTAGCTTAGACTCACCCATCTCCTCCTTAGCCCTGATAATCCCTGATCTAAATTTACAAAAATGGCTACTGGGAGGGGTGAATTGGATCTCGGATATACTTAAAGGAGGGTCCCTGAAACCTTTTCACCAATTACAATCTGAATTTGGTCTTCCAGACTCAGAACAATTCAATTTTCTTAGAATACGATCATTTCTTAATAAGGAACCCTATAGACCCTATAAGATATTCTGGAAAGTAAAAGATTTTTTTACCTCGCAGAGAAGCAGGAGGAAAGGTATAACGTTAATTTACAACCTACTCAACAACAAATCTATCTTCGCTAAAAATAATGCTTTATTGACCTGGGAAAAGGACCTTGATAGGTATTACTTGGACGAGCAGTGGCTTAAAGCTTTACAATATACCCACACGGCCACAAGAAGTGCCAATCTGTGGGAACTCTACCATAAGGTTACTCAAAGGTGGTACCTCACACCATCTAGACTTGCTAAGTTTGGACATGGAGCATCTCCGCTCTGTTGGAGACAGTGCTCACAAGCGGGCACACTGCTTCACATCCTATGGGAATGCGGGAGGCTGGCTAAGTTCTGGTCCAGCATTTTCATAATAGTGCGTCAGATAACAGGAATCTCCATACATCCCTCACCCTCTCTAGCTATTTTACATCTGGGTATAGAAGAAATTCCCTCCCCTTTCAGGAAATGCATCATCCATCTTTTCTTGGCGGCCAAATTAGTCATACTTCGACTGTGGAGATCCGATGTGGACCCCAAGGTTGAAGATGTAGTCAGAACTCTTTCGATACACTTCACATATGAGCGTATGCTAGCTTACTCAGAAGGTAGACACGTCACTTTTATTTCTCATTGGCAGGCCTGGGTGGACTGGTATGATAACAACAAGACCTTGTATTGAAATATCTCAGTTATCTCTTTTGATATGCGGCGAGGTGCTGGTTCCTTCCTTCTCCTTTATTATTTTAGTTTTTATTCTCTTATGTTTATCTATTTTTTTTTTTTATCTTGCTGATAATGTTTTAAGTTTGACTTTGGAGTTTAGCCTTCTTACAAACATAGGAGGAGCATCCCCTTATAGAGCACACTAGCACAGCTATTGGTGTATCTTTGGTTCTGGTGCATATGGGGCAGTGTATGCTCAGCTACACGGGTCACAGTGAGTTCCCATTGGGGTGACCTATAGAAGGAAAAGGGTTATGCTGTTCTTTATGTGCTGCATTGTAAGTTTATGGTTTTCATGCTGCAAGTCGATATGTCAATGTAACATGAAAATGTGATCTCTGCTGCTCTTGTGGATACTCAATTGTACTAACAGACCAATGTTTGTAATATGTTTTCTGTATGTGTTTATATCTTCTAAAACAATAAAAACTATTGATATAAAAAAAAAAAAAGAGAACTTGCTTTAAAATTTAACTGATGGACGCCTAACTGATAGGTCAAAACCGATCGTTAGTATGCAAAAGCATCGGTTAAAAAGCCGCGCATGCTCAGAATCAAGTCGACGCATGCTTGGAAGCATCGAACTTTGTTTTTTTCAGCACGTCGTTGTGTTTTACGTCACCGTGCTCTGACACAATCGTTTTTTTAACGGATAGTGTGTAGGCACATCAGGCCTTCGGACCGTTCTCATCTGATGGACTGATAGTGTGTACGCGACCTTAATGTTTCCTGTAAATTTTACTCTTAGGCTTGAGAGGCAGAATGGGACAAAGCCAATTATTGATGAAAAAGCCTGACACTTTGCAGTAAGAGGGAGGTGAGGTCATGAAGAAAACCACCAGGAAAAGTTAAGAACTGCATATAAATTCAGCAAGATCTCTCATTGCTTAACATTTTAATGTTATGCTTAGTATGAATTGTGACAGGCTTGAAACAGGTTTACGTTGATTGCAAAGTATTCTAATTCTGGTTGAGAATCAGTTAATTAAATAGTATTTTACATAGTTGGCCTGGTAAAAGAAAGTCTATATAGTTCAACCAATAGAAAAAAAAATACATCAATAAAATGAATAAATACAAAACCTCTATATATAGAATACTAAACCCAATTTTGCATCAAACATATTTAAAGCTTATGTAGAGCTAAAACTTTTTAAACTTCATTTTGGGTAGAGTGGGGAAGAGTTTGAACCCCTGTCAAATTTGTATTGCTGTCTGTGTCCAACACTGGGAACATTTACCATCTCTATTTGTCCAGGTGAGCATTGTGAAAAAACATTAATAGTTGTGTATAAATTGTATAGTTGACACCAAAACTGGGGATAATTGTAAATCTTCAAATTATTATATTTATTAACAACTATAACAAATACGGTAAATAAAAAAAATACCCACTTTAACACAGGCAGCCAAAATGAACTGACAGGGGTTTTAAGATATTTAGGCTGTCCATACATAGTCCAGTGATACCGTGCAATGTGATATATTGAATCATCATTTGTAACGTATGAAAGCTAATATTTTACTATTCTGCAAAGACTTTCACCTTACATGTACAGCTTTTGTTTTTCTGTCTGAAATGAGAAGAATATTCCAGCAGGTACAGTACAGAAAAGAAGAGAAAGAGGATAGACAGATTTATCACTGCGTATACATTTGGTGAGATATTGGCCCGCTACAGCCACTTTAAAGTGGACAGAAAAATTGATGTTAGATATTCATTCATTTACTAATTACTGATCAATCTTTTTTTATCAGATTACAATTACATGTATTAGGGAATTTCAAATGCAAAAATGGCAATGCATTTAGAGTGCACCCTTATTTTCTAGTAGGAATAACAGCCAATGACCAAGAGTAACCAGAGTGCACCCTTATTTTCTAGTAGGAATAACAGCCAATGACCAAGAGTAACCAGAGTGCACCCTTATTTTCTAGTAGGAATAACAGCCAATGACCAAGAGTAACCAACTTTGGCTTATAGATTTTTTCTACCAAGAGCATTCTGCCTGGGGTCCTCTGTGGTACTTTGCTTCTAAAATCACCAGAATCAGGCACCATCATCTTACATCTTAAAAAAAACATAGCTACACAAGTGAATGGTGCAATTTACTTGCAAAAATGATACGGAATGTCATCTCTTTACAGTTATACAAGGAATCAACTTTTCAAAATAAATCATTTAACGACAATACTAAACCATCTATAATGTAGCTATAAACAGGAACATTTATGTTAGAGAGTACAATTATTTTAATTAATTAACATAGACACTAGGAAGTAGATTTTTAGAAAATGTTGTTGGAGAGCAAAAGACACAACAATATAATTTATCTTCAATTATGCGTTAAAACTGTTATTTTTTTTTTTAGATTAAAATTATGATTTCAATTCCTATAAAATAATGGCTGCTTTTTACAACAGATTGGCGGGCAATTCTGCATCAGTTTCTTAGAGTATCTCCCCGATTTTTAGCACCTATATCGGGATTTTGGGTATGCCCCGATATCTAGCACTGTTTTGCAGTCTCTGAGCAGTGCAGTAAGCATTCAATGGTTTCTTTAAAATCAGATTACAATGTGCTCAGAAGTTAATCCTTTGAACACAGGAAACAACAGCATACCGTGAATGGAAAGGAATAACATACATTATAAAATATAATGATTACACGTGATGTACTAAAAGATGACAAAGTGATTGCCAAGAGTGTGGCAACACAAATATTCACATACCTAGACTTTGATCCATCACCGAGTGAGTGAAAAGTGCAGCTGCACTGAGATGGACAGGTGAAGCAAAATAAAGGAAGGCCTCCAAACACTAGGCAACCAAAGATGACCAGAAAAATACACATGGTGAACTAACCATAGGCTACCCCACAGTGCACAGGTTCGAGATCCGCAGGCAGTAACAGGTCACATTTTGTTAAGTGTCTTCTGCTTTCAGTCACAGACTGTTGCTTTAGCCGCAGCTCAGTCCATCAGATAAAATAGGATAGGGGATTAGTGAGGGGACTTGGTTATTTTCCTGTCGCTGCCTATTGCTTCCTGGAATGTCATAGAAAAGCGTACGCTTAAGCTGCTGCAGATAAATGACACTAAATTACCCATGGCCAATCGGGAAAATGACAGCAGGCAGCTTCCACTGATAAAAAGATTCACGGAAAGGCTACCAGGTAATTCCAAAATTAAACTTTATTGCCAAAGGGATCTAGCTTTAGCTCAGGTTTACACTACTAATGTAATTATATTTACTACCATGAATTACTAGAAATAATACAATACATACAATTTTTAAACAGCAACAATGAATACATGATCTCTTAAAATAATAATGCTTAAACTGAATTTGAGTCAAGCAACTATTTACACAGCTCAAATACATATAAGGAAGTTTTTATCTGCAAGGGATTTGTAGTTTTGTCCATCCGATTCCAAGATCTTCACAGATCTGCCACATGGCATAGTCCTGCCCTACAGGGCAGGAGACCTGCTTTTTCTATGCTGTAATTAACACATACAGCTCTCGCCCCTCCCATAGCCTGTTACCTGACAGTAAAAGAACTGCACAATAATGAGCTCATCTTTTGTCGAAAGTAAGCACTTTCATTGTGCTACCGGCAAATTATACATACCAAAAACTTTGAATAAAATGTAAAAATTTTATTATACACACAGTATACCGTAAACAACCTAATTTCAAAATTTGTAAATGTATTAAAAAATTGCAAATATAATTTTAATATTTAAATAAATCAAATATTGGCATTGTGACTATATTTTACGGGTCATTTCTTTTCATCATGGGACACAGAGCCATTAATTACTACATGGGTTATAGGACCACCTTCAGGTGATTGACACTGGCATAATCAAGACTGGAAGTCCCCCTCTAAATAACCCCTCCCACATGGGAAGTACCTCAGTTTTTTCACCAGTGTCTAGGGTGTTGGTCACGGTTTACTTTATGCTCTCCAGAAGGGCGCTACCCAGGGCCAGGGAGCTGTACAATCGGATCCATTCAAAAAACCAAAACAAAGGCAAAAGTGGATGGTACCCGAGCCTCGATACTGAAGAATGAGGTTTTGCCTGTAACGCTTCTCCCAGGAAAGCTGGGCCCTGGGATCCAGCGCCTTGGTCACATTACTATACCACAGGTTGTTCTGACAGGGTTCTCTACAGGTCCAAGGCAGTGGACCCTATAAATTAAATAGGGACCCAGTCCTTGAGGGTCTGGCAAGACTCCAAGCCTGCTGTGATGGGTGAAGATTGGGTTACTGTGCTAATTACAGTAGTACCCTGCGTCAGGGAATGGTAAGTTAAGAAGATCCTGTTGGACTTCTTTTAATGAATAGTTGATGTCTTGCCTGTATTCTCTCCTATCACTAGAGGGTGTGAAGTAGCATTACTGGTGTGAGCATCCCATGCCTGCCTGGTTGAAGGTCTGTCAGCAGCGCTTGTGGAGGAGTTCTGCCTTCCCTCTTAGTTCATCAGCTACCTGAGGAGGGGGATGGAGAGTTTGGTCCCACCAGCAGTCTTCCCCCTCCCCCCCCCAAGACCCGTGTGTGGATCGCTGCTTGTCCAAGCAGGCACAAAAAGAACCCCTTATTTGGAAAGACGCCATGGGGGGATGAGCGGCGCTTCCGGCGTGCATGTGTTTTTCGGCATGCGCATTGTCGTACGGCGCATGCGTGAACTGCCTTTTTTTTCTGTTTCAATGTATTTATTGAAGTTTTAAAGGGGTACAAATGTTAGATGAATAAAAAAGGAATATGAGAAACATAAGTACAGCGGTCATCTATGGCAATGGGCAAAAAAAAACAAATAACAGAAGCATCACTAACAAATCTAAGCCCGGTATATTTCTTGATCTCAAATACTACTTCAAGGCCTATTGCTCAAACATAGCAAGGCGAACTCAAATGCAGCTTGGGGATCATCCGCTTGTGTACTGACCGCTCTCAAGGAGCTACTAAATAACAATAAACAATATTTAAATCAGCAAATCATCTAACCCAATATGACCTCCAGGAGTAAAGAAAAAAAAAACAAGAAAGAAAAAAAAAAAAGAGGAAGAAGGAAGAAAAGAAAGGATAAGAGAGTAAGAGAAGAGGGAGGGGGAAAGGGAGGGAGTGGTGCGCTCCTGCTCCGTAAGGAACCTTTGTCATATCCCCTGTTCAGTACGCGTTCGTAAGGTATGTGATCCATGGGTCCCACACCTTGTGAAACATGGCGACTTTATCATTTAAAATAGCCGACAATCTTTCATTTACCATTATCCAGGATAGTTTAGATTTCAAAAGGTGGAAGGGGACAGAGGAGGACCTCCAAGACCTTGCTATGGAGATTCTGGCTGCTGTAAAAATAAAGGCAATCAATTTTTTCAATTGTTTAGATGTACCCTCCACCGGGCGTCCCAGTAGTGCCTGCAGGGGCGATTTTGTAAGGTTGACCTGAGTCAGAGAGTATATTAAGTTGTACGTACGTATCCAAAATCGTCTCACTTTTTGGCATGTCCACCAAACATGGTACATAGTACCGTCTGTGGCGCAACCCCTGAAGCAACGCGGGGACGCCCCCGGCACAAAGGTCGCCACTCTCGCCGGGACCATATACCACCTCATCATAACCTTATAATTAGCCTCGATCAACAAGGTGTTAATATAGGACTTGGATGCATGTAGTAACAGTTTGTGCCACTCGGCGATGTCTAGTGTAATGTCAGCATCCTTTTCCCATTTTTGCATATAAGCCAGCTTTTGAGTACTAGCGGACAACATGGTATACAGTAAGGAGATAAGGCCGGAGTGTTTGTCAATGGTCCTGCAAAGACGTTCCATCAGAAGTGCGATTTAAAGACGCCAAAAAATGTGCTATTTGAGCATAACGGAAGGATTCCGCGTCCGGAAGATCAAACTTCTCCTGCAGGGCCAATTTTGACAAAGCTCCCTTATGATCGCAGAGATCGGCTATTCTCAGTAGGCCCTTATTGATCCACCATGAGAAATCCTGGGGACGGAGACCCGGGGGGAACAAAGGATTATAAAACAGGGATGCCATTGGCGTATGTGGTGATTTAAACCCATGGGCAGAGGCTAGGCGATCCCAAAGGCTCAGGGAGAGAGACAGTGATGGGCATAAGATAGAAGGTCTGTCCCTGCTTTTCAGCCACATAAGATGACTGATCTCCCTATTTGGGAGCAGAGATGACTCCAATCCCATCCAGAGTGGTCTGGATCGGGAGGTATGAAATTTAAGTAAGTGAGCCAGTTGGGCAGAGTGATAATATTTAAGGAGATCGGGCATTCCCAGACCTCCGCCCGATTTAGGGGTATATAGAGTTTTCCTGTTCACCCTAGGTCTTTTGTGGTCCCATATATAATCAACTAGTTTAGCCTGGAAGTTCTTCAGGTCTTTACCTATGATTGAAATCGGGAGGGTCCTAAAAAGGTAAAGTACCTTAGGCAGGATGGTCATTTTGACCGAATACAACCGACCGAACCATGACGGGGGTTTGTTTGACCACCTTCGAAGGTCCTCCAACAACTTACGGAATAATGGGGGATAGTTCTTCTCATATAACGTATGGAGAGTAGGAGTTAAGAATATACCCAAGTAAGGTAGGGCTTTGTCTTGCCAATGAAAGGAGAAGGATTCCCGAAGGGCCCGAACTATATGTAGCGGTAAGGATATATTGAGGGCTTGCGATTTAGATTGCAATGTTTACGGGTCTGTATGTAAATCAAAGTCCCCCAGTACTATATTGAGATTGGGTAATGAGGTGACTGGGGAGGAGAGGAGCAGCAAAATGTCGTCCGCGAATAACGCGCACTTATGTTCCCGTCCCCCGCAGTCAACCCCTAGTATGTCTGGGTGTGACCTAATTTTAATTGCCAAAGGTTCCAAAGCTAAAATAAATAACAGGGGGGACAGGGGGCATCCCTGACGGGTACCCCGTCCTATGCTAATATCTTCAGATTTATATCCATTAACTGACAGATTAGCGGCAGGGTCGCTATAGATCATGCGAAGCGTCTTTAGGAAGTTTAAGCCAAACCCATACCTCTCCAGTATATAGAAAAGATACTCCCAGGACAAGGAGTCAAAGGCTTTGTGTAGATCTAATGATAGCAGCAAAGCTCCTCTCCGGCCTCCGCTGTCCTATCCTGAATTCAACACAGATATTATATCAATGACCCTCCTAGTCTGATCTGAAGCCTGTCTGTGAGGCACAAACCCCACCTGGTCAGGATGAACATACTGCGGTAGAAATGAATTCATGCGGGTGGCTAAGACTTTAGTTAGCAGTTTGAGATCCACGTTTATCAGCGATATCGGACGATAATTAGTGCAGTCGCTGTGATCCTTATTAGGTTTGGGGATGACGTGTATAAATGCTCTATTCTCATGGGGTGGGAGAGGGGAACCGTTACGTAAGCTATTGAAAAAGGCACAGAGGTGTGGGGCCAAAATAGCCGCATACTTGCGGTAATAGTGTCCTGTAAACCCATCTGGGCCAGGTGACTTAGACGGGTTCAGGGACTTAATGCCCGCTAATATTTCCTCTGTTGTAAACTCTGCCTCCATCAGATCAGCGTGGTCTTTGGACAAGGTGGGGAGGGATATGTCGTTTAAAAAGTCCTCAGCCAGGGCCTTGTTAAAATTCTCAGGGGATTTATATAATTCGGAGTAAAATGTGGAGAATTCCCGGACTATCAATTGGGGGTTCTGAGTAATCTGGCCGTCCTTTAATCTTAATTTAGGGAGGGCAGGGTTAAAAGGCCTGGGAGTCAATTTTCTCGCCAACAGTGCATTTGGCTTGTCTCCTAGGGTATAGAATCTATGACGCATCCACCTAAGGTGTTTCTCTGCCTTCGTTGTGAGGCTCAAATTTAGAGCTGTGCGTGCCACATCTATTTGATTTCTAAAGTCAAGGTGAGGGTTGCCCCTCTGTTCCTGTGAGAGACGACGCAACTCCCCTTCCTGCTGACGAATTGTCTGTTCACGCTCCCGTTTAGCTCTTGAAGCAAGTCGTATCAGTTTGCCGCGAATGGTAACTTTGTGAGCCGCCCATAGCGTCGCCGGGGAGGAGACCGATACAGAGTTATCCGTAAAGAACTGTTGTATGGATCGCTCGATCTCTTTCTCCAATATAGGGTCGTTTAGTAATGACTCGTTTAGTCGCCACGACGATGGGCTTGATTTGGTCCAGAGGCCAGTCAAGACTACTTGGACCGAAGAATGGTCAGACCATGACATAGGAAAAATTTTGGCAGATGATACAAACGACAGCAGGGGGGAGAGCGTAAACACATGGTCTATACGCGAGTACGTCTGATGGACATGAGAATAATGCGTGTAGTCCCTCTCAGATGGATGAGTATCTCTCCATACGTCGATTAGATCGTAGCTATGTAAGAGGCGAGCCATCACACTACTCTGCCTAGAGGCATGTTTCAGGAATGTTTTCCTAGGATCGGATTTGTCAAGGATCCGGTCCAGAGAAACATTGCTATCCCCGCCAAAAATTACGTGCCCAGTCACATGAGGCATTATGGTTTCCAGCATTGTGCGGAAAAAGGATAATTGTCCTACATTAGGGGCATAGTATGAGAGGAAGGTAACCGCACTATCATTAACCCTCCCTGCCACCATAACGTACCTGCCCTCCTTATCTCTAATCACCGTTGTGGGCGTGAAGGGGACCTTCTTGGCAAAACATATGGCTACCCCCTTCTTCTTGTCTGGTCCGTTAGACAAGTAAACTGACGGGTATTTTGCGTTTAGATATTTCGGGGCCGAGGAACTAGAGAAGTGGGTCTCCTGTAAGAGAAGAACATCTATCCCCATCCTATAGTATTGTTGGAAGGCCTTCGTTCTCTTAGCGGGTGAGTTAAAACCCTGAACATTATGCGTTAAAATGGAATACTGCATAAGTGGTCTGTTAGCCATGATGGTTCAGTCCGTTGTACTCACGGTTTAGAAGCCTCAAATGTCCACCTCTGGAAGACCCCGAACGACGTGTACATGGTTCTTCTAGGCAGGAGGATGCACCCAAAAGGAGATGAGCTTGAGGGGGAAGAGAAAGAGTCATATTATAGTCAAAGAAAAAGCGTATAAAGAACAGTAAGGCAATCATCAACTCGCGTTCAAATAATGTAATCCATGTAGGTACTTTATCAAAGAACAGAGAGAGCAACAAAATAATGAAAAAATAAAAAAATGAGAAAAAGACACACTTCAAAAACAGCGTGTCTGCGGGAGAACAAGCTCCCATCAATTAGCGTGAAGTTATCTCCGCTCGGAAAGGGGGGATAAGTTCACTAGCAGTGGCATACGTTTCCACCTCCGTCTGGCCCATTCGCGAAATGGGACAGACAGGTGGGATCAGCTCACCCAACCAAACAATTGCAGTAAGAGGTACATAACACCTATTCGGGGTCATAGACCACACAGGTGGAAGCAGTTGCAGAAACCTAGTGCAAATTAAACTAAACTAAGTGTCACTCCAGCACCAGGTCCGGGTCCAGACCAGTAAGGACCAATCACAGGAACCTGTCAAAAAGGTAAAGTGGAACAAAAGAAAAAAGAAGCACGTAATAGTTGGCATAAATCAGGTGTTCAGGGGGGTCTTCTGGCCCTGGAACGGCCTTGTTGTGACCAGAGGGGAGACACAGGTCTGTCCTCCATCTCAGCGATGCCACGAGGGGTCAGTGGGTCTGTCGAGATCAGGCCCAGTTTTTGGAGCAGTTCTTCTTCCGATTGGAATGAGTTGAAGGAATATGACTTCCCCTTATACGAGAACGTCAGTTTAAACGGGAACGACCAACGGTACTTTATGCGATGATTGATAAGATGACCCAAAAGAGGCTTGAGGGTTCTTCTCTTCTGGATTGTTGCTTGTGAAATCGGGTGACCCATGACAGCGATGTCCCCTCGTTGTCTAGCTTCCAGCATCACTTTCTCCTTTATCCTATAGAAATGAGGCTTAACTATGATATCTCGAGGCAGACCATCTGGCCTAGGAGCCGTCAGGGCACGGTGAACCCTGTCGAGTTCCAACTGATGGGAAGAAATGTCCGGAATCAACTGGGTCATCAGGGTATGAACAGCCTCCTCCACATCCACCACAGTCTCAGGGAGACCCCGTACCCTGAAATTGTACCTCCGAGATCTGTTCTCAAGGTCCTCGATTTTGGCGTTGGCCTGATCTAATTGTTCCTGTAGAGACGTAATCATCCTGGAGTTCTGATTGACGCGCTTGACCGTGCCATCCACTTTAGATTCGATGCTGTCTAATCGCGCTCCAATGTTTTGGAAGTCAGATTTCATCCCAGCAGTTATCACAGAGCAGGCTTTTGTGAGTTCTTGCTGGAGAAGGGCGGAAAATCTGGCCAGGAGCACATTGTCCCCAGAGTATGAGGGAGCAGGGGCGGGGAGTTGTGAGAGCCCAGAGCTGGCCTGGCTGAGGGTGACCCCAGCAAGTTCTGCCATTTGTCTGTCCATGGATGAGGCAGGGGACAGAGCATTTAGCATTGCAGCATCATCAGGGGAGCCCAACAAGGGTGAAAGCTGGAATCGTCCTTGGCCACTATGTGGGGAGGGGGTGGGTGACCCATCTTGGGACTGGGATGAGAAGGGGTCCCTGTGCACCATGGCCTGGACCGAGAATCCGGCCCCAAGTGAAAGTCCTGTCCCATGATCTCCTCTCATTGCTGCATGACCCCCATCCAGCATCAGCACAGGCATAGAGGCCTTATGTGTGTGTAGGGTGTCCTCCCCCTCTGCCATTGGGACATGGTGTGATCCCATCCAGGGCGACTGAGTTCCCGGCTGGGGCCCCTCTATTGTGTCCCCCTCTCCCCGCCTCACCACGTCCTGGTGTGTTTGTGGCTGGCCTTGTGTGCTGCCGCGCGCCGCGTCTTCCTCGTCCGGCGCCATCTTGGATTGTGGGGAATGCTGCTGGGCCTTCGAGGCTCGAGTCCTGCGGCCGTGCTGGGAGGGACGACGGTGGCTGTACTTATTACCGGCCGCCCTCCACTGCATGGTCCGAGCCCGATGTGCTAGGCTCTGGCTGGGGAGCGATCCGTCCGTCTGTCAGCTAAATATTGCTTGTAGGAGCCGAGGTGGAGCGGAGCACGATCAGTGCATGACCGTCCTCTGCGCCTCGCGCATGCGCACTTCTGTGAACTGCCTTTTTTTATAAATTCAAGCAGTGTGTGGGGGTTCAAAAGTGTAGCGGTCAGGCTCTGGAAACCCTAGCCACGCCTCCACGGCCCCTACCTCCCCTGTAAGACCTGAAACGGTTGATCAAGTTGAAACCGTGTCAGGCATTGTACCTACCTTCAACACCACAGCCTCTGCATACGTCACAAAAGATGAATTGGCAACAGCTCTGGCTGGTTTGGAGGGTAAATTAGATAATTTGATCACATCCATCTCCCAGTCTGGGAGAAAACGTGACAGGTCCCCTTCCCCTGCTCCTGGGCCGTCGGCTGCAGATCAGGAGTGGGTAGAGGATTCGGATGTGCCTCTAGAGGACCCATTGGAAGTGCAGGAGGAGAGTTCCCTTATTAGAGTTCTCAGCCCCGGTAGAAGCCGCCACAGTTTTAAAGGTTGTTAAGTAAATCGTTTACTGAGAAAGTACTTATTGGTTATAAGTTGCCCTTAACTGAGTCAGCTGAGGCTCCCTTTTCCTCTCTGGGTTCTCTAAGGCCTCCTCAAGGGGCACATGCTTTCCCTATGCCCCTGTTGCTGGAACAGCTTATTTATGCTGACTGTGGACACCCAGACAGGCACTTTATTCCTCCTAAGAGATTCTTTCAGATTTATCCTATGGAGGAGACATTCACTAAAACATGGAGTGTGCCAGCAGTAGATGCTGCTGTTTCTTCCATGAATAAAAATCTTACTTGACAATGTTCAGGTATTTAAAGACCCAGCAGATAAAAGGCTGGAGTCATTGCTTAAAGCCTCTTTTGCTATGGCCGGTGCAGTTGCACAGCCTGCGATAGCAGCTATTGGCGTCTGTCAATTCCTTATGGATAAGGTGAAACAGGTCATCAGAGGGGAACAGGTTCCGGACCTTCCTAAGGCCCTTTGTTTTGCTGTAGGCGCCATTAAGAATTGTATCCATCAGATATCACGTCTCACTCTTCTGCTGGTACACATGTGAAAAGTACTATGGCTTAAGCAGGGGTCAGCAGAATTACCTTGTAAAAACTGCTGACTAGGTTTCCTTTTCATGGAGGGCGTTTATTTGGGGATGACTTGAATAAACACATCCAGAAGATCTCGAGTGGAAAAGGCACCCTTCTTCCTGTAAAAAGAAGAAATAAGCGTTCTGCCTCGCTGTCGCCTGGGGCATCAGCAGGGCTGGTGCAAGGATTTTTGACACCCTAGGTGAAACCTTATTTTGTCGCACTCCCTTTGGCTCCACCCCTGACTCCACCCCATTTTCCCTGCCCGTGTATACCCCACCTTTTTAATAAAGCGCATATCAAATGCAGCTCACCAGCACCCATCAAATGCAGGCTCACCAATGCCCATCAAATGCAGCCTCATCAGCACCTATCAATACAGCCTACTACTGCTCTTCAATGAACGTTTGCTTGCCTTCTTTATTTCAGGAGTTGGGACACAGACACAGTCCTCCGCCGCCACTGTGCCATTAAGGCTTTGTGTGAACAGAGCGGCTGCTGCCTGCTGATGCTGAGACTTGGTTGCTTGCTGCAGAGAGAAGAGAGTAGGAACACCAGTGGCCGGGCGCCCCTAGGCAGCAGAGCACCCTAGGCGGCTGCCTAGTTTGCCTAGTGGTAGCACCGGCCCTGGGCATCAGCCTCCAGTTAGCCCCAAGAGGAAGCTCCAGGGCCAGTCCCAAAGCCTTCTTAAGGGACGCCTCCGCTCGCACCGGTGGGGGGATGGCTCAGTTTGCAGGAACTTTGCAGGAGGAGATCCAAGACAGATGGGTCATCTCCATAGTTTCTCTAGGTTACACTAGGTTACAAGCTAGAGTTTTGGGAATTTCCTCTGCTTCAGTTTCTAAAATTGAGTGTTTCCAAGGATCCGGTAAAAAGGGCTTCATTGTTTTAAGCACTAGACCAGTTGTTGTCTCAAGGGGTGATCATAGAGACCCTGTCTGAAATTAAATTTGGATTGAATACGGATTTTCGTTGAATGTTCGTTAATTTTTGTAACAATTACGAACATTCGTTATGATGAATAAGCAAACATAGGAAGTCAGCACAGCACATGGATGGTGGGAGCCCCTCAAAATGAGCACAGCAAGGGTACAGCCCCATAAGGAAGTCAGCACAGCACATGGATAATGCTCATAATGAGCATAATGAGTCGATGACTGCCATATTGAGCGAAAGGTATTGTAGCCCGGGCCACGTGTCCAAAATTCTATTTGGTTTGAATACAACATTTTCGATGAACATTCGTTATGATGAATAAGCAAACCCAGGAAGTCAGCACAGCACACGGATAGTGGGAGCCCCTCACAGCACAGGGATGGTGGGAGCCCCTCATAATGAGTACAGCACGGGGATGGTGGGAGCCCCTCATAATGAGCACTGCAGGGGCACACCCCTAAGAGGAAGTCAGCACAGCACAGGGATGGTGAGAGCTCCTTATAATGAGCATAATAAGTCACCATTATTGAGAAAGGTATTGTAACCTGGGCCGTTAGTTCGTATTTCGTAATTTGTGTCCGAAATTCAATTTGGATTGAATATGAATTTTTGTTTGGTTCATTAACTTTTCGTAACAATTACGAACATTTGTTATGATGAATTTAACCTCCCTGGGGGTATGATTCTGTCTGGAATTACGTACCAAAAGCGGTACAATTATTTTGCATGGAAATTCTGCGTTTTATACTGTAGGCCTGCAATTTTTAGGAATAACTCACTTAAATTTGTCCAAACCAGAGTTTAGTAGACATCCCGGGTATGATAAAGTTTGAAACACAAAATCATAAAATTATAATATAATAAATAACTATAAATAATTATAACAAATAATAATGTAATTATAATAAAAATTATTCACTAATGTAATCAAATCAAAATCACTGAAATTTGCTCAGTTGCAGAATTGTCGCTGTCATTACTTTTATTTTTTTATGACGAATTTCCCCACAAATCGCTATCGCTCAATTCTGCAAGTGATTATCATTTATTATCGCTGTTTTCTAGCTGCTCTAAAATCACTTTTGACATAAAGGGACACTTTTGGTTGCTATGGACAATCTACAGTTTGCAGGCACAAAAAAAATGTTTTTATTATGTAAAAGAACATGCAGGGCACTGGGCAGACCACTAGGGACAGGGGGGGTGTGTACTTTTTACATACAGTACTGTAATCTATAAGATTACAGTATTCTGTATGTAATGTGTTTGTTTACTTTTTTGAATTTGCCGCCGGTCTCCGCCCCCGTGCGCCGTTACGTCGCAGGGAATGGAGATCGGCGGCGCGCGGGCACTGTGTGAGTCTAATGGAGGACGCCACTCGCTCACACAGCAGGGATGCATCGCTGGATCCAGGGACAAGGTAAGTACAGTACCCCGCCTGGATACCGGCAGGGGGGTTAAAAAGCAAAACATACATTTCTCAATATGGCAGTCGTCGCCTCATTTTACTCAATATGAGGGGCTCCCACCATCCCTGTGTTGTGCTGACTTCCTCCTGGGGATGTACCCCTGCTGTGCTCATTATGAGGGGCTCCCACCATCCCTGTGCTGTGCTGACTTCCTCCTGGGTCTGTGCCCCTGATGTGCTCATTATGAGGGACTCCCATCATCCCTGTGATGACTTCCTGGGTTTGCTTAGTCATCATAATAATGAATGTTTGTAATTGTTACAAAAAGTTAACAAACCTTCGTATTTTGTCTGATTTTGAATCTCCTATCGACTACCAGTACCAGTCAATCTCCCACTACCATATTAACCACTTAAGGACCGCCTACTGCACATTTACGTCGGCAGAATGGCATATATATACGTTGATTTTAGTACCCAGCCGTGGGCCGCGGGCGCGCGCCCGTGACCCGGTCCAAAGCTCCAGGACCGGGACCGCGGATTCGCGGACCCGATCGCCGATGCAGTGCAGCGATCTGTCCCTGGAGCGGAAGAACGGGGAGAGCCGTGTGTAAACACGGCTTCCCCGTGCTTCTCTGTGGCCGTAGCATCGATCACGTCATCCCTGTAATAGGGGGACGCGATCGATGACGTCACACCTACAGCCACACACTCCTACAGTTGTAAACACAACACATAGGTCACACATCCCCTACAGCGCCACCTGTGGTTAACTCCCAAACTGCAACTGTCATTTCCACAGTAAACAATGCAATTTAAATGCATTTTTTGCTGTGAAAATGACAATTGTCCCAAAAATGTGTCAAAATTGTCCGAAGTGTCCGCCATAATGTTCCAGTCACGAAAAAAATCGATGATCGCCGCTATTAGTAGTAAAAAAAAAAAAAAATTAATAAAAATGCAATAAAACTATCCCTTATTTTGTAAACGCTATAAATTTTGCGAAAACCAACCGCTAAACGCTTATTGCGATTTTTTTTTACCAAAAATAGATAGAAAAATACGTATCGGCCTAAACTGAGGAAAAAAAATGTTTTTTAAAATATTTTTGGGGGATATTTATTATAGCAAAAAGTAAAAAATATTGCATTTTTTTTTAAATTGTCGCTCTATTTTTGTTTATAGCGCAAAAAATAAAAACCGCAGAGGTGATCAAATACCACCAAAAGAAAGCTCTATTTGTGGGGAAAAAAGGACGCCAATTTTGTTTGGGAACCACGTCGCAACGACCGCGCAATTGTCAGTTAAAACGACGCAGTGCCGAATCGCAAAAAGGGGCAAGGTCCTTTACCTGCATTTTGGTCCGGGTCTTAAGTGGTTAAAAAAGGTAATTTTCCCAACCCTCACTCAACAGCAGAAGAAAACCTCTGAATGGTCAACAAAACACCAGTCACGTTTCTGTTCACATTGTAAGAAATTCGGATCCGAAATTTGTCAACAACATTTTGTATTTCGCGAAATTCGGAAGCATAGCAATTCGTATATAGGATGTTTCCTACATCCTTCCCGAGGACTGGTGCCCAGAACTGGACAGCATACTCCAGGTGAGGCAAGACCAGAGTCTTGTAGAGTGGGAGAATTATCGTTTTATCTCTGGAGTTAATCCCCTTTTTAATCAAAGGTCCCCCCGCAGTGAGTAGATTGCATTCATATTTTTGTCACCCAAATGCATTATTTAAAATTTTTCTACATTAAACACACATTTGCCATGTAGTTGCCCACCCCATAAATGTGTTCAGATCTTCTTGCAAGAAACGAAAACCGAAAGATCCGACATAAAAAATGCTTTATTTTCGTTTTCGTTCCGATCCGACAATTTTCGATGCGTTGTCGAATTTCCGTCGTTCAATTTCACAAAGTCATCGAAAATCGTCGTTCGGAATACAGTGAATATGTATATTCACTGTATTCAGAACGACGATTTTCGATGCTTTGTCGAATTTCCGTCGTTTAATTGCAGGCCACTAGATACAGTAATAATTACTGTAACCTTAGAAAGAGATGTATACCAAACACAAAATGGCATCAAATGTGGATGCAATACCGCTCCCTTAGGCAGGGATTCTGATGATATAGATATAACACCTCAAGTATAGAAAGTCATTGCAAACTGTAAAAAACATGAAAAATAATAAATAATAAAAGTCTATGAGTGACTTGGTGCGTTTTTTTCTACTGGGATGCTGCTTCGTGACTTCAGTTCTCCCCCTCTTAGGTCCCCACTCACCAGATGTTGGCACCCTCCAGGGGCTATAGGCAGATGGTGGTGGTATCTTGAATGCTCCTGCTCCACTGCTCCCTATATCCGCGTTACACCTGCTGTCAGCTGTAGGAGTGACCCTCCAGCTGTTTGTAGTGATGAACTTCCGGTGTCACTCAGGAAGACAAAAAGTGAAGTATCCACATAGTGTAATAGGTTTCAGAAACACTGAGTGTATTTATTATAAAAAACTGCTATAGGTGGGTATTTCCACTTAAAAATTCCCAGTGGCACCTGGGCTGGTTAAAAATATGTATACAAAAAATAATAAAAAGTAAAAACAAAAGAAACGTTGTACGTGTTGAAGCCTCAGCTGTCTCAGCTGTCCATCTGACCCTATGGATATTAGAGAAGCAAGTTTGCCGTTTGCACCCAATGTGTATTGTCCGTGGGTGGTTGTATCCATCCTCGGCAGCTTGCGGTAACGGTCGCGTATTGCGGCGTGTGGATCAGCTGTTTTGCTGGGCTTGCTAGGCGTGCGTACGAGCCGACGTATTGGTCACCTGACGCGTTTTGTCATTTGACGTTTTCAAAGGTGATATGGGCAGCGTACGTACGATGTACTTTTTGTATGCAGCGGCAGGCACATCCCTCCTTCCATTGGTGTGAGTGATAGGTTGTGGATAAGATGGGTGTACCCAGTTTTACCTCCCCTCCGTTAACCCCTATCAGTGCCAAATATATATAGAGTGGAGGGGATATATGATTGCATGCCGCTGAGTGCAGCTTAAATAGAGATAACATCAAATGAATAAAAAAATATGTATAAATAATAAGATGACAATCATAAACCTTAGTTGACAAAAACTGACGTGTCCCTGACATATATATATATTATTACTTAGGGTTTTTTACCCTCCTATGACATAGAGACGAGAATATTGATAATGCATAATATTACTAAATGTAAGGGAAAAGGGGGTGGAGCCCCACTTCAGTTTGAGAATGGGTATAGAGATGAGATCATGGTGATGGGCTTTCAATTATTAATCCTTAGAAGAAAAGGCCGTGTGATGTAAAAGGAAAAATATATATAATTATTGCGCTGCTGGTCCAGACTGGATGTATAGTGTACCCTATAGTCATATATGGTAATTGCATTTGACCTGATTCTATATAAATAGCGGATGTTTTAGAATCGGAGGTACAAGGTCTGGTTATTCTCATACAGGACTTTTATCAGGCTGTGAAGTATTTTAATAATTAGATGTTGTCCTTAGTTCGAATTAGCACAAACCGGCGTGGGCTAATGGGTGAACTGATCAGAGGATATGTATGAGAGGGTAAGAGCATTTTTGAGGTATATGGAGATGCTGTAAAATAGTTTCCTCACGGGGTACCTTGTGTTATAATGTGCCCTGAGGAATTCCATATGGGGACATGTTTTTACCCATGTATCATGTTAAAAATGGGGGGGTACACATAAAAGGAGTTTGCAGCTGTGAGACTTCCCTCATGTGGAAGCTTATTTTAAGGAAATGGGAAATTCCCTTCAGAATATAGTTTATTTGGGAAGGATAAATTTAATCCCAGTGCAGGGTCAGGCACTGGGTGTGGGGTTATTCACCGACTTCATTGGCTAAGGTTTCTATGTGGTATATTTAGAAGTAACTATTTAAAAATTGGAAATGAAACAATTTAGGTCAATGTCCAGATTGAGGCCCCCCGGCGCTAGGGACCCCAGCCTATGTATCCATCGAGTCTCATTTTGAGAGACCAGTTGTTGTTTGTTGCCTCCTCGCCAGTGATCCTTAATGATATCAATGGCGTAGAAGGTAAGGCAAGTAGGATCTTTATTATGTTTTTCAGCAAAATGTCTTGAAAGACTGTGTCTGGGGAACCCCTTACGTATGTTTTTGATGTGTTCCCTTATTCGTACGCGTAAGGGTCTGGTGGTACGGCCCACGTATTGGAGGCGACACGGGCACTCAATGACATAGGTCACATGCGTACTGTTGCATGTAATGAGTTCTTTAATCTGGAACTGTCTGTTATACTCATGGGATTTAAAAGATGTTGTTCTCCTTGGTTGAGGTCTATTTGTTTTGCATGGTAGGCATCTCTGGTATCTGTAGAACCCTTTGAGCTCCGGACAAATGTTGGATTGTTTAGGGGGGTCCAATACATTGTGGACCAGATGGGTTCTCAATGTGGGCGGTCTTCGATAGACAAATTTTGGTCGTAGTGGCAATATGGTAGCTAATGTTCTGTCCTCTCTAAGGATTGGCCAATATCTCTTGAAGATTTTTTCCAATTGTGGTATTGGTTACTATATTCCGTAATGAAGGTTATGTCCGTGGTAGGGGCTTGATGTACTTTCTTACTTTTCAACAGCTCTCCTCTATCCATATTTCGGATCTTGTCTTTTAGTGTTGTGAGCACTTCTTGTTTGTGACCTTTGTTTGTGACCTTTTTCCAGGAATCTTTTAATTAACACCTCTGCTTGGATGTCAAAATCCTCCACTCTGTGGCAATTCCTCCTTACCCGTAATAGTTGTCCTTTGGGTATATTCCCTATCCACTTCGGGTGGTGGCAGCTGGATGTGGGTATATACCCATTCCGATCTGTCTTTTTGAAAAAAAGTCTTAGTGCATAACTCATCCCCATCTTTAAAGATTTGTAAATCCAGATAGTCAATGCTATTTGTGTGCCATTTGCCTGTGAAGGTAATACCATATATGTTCGTATTAAGTTGCTTCATGAAGTCTTCAAGAGATTCTGCTGATCCATCCCATAGGATTATCAGATCGTCAATGTAGCGCCTATAGAACCTTAGTTGTGGTATATTTTGACCATAAATATATTCATCTTCCCACATGTCCATAAAGAGGTTTGCTACGCTTGGGGCGTAGCGTGCCCCCATGGCTACTCCTTTTGTCTGGGTATAGAACTCTTTTCTGTACCAGAAGTAGTTGTTCGCCATGGCCAATTTTAGTCCCTCCAGGATGAATGAGATTTGTTCTTGTTTCATCACAGTTAGTAGATGTAACGCCATCTCAACCCCTTTTAATCCATCAGATTGTCTTATACTGGTATACAGCGAATCCACATCTATAGTCGCCAGAAGAAGGTTCTCTGTACTGTCAATATCACGTAATTCAATCATTAATTGGGTGCTGTCTTTCAAGTGTGATCTTCCTTTGATAACCAAAGGTCTTAGAAATTTGTCCAGGTATTCTCCTAACCTTGAGTTGATGCCACATACTATGGGTCTTCCTGGTGGCTTGTCCAGCCTTTTATGTATCTTGGGCACCTGGTATATGACCGGGGTCTTCGTAGATTTTGATATCAGATACATGGCTTCTTTTTCATTGAGAATTCCGAGTCGGGCGCCTTTCTTAACATATTTAGTTAATTGCTTTCTGTAGGTGGAAATGGGGTTCTTCTTTAGTTTTTCATATGTATCAGGTACTTGTAACAGTCTTTCCATTTCAGTTTCATAATCGGTTTTATTAAGTATGACCAATCCTCCCCCCTTATCCGCAGGTCTGATGACCACTCCCTTCTTTTCTCCGATTTGTTTGATCGTCTTCCATATATTCCTATTCCCTCGGTTTTGTTTCCTTTCTATGCTCTCAATGTCCTTTTCGACCCTCTTTTTGAAAGCGCTCAGACACTGATTTCCTGGTGTTTTTGGGTTATATAATGATTTATTTTTCAATGTAGTATGTGTATATGTTGATACCACTGGTAGTCTTTTAATTTCCTCATAAATTTCTGTAAGTCTATGTAAGTGTCGAATTTGTTTAGGGATTTTTCAGGTGCAAATTTTAGGCCTAAATCTAAGGCTTGCCATTCTTCATCCGTGAAGGTGGCATCACTCAAGTTATATATTCCTTCTCCTAATACTCTCTTGGCCTTTTTCTTCTTCCCCCCTCTCTTCCCTCTGGTTCTTCTCCGCTTTGTTGGTACCAGTCTGTCGTGTTGTTCTCTCTCTCCCAGGCCTGGGGCCTCACCTATCTCACATGGGGTTATTGATTCCGATAAGTGGGGTGGCTCGGGGGTCCCTGATGTCTTTCCATGTCTCTTGGAGTGTTCTCCCATCCGGTGGCTCCTCCTTGGTTTCTGGTGTATTGTCCCCATCTGGGATTCCTGTAGGTGATTCTGGGTTGTTGTCTGCCAGGAGGTCTGTTGTTGTAGCCCCCTCTGGGAAAACCCCCATTTTCTCTCCAGTTCCTCTGGGTAGGATTGGGTCTCCGCCCACTATTTCTGATGTTTGGAGAACTAAATCTTCTCGGGGTATTAAGAAGTGTGTTAGTCCCTGCTCCCCGTGGGCGCCTTTGATCTCCTGGTACCAGACGTGGTCTGGGAAGAAGTTGTCCTAGACTATAGGAACAACAAAGGTTACAAATGGCAGGCGGAGGAAGATGGTTCATTTGAATTAGAAGATAACTCTTTAGATGACAGCTCAAGTGAAGACTTGGAAGACACTGAGAATGAGGACTATCAGGATAGAACAAGAACAAGATTTGAAGCATCCCCAGAACCAGCAGCTAGAATATCACCACACAGGTATCAACATCCCAGACCACGTCTGGTACCAGGAGATCAAAGGCGCCCACGGGGAGCAGGGACAAACACACTTCTTAATACCCCGAGAAGATTTAGGTCTCCAAACATCAGAAATAGTGGGCGGAGACCGACTGGTACCAACAAAGAGGAGAAGAACCAGAGGGAAGAGAGGGGGGGAAGAAGAAAAAGGCCAAGAGAGTATTAGGAGAAGGAATATATAACTTGAGTGATGCCACCTTCACGGATGAAGAATGGCAAGCCTTAGATTTAGGCCTAAAATTTGCACCTGAAAAATCCCTAAACAAATTCGACACTTACATAGACTTACAGAAATTTATGAGGAAATTAAAAGACTACCAGTGGTATCAACATATACACATACTACATTGAAAAATAAATCATTATATAACCCAAAAACACCAGAAAATCAGTGTCTGAGCGCTTTCAAAAAAATGGTCGAAAAGGACATTGAGAGCATAGAGAGGAAACAAAACCGAGGGAATAGGAATATATGGAAGACGATCAAACAAATCGGAGAAAAGAAGGGAGTGGTCATCAGACCTGCGGATAAGGGGGGAGGATTGGTCATACTTAATAAAACCGATTATGAAACTGAAATGGAAAGACTGTTACAAGTACCTGATACATATGAAAAACTAAAGAAGAACCCCATTTCCACCTACAGAAAGCAATTAACTAAATATGTTAAGAAAGGCGCCCGACTCGGAATTCTCAATGAAAAAGAAGCCATGTATCTGATATCAAAATCTACGAAGACCCCGGTCATATACCAGGTGCCCAAGATACATAAAAGGCTGGACAAGCCACCAGGAAGACCCATAGTAAGTGGCATCAACTCTATTTTTTCAAGGTTAGGAGAATACCTGTACAAATTTCTAAGACCTTTGGTTATCAAAGGAAGATCACACTTGAAAGACAGCACCCAATTAATGATTGAATTACGTGATATTGACAGTACAGAGAACCTTCTTCTGGCAACTATAGATGTGGATTCGCTGTATACCAGTATAAGACAATCTGATGGATTAAAAGGGGTTGAGATGGCGTTACATCTACTAACTGTGATGAAACAAGAACAAATCTCATTCATCCTGGAGGGACTAAAATTGGCCATGGTGAACAACTACTTCTGGTACAGAAAAGAGTTCTATACCCAGACAAAAGGAGTAGCCATGGGGGCACGCTACGCCCCAAGCGTAGCAAACCTCTTTATGGACATTTGAGAAGATGAATATATTTATGGTCAAAATATACCACAACTAAGGTTCTATAGGCGCTACATTGACGATCTGATAATCCTATGGGATGGATCAGCAGAATCTCTTGAAGACTTCATGAAGCAACTTAATACGAACATATATGGTATTACCTTCACAGGCAAATGGCACACAAATAGCATTGACTATCTGGATTTACAAATCTTCAAAGATGGGGATGAGTTATGCACTAAGACTTTTTTCAAAAAGACAGACACATCCAGCTGCCACCACCCGAAGTGGATAGGGAATATACCCAAAGGACAACTATTACGGGTAAGGAGGAATTGCCACAGAGTGGAGGATTTTGACATCCAAGCAGAGGTGTTAATTAAAAGATTCCTGGAAAAAGGTCACAAACAAGAAGTGCTCACAACACTAAAAGACAAGATCCGAAATATGGATAGAGGAGAGCTGTTGAAAAGTAAGAAAGTACATCAAGCCCCTACCACGGACATAACCTTCATTACGGAATATAGTAACCAATACCACAATTGGAAAAAATCTTCAAGAGATATTGGCCAATCCTTAGAGAGGACAGAACATTAGCTACCATATTGCCACTACGACCAAAATTTGTCTATCGAAGACCGCCCACATTGAGAACCCATCTGGTCCACAATGTATTGGACCCCCCTAAACAATCCAACATTTGTCCGGAGCTCAAAGGGTTCTACGGATGCCAGAGATGCCTACCATGCAAAACAAATAGACCTCAACCAAGGAGAACAACATCTTTTAAATCCCATGAGTATAACAGACAGTTCCAGATTAAAGAACTCATTACATGCAACAGTACGCATGTGACCTATGTCATTGAGTGCCCGTGTCGCCTCCAATACGTGGGCCGTACCACCAGACCCTTACGCGTACGAATAAGGGAACACATCAAAAACATACGTAAGGGGTTCCCCAGACACAGTCTTTCAAGACATTTTGCTGAAAAACATAATAAAGATCCTACTTGCCTTACCTTCTACGCCATTGATATCATTAAGGATCACTGGCGAGGAGGCAACAAACAACAACTGGTCTCTCAAAATAAGACTCGATGGATACATAGGCTGGGGTCCCTAGCGCCGGGGGGCCTCAATCTGGACATTGACCTAAATTGTTTCATTTCCAATTTTTAAATAGTTAGTTACTTCTAAATATACCACATAGAAACCTTAGCCAATGAAGTCGGTGAATAACCCCACACCCAGTGCCTGACCCTGCACTGGGATTAAATTTATCCTTCCCAAATAAACTATATTCTGAAGGGAATTTCCCATTTCCTTAAAATAAGCTTCCACATGAGGGAAGTCTCACAGCTGCAAACTCCTTTTATGTGTACCCCCCCATTTTTAACATGATACATGGGTAAAAACATGTCCCCATATGGAATTCCTCAGGGCACATTATAACACAAGGTACCCCGTGAGGAAACTATTTTACAGCATCTCCATATACCTCAAAAATGCTCTTACCCTCTCATACATATCCTCTGATCAGTTCACCCATTAGCCCACGCCGGTTTGTGCTAATTCGAACTAAGGACAACATCTAATTATTAAAATACTTCACAGCCTGATAAAAGTCCTGTATGAGAATAACCAGACCTTGTACCTCCGATTCTAAAACATCCACTATTTATATAGAATCAGGTCAAATGCAATTACCATATATGACTATAGGGTACACTATACATCCAGTCTGGACCAGCAGCGCAATAATTATATATATTTTTCCTTTTACATCACACGGCCTTTTCTTCTAAGGATTAATAATTGAAAGCCCATCACCATGATCTCATCTCTATACCCATTCTCAAACTGAAGTGGGGCTCCACCCCCTTTTTCCTTACATTTAGTAATATTATGCATTATCAATATTCTCGTCTCTATGTCATAGGAGGGTAAAAAACCCTAAGTAATAATATATATATATGTCAGAGACACGTCAGTTTTTGTCAACTAAGGTTTATGATTGTCATCTTATTATTTATATATTTTTTTTTATTCATTTGATGTTATCTCTATTTAAGCTGCACGCAGCGGCATGCAATCATATATCCCCTCCACTCTATATATATTTGGCACTGATAGGGGTTAACGGAGGGGAGGTAAAACTGGGTACACCCATCTTATCCACAACCTATCACTCACACCAATGGAAGGAGGGATGTGCCTGCCGCTGCATACAAAAAGTACATCGTATGTACGCTGCCCATATCACCTTTGAAAACGTCAAATGACGAAACGCGTCAGGTGACCAATACGTCAGCTCGTACGCACGCCTAGCAAGCCCAGCAAAACAGCTGATCCACATGCCGCAATACGCGACCGTTACCGCAAGCTGCCGAGGATGGATACAACCACCCACGGACAATACACATTGGGTGCAAACGGCAAACTTGCTTCTCTAATATCCATAGGGTCAGATGGACAGCTGAGACAGCTGAGGCTTCAACACGTACAACGTTTCTTTTGTTTTTACTTTTTATTATTTTTTGTATACATATTTTTAACCAGCCCAGGTGCCACTGGGAATTTTTAAGTGGAAATACCCACCTATAGCAGTTTTTTATAATAAATACACTCAGTGTTTCTGAAACCTATTACACTATGTGGATACTTCACTTTTTGTCTTCCTGAGTGACACCGGAAGTTCATCACTACAAACAGCTGGAGGGTCACTCCTACAGCTGACAGCAGGTGTAACACGGATAGAGGGAGCAGTGGAGCATTTAAGGTACCACCACCATCTGCCTATAGCCCCTGGAGGGTGCCAACATCTGGTGAGTGGGGACCTAAGAGGGGGAGCACGGAAGTCACGAAGCAGCATCCCAGTAGAAAAAAACGCACCAAGTCACGCATAGACTTTTATTATTTATTATTTTTCATGTTTTTTACAGTTTGCAATGACTTTCTATACTTGAGGTGTTATATCTATATCATCAGAATCCCTGCCTAAGGGAGCGGTATTACATCCACATTTGATGCCATTTTGTGTTTGGTATACATCTCTTTCTAAGGTTACAGTAATTATTACTGTATCTAGTGGCCTGCATTTTTAGGTTATACTTGGGAACTACAAGTTATACACGTTGGGTAATTATTGGTGGTCCACCATACCACTGTGGGTTGGTGCACACCCTTGTTTGATTTGGTATTATTTAGATTTTTGTCATTTCAGTTCTTTTTAGTTTGTTGAAGCATTTACTTTGGCCAGCCCAGGCCTACGTTTTTGGGATACCAGGTTTTGCATTTGGCACACCAGTCACATTTTGAACACTTTTCACTGTAGGGTTTTCCCTTCATATACTTGCACAGAGTCCTGACCAATCCGTGTTTTTGGCCAATTCTATATATATATATTTTTTGGTTGACCACGACCAGCTATTTGGAATCACTTTATACACACCCTTAGACACCACCTAGTGGTGGTAGTCTACTCCAACACCCACCTAATCAGGACACCAAGAGAGTCCACATCATTAACGAGGTAACCACAAAAGCTCCTTTTGAGCGGTTCTAAAGGGATCCCTCGACCTTGGGATTCCCCTTTATACAGGTTACCCAACACTTGGATCACTAATACACTAGTTTTCACTTAGAATATTCACGTCTCACTCACTAGACATATACAGCAGCGCCACCATCCCAATACTTGTATATTCAACTAAATACATTTATTTTCTGGACGAAAACGAAAAAACAAAACAAAATATTCCAGTCTGCACATGTCTAGTTTCCACATCCTGCATATACGTTATTGCCCTGCTCAGCTTAGTATCATCCGCAAATACAGAGATTTAGCTGTTTATTCTATACTCCCAGATTGTTTATGAATAAGTTAAATAGGATTGGTCCCAGGAGAAAACCCTAGGGGACCCCTCTTTCCACAACAAATTATTTAGAGTACTACCCATTTATCACTACCCTCTGAACTCTCCCCTGTAGCCTGTTTCCAACCCATGTATTCACCCTATGGTCCATGGCAACAGACCTTACTTTGTACAGTAAATGTTTATGTGGGAACTGTATCTAATGCTTTTGCAAAATCCAGATCTACGGGCCTTCCTTTATATAGATGGCAGCTCACCTCCTCATAGAAGGCTAATAGATTTGTTCATGAATCAATGCAGATTGCTGCTAATGATACTGTTGTCATTACTAAACTCTTGTATATAGTCCCTTAACTTCCCCTCCAAGAGCTTGCATACTATTGATGTTAGCCTAACTGGTCTGTAATTCCCAGGGATGTATCTTGGCCCTTTTTTAAATATTGGTGCTACATTGGCTTTTCTCCAATCGGCTGGTACCATTCCAGTCAGTAGACTGTTCCTAATTTTTACGAACAATGGGCCAGATTCACAGAGCCATTACGCCGGCGTTACAGGAGATGCGCGGCGTAAGTTTAAATTTGCGCATGCGTATCGATGCTCCGCATCCCCAAAACGGTATTCGCATGAAATCTACTTTTTTTCGACCGGCCTAATTTCGATAGACCGGCGTATCCGTCCGCGCAAAACTGCGCTAGACACACCATTGATTTGCTATTCAAATATGCAAATGAGGGAGTTACGGGGATCCACAAAGGTAAGTTGGTGCAGCGCAGGCTACGCGCTGTGCGCAACAACTGCACGTCCTGTCTAAAATTAGACCATATAAAAGGTGGAATAAAATTAGACAATCCGTCTACATGTCAGCTAAAGCAACACTGTTAGTGAGGAGCTGAGCAGTCACACTTGCTGGACAACAAACTTTATGCCAACATGCCAGGGGCATCCTTGCTCATAGCTATACTAATGACTTTAGAGGAGCAAAGAAGGAGGAGGGCACGGAGGAGGGCACGGGAGAGGATATATCGCACACGCATAGACCTCTTTGGCATGAGTGATTCTGAGGCGTATCGCATCTTCAGATTCACCCCTCATTCCATCCTGGAATTAACCACAACCCTGAAGGAGGTCGTCACCAGCCCAACACACCGCTCACATGCAGTGCAGCCACTGGTCAAGGTCCTGGCAACACTCCATTTCCTTGCCAGTGGCTCTTTTCAAAGAACAAGTGGAGTGGTGGCTGGGATGTCACAATCCTCCATGAGCAGATGTGTGCACCAGGTTGTCCCTGCAATCCTCAGATGCATGGCCAACCAAATCATCAAACCAACCACTGAGGACCTGCGGCTGAAGGCAATGACAGATTTCTACAGAATTACCAGATTCCCACGCACAGTGATTGCACACATGTGGCACTCCAGCCCCCCCAGTGCCACAGAGCACATATACCGCAATCGGAAGCATTGGCATTCCATCAACGTACAGGTGATAGTCGATGCCCAAGCCATAATATGGCACGTCCGTGCCAAACACCCCGGATCCAGCCATGACAGCTACATATACAATCAGAGCCCCATCCCAATGGAATTCGAACAGAACGTGTATGGGGACACCTGGCTGGTTGGTGAGTGACATGGGTGGCAGGCATCACAAGGGGCACATGCATGACTAACATCCTCCTGTCTTTTCCCTTACAGGTGACTCTGCATATGCACTGGGACCCCATCTCATCACTCCTATCCGGAACCCCCAAACCCCAGGAGAGGAAAGATACAATGAAGCCCACGCCCAAACACGTGCAGTGGTGGAGTGCACCTTTGGCCTCCTGAAGTCACGTTTCCGATGCCTGGATAAGTCTGGGGGCCCCTGATGTATTCCCCAAACTTCGTGTGCCAGATCATCGGTGCATGTTGCATGCTGCACAACTTCGCAGTGAGAAAGGGCCTGCAGATTGACATACGTGATGACCTGACCCCTGAACCAGACAATCCCCCCCCTAACCGAGGATACCCCGTCTTCTGAGGGAAGAGTAGCCAGGAGATAGCTCACATTAGGCATCTTTGCACACTAAACACACACATTAATCATGGCACAATGAGAATGCATGCATGCACACCACTGTGGTCCCTAGCACACACACATCACATCCTCATCAAATTAGATTAGCACAAGCCCACCATGCAGGACTTGTGAGCAGCAACGCCACGCCACGGCTCCTATTATGTCACTGTACATTTATACACCATTCACACGGACCTGGGGATCACTTCTCCCTGGTCCTGGGGAACCCTTCTCCACCACAAATGAGGGTGACACCCCTTTTCCGGCAGGAATGTCACCCCCACATTCCGAAATCATTCACAACACAAAAAAAAGTCCAGAAAAAAAAAAGGGGGGGAAACTAATGCCGCTGGCGTGACCCACGCCTGGGGCGCCCACGGCCACGGCCCCGGCTCCTCAGGGGAGACTCATGGGGGGGGTAATCCGGGGAAGGAGGAGCAGCCCCTGGTCTCTGCCCACCTGGCGGCCTGCCCTCCAAGGCCACGGCAATTCTGGTCAGGCCAGCACTTAGTGTTGCCGTATTGGCCTGGATAGCCTAGGTGAGGGCCCTCACATCCTGCCCAACGTCTGCTGTAGTAGTCTGCAGTTCGTTTAGGCAGTTTGTAAGAGCCCGAGAGTGGCAGTCCAGGTCCCCAAGCGTATCCTTTATAGAGGACAAGCTCTCCTCCATTCGCCCCAAAGTCTGGCTGACCTGTCCCAGATGGTGGGTCTGAAGGGCCTGGTCCCTTCTGAGATTGGCAGGCAGAACCTCGGCCACCCCCTGGTCTTTTGGGACGACTTCCTGCCTCCAGCTGATGCTTGGGAGGGAGCCCTGTTGGGGGAGGAGTGGGAGGGGCTACCCCTTATGGAGGGCTGGCTGCTGCCAGCCAGAGGGGAAGACTCCTTCAAAAATAACAATCCACTGGCTGACATGACATCCTCCTCCTCCTCCAACTCCTCCGAGGACTCCGGCCTTGTCTGGGGGTCCTCATCAGGCTGGTGTCCCGGGGATGGTGCGGTCAGGCCAGATGGCCCAGCACCCTCCTGCACATCTGTGGATGACACAAAACATTCACAGGTTGGAGGATCCACACACTTGCCACATATTCCCTTCCTCCCCCCCCCCCCACACATCCTACACACCAGATAGGACAAAAAAAACCTTACCTGTCATCACAGGCTCCTGACTGGAGTCATAGCCAGGCAGGCCCTCCACTTGTTGCCTATTAAAGGTGTGGGCCACCGCACACTCCTCCGCTGTCAGCCTAACAGGGCATGGTGGGCCCCCTCCAGTGCCCCTGGCATGGGCTGCCATTTTGGCCAGCTTCTTTCGGACCAGACGCCGGAGATCATTGATCTTCTTTACGATCCCCTCGCGTGTCCGGGTCTCCCCCCCCCCCCCAATGAATTTACCTGGTCGGTAATGTTCTGCAAAATCTCCTTCTTCCTGGCCGGGGTGGTGTTGGCACTCTCCGGGCCGTGAAGGAAACGGCCATATTGGGTAAGGGCCGGGCAATAATTTGAGAGGAAGCGCAAGAGCAATTTTTCTTGGGGGAGAAACAGTCATACTCATACAACAACTCTCTCCCAAACAATCACGAAAAAACACACAAAAACAAGCAGGAAAAATCAAGCAACAAAACAAACAAACAAAATCTATCAACCAAAAAGTCTCACAACCAGTCACCAAAAAACACTATCAAATATATTCTACAACAAACTAGCTCAAACAGTCAACAAATATCACTAAGACAAGTCACAACGCAACAAACGCGAACACACAACAGAACAAAAGCACCTTGCTATATAGGAAGGGATACAAAGGGATGTACTTTTGCAAAGGAAAGGTGTTAGTGAACTACGCAGACAGCTTAAATAGACAGACACAAAGTTGCCCGGGTCCACTTCCAATTTCACTGATTGCGCCGTTCCCGAGTTGTGAGCATGCGCACAGAGGTGCTGACCATGGTCTGCTTCACGTGCGCATGCGCGATGCGGCCGGCCCTTCATTTGCATGGGGTCACGGCTCATTTCAATGAAACACGCCTACGTCCTTCCCAATTTGAATTACTCCGCCTTACGCCTCGGAATTTATGTTACACCGGCGCAAATTTCTGCGCAAATACTACGAGGATATGGTAATTGTGCCTCTACATTGCGCCGGTCTAATGTAAAGGAGGTGTGCTACGCCGGTCAAAATATGTGCCAATGTACGTGAATCTGGCCCAATGGTCTGGCAATTACTTGACTAAGTTCCTTAAGGACCCTCGGGTGCAAGCCATCCCAGTGACTTAATGTTACGTTTTCAAGTCAATTTCTAACTCTGTCCTCTGTTAGCCATGAGGGTGCTTCCTGTAACATGTTATGTGGATAAACATTGCAGTTTTGGCTACTGAAGCCCGCCGATTCCCTTGTGAAGACTGAGGATAAGAATAAATTCAATACCTTCGCCATCTCTCGATCCTTAGTAACCAGATTCCCTTCATTATTCTTTATGGGACCAATATGATCTGACCTCCCTTTCTTACTATTTATGTACTTAAAGAATTTCTTGGGATTTATTTTACATTATTTATATTTGTTTTATACAAAAATTATTTGCCTTTCATTTCTATTTTAAACTGAATTGGTTGTTTTACAAGTTGATACTTTACCATGACTTGAAATTTCTCCTTCAGTTCCTTTAAAAAAAAGGACAAGGTTTTTAGTACTGCTTAACCTGTACTGCATTGCACAATCAAATCTGTCTTTGTAATCCATTTTCGTTGCCAATTGCCATGTGATATTGCTGGAAGGGCCAAAATTAATGTATTTTATGGATCTCTAACTACTTTATCAGAACAATATAATCAGGATAAATGTTCAAGGTCTGTAAAATCATTTAGGATATCTAATCAACATACAGGATATAGCGATATACAGTATATATAACAGATTATTTACTTATTGCACTCCCTGTAGATTTGCCTCCAAAGCCCCCCAAAAATGACAAGAAGTAAAATGAGAAGGGACTTACATTTTCAAGGAATGTATCCCTCACACAAATGTAAAACTCTCTTTCTATAAAACCCAAAGTAGAAAACCCTTTATTTGGTATACAATGCCTTGAAAAAGTATACACACCTCTTGAAATTTTCCACATTTTGTCATGTTACAACCAAAAACGTAAATGTATTTTATTGGGATTATATGTGATAGACCAACACAAAGTGACACATACTGGAATTGTAAAGTGGAAGGAAACTGATAAATGGTTTTCAAATTCTTTACAAATAAATATGTGAAAAGTGTGGCATGCATTTGTATTCAGCCCTTCTGAGTCAATACTTTGTAGAACCACCTTTTGCTGCAATTATGGCTGCAAGTCATTTTGGGATGTCTCTACCAGCTTTGAACATTCCTCTTTGCAACAGCAACTTTCAAGTCTTGCCACAGATTCTCAATTGAATTTAGGTCTGTCCTTTGACTGGGCCATTCTAACACATGAATATGCTTTGATCTAAACCATTCCAGTGTAGCTCTGGCTGTGTGTTTAGGGTCTTTGATCTGTTAGAAGAATTCTGTAAGAGTTGCCGCCACCAGGGACCCGGACACCAACCCCAAGAGACCCAGGTCACCCAGCACCTGCACCTCAGCAATCTGCCACAACCTACTGACCACAGCACCAGCCAGCCTGTACCCATTGCACCGCTTCCAACCTGCCTGCACCCCCACAAGCCTACATGGACCTCAGTACCCAGAAGGAAAGATTCTAACTACCTACACTTCAGTACCGCAAGTACCCCATGTGGCTAATACTGTGTTGCTAAGCTTTGCCTATACTGCAGTATCTTTAGGACTGTGATCTTTCTGTGTGTGCTGTTATCTATTGCTGTAAGCTGTATCACCATAGGACTGCAGGGTGTCCGGGTCCCTGGTGGCGGCAGGCGTCCAACAGGAATAAACGAACACCCTGCCGCCACATCAGGGGATTTAAATAGCGCGCCTGGAACGCGGAATTGTGCGGGTCGCACTTCCGCGTTCCAGCGTGGAGCGCAGACGTCCGCGCACCGGAAGTGACGCGGACGAGATGTAGAACGGAGCGCGGCTGTCAATACAATGTACAGCTGCGCTCGTTCTATCAAGAGTAACGCAGATGGCGTTACAGTTCCTTGGCCTTCATGATGCTGTGTGTTCACTAAGGCTCTTTAACAAACCTATGAGGGCTTCACAGAACAGCTGTATGTATACTGAGGTTAAATTACACAAAGGTGACTTCTGAAGGCAATTGGATCCACTAGATTTTAGTTAGGGGTATCAAAACAAAGGGGGGCTGAGTACAAATGAACTCCACACTTTTCACATATGTATTTGTAAAAAAATAAATAAAAAACATTCACAATGTGCCACAATTATGTGCCACTTTGTGTTGGTCTATCACATAAAATCCCAATAAAATACATTTATGTTTTTAGTTGTAACATGACAGAATTTAAGGCATCAAAAGAATATTGTTCCGTCTATGTCTAATACTTCTCTCTGGCTTACCACAGATACACATCCATTTTACATATTTTTTTTTTTTTAATTATAATCAGAATTATTTCCTGAAACCCCTATTTTGTTTTTTTCAGCACAATCCAATATGCTAATCATAACTTAAACATGTTCTTCAAGTAGAACTAGCAGCCAACACCCATAGATTTATATTTAATGGAATGCCTTAAAAAAAAATCAAGCTCAATTGACTGTGTACATTGTGATATTGCTATCCTGTCTGTACCTATTTATCTTATAACCCAATAAACATAATTGTAAAAAAAAATAAAAAAAATCAAGCCTTTCCACTTGCTTTATTTTCAGCTGAACATTTAAAAGGTTTACTGATGCTGTTTAATTTTTAAGAGTTGTGACCGGCCTGTGTGACCACATTTACTTGTATACAGTCTCTTTAAAATATTGTTTTATAATTATTCTGTATATTCATTCCCTTTATGTGGAAAAAGCAAAAGCTGATGTTTGAGAGTAGGGATGAGCCGAACACCCCTGGGTTCGGTTCGCACTAGAACCTGCGAACAGACCAAAAGTTTGTGTGAACTTTAGAACCCTGTTAAAGTCTATGGGACTCAAATGTTTGAAATCTAAAGTACTAATTTTAACCACTTAAGGACCGCCTACTGCACATTTACGTCGGCAGAATGGCACGGCTGGGCACATCAACATATATATACGTTGATTTTAGTACCCAGCCGTGGGTCGCGGGCGCGCGCCTGCCCGCGACCCGGTCCGAAGCTCCAGGACCGGGACCACGGGATTCGCGGACCCGATCGACGCTGGAGTGCGGCGATCCGTCCCTGGAGCGGAAGAACGGGGAGAGCCGTGTGTACACACGGCTTCCCCGTGCTTCTCTGTGGCAGCAGCATCGATCACGTCATCCCTGTAATAGGGGGATGCGATCGATGATGTCACACCTACAGCCACACCCCCCTACAGTTTGTAAACAAACACATTAGGTCACACATCCCCTACAGCGCCACCTGTGGTTAACTCCCAAACTGCAACTGTCATTTCCACAGTAAACAATGCAATTTAAATGCATTTTTTGCTGTGAAAATGACAATTGTCCCAAAAATGTGTCAAAATTGTCCGAAGTGTCCGCCATATTGTCGCAGTCACGAAAAAAATCGCTGATCGCCGCTATTAGTAGTAAAAAAAAAAAAATAATAAAAATGCAATAAAACTATCCCTTATTTTGTAAACGCTATAAATTTTGCGAAAACCAACCGATAAACGCTTATTGCGATTTTTTTTACCAAAAATACGTAGAAGAATACGTATCGGCCTAAACTGAGGAAAAAATATGTTTTTTTATATATTTTTGGGGGATATTTATTATAGCAAAAAGTAAAAAATATTGAATTTTTTTTAAAATTGTCGCTCTATTTTTGTTAATAGCGCAAAAAATAATAACCGCAGAGGTGATCAAATACCACCAAAAGAAAGCTCTATTTTATGGGAAAAAAAGGACGCCAATTTTGTTTGGGAGCCACGTCGCACGACCGCGCAATTGTCAGTTAAAACGAAGCAGTGCCGAATCGTAAAAAGGGGCAAGGTCCTTTACCTGCATTTTGGTCCTGGTCTTAAGTGGTTAAAGGCTAATATGCAAGTTATTGTCCTAAAAAGTGTTTGGGGATCTGGATCCTGCCCCAGGAGAGTGTTTGGGGACCCGGGTCCTGCCCCAGGGGACATGTATCAATGCAAAAAAGTTTTAAAAAACGGCCGGTTTTTTTGGAGCAGTGATTTTAAAAAGTGAAACAGTAAAATTGAAATATTCCTTTGAATTTCATACCTAGGGGGGTGTATAGTATGCCTGTAAAGTAGCGCTTGTTTCCTGTGCTTAGAACTGTCCCTGCACAAAATGTAATTTCTGAAGGAAAAAGGTCATTTAAAATCACTTGCGGCTATAATGAATTGTCGGATACCAGCAATACAGAGAAAAGTCATTCATAAAAAAAAGAATGCGTGGGGGTCCCCCCAAATTCAATTACCAGGCCCTTCGGGTCTGGTATGGATATTAAGGGGAACCCTGCGTCAAATTGAAAAAAAATTATGTAGGGTTCCCCCCAAATATCCATTCCAGACACTTCAGGTCTGGTATGGATTTTAAGGGGAACTCCACCCCAAATTAAAAAAAAAATGCCGTGGACACATTTTTTTTTATGAATGACTTTTCTCTGTATTGCCGGGAGCCGACAATTCATTATAGCCGCGAGTGATTTTAAATTACATTTTTTCCTTCAGAAATGACACTTTGTGCAGGGACAGTTCTAAGCATGGGAAACAAGCGCTACTTTATAGGCATACTATACACCTCCCCCTAGGAACGAAATTTAAAGGAATATTTCACTTTTATTGTTTCACTTAAAGGAATTATTAAAATCACTGCTGCCAAAAAAACTGCAGTTTTTAAAACTTTTTTTTTGCATTGATACATGTCCCCTGGGGCAGGACCCGGGTCCCCAAACACTTTTTATTACAATAACTTGCATATTAGCCTTTAAAATTAGCACTTTAGAACCCTGTTAAAGTCTATGGGACGCAAACGTTTGAAATCTAAAGTTCATAAGAACTTGCCGCTAACTCCCCAAATAGTTCGCTGTTCGGCGAACAGGCAATGTTCGAGTCGAACATGAGTTCTACTCGAACTCGAAGCTCATCCCTAGTTGAGAGGAGTGATCGCTGATGGTGGAGGGAGAGACAAAATATGATAGCAGGCTGGAGAATGGAAGCTGATTATGGAAGGATGTGGACGATGTGAACTGATGTAGTAAAGGTATAAAAGTGATAGAGTGGGACGTCATAACTAAAGATAGGGAGGAACACGTGATGGCGTGAGGGAGCAGAGAATGAATCAGAACATGAACATGTGTTTAGGAGTCTTGACTTATGGCCTACCAAAAAAAGTTGTACAATATTTCTAACATTAATGAAGTTTCCAAAAAAAAAAATTAAAAGCTGGATGAAATTCCAAATGCACAAAATATAACTGGACAACAACCTTTAAAAGTAATAACACAAGAGATTGTTGATCCAGAGAACATCTGATTGGCTACTGGAGGATCAGGAATTAATTTATTTCCCCCAACTGGAGCAAACTGGACCATGCTTTTTAAATGTTTTTTTTTTGTTTGTTTTGTTTTTGCCTTTCTCCGGACTAACTGGGTTTTGTGGGGTTAACTGGGATTGTTTATTGTGGTTTTTCTATCTATTTATATATATATTTTTTCTATTGGATGAACTAGATAGAGTGTTTGTCTTAATGTATTGGGCAGTACATGGCTGAATAAAGTAAGGCTTACTGAGCTCGCTGGTCAGGATAAAGCTTAGTGGTTACACAATAGGGTGCAATTCTAAAAAACTAAAACCAACACAGCAACCTCCTTTACAATATAGCTTGCAAACTGAACAGGGTGTTGTACATCAATAGCTCATCGACAACCATGCAGCAACATATAATTATGCATCTGCTAACCCTTGTTATCTTTACCAGCTGCTCTCAGGTAATTATTTAAGGCATTCTATGCATGAATCTTCATTGTTACCAACTTAAAAAAGATACAAAGAACTTACCATCCCCCCATCATCTTCCCAGATAGCAAGCAATCGAGCTGCAAGTTTGAAAATGACTTGCTGAGCTATTGCTAAACTTGCCAGGGTTCACAATTACAGTAATTCCACAATGCATGACCCCAGATCAACTTTCTTTGCAAACATTCTGCAAGTCTGCTACAAGCTCTAGTTCAGTTATATTGTGCAATAGTCATCCCACCACTTGGATCACTGTGACTTGCAGAGCTCTTTCAGTAGACTCCCCAATGTAACTTTACTCTTACTAGAGACTTGCCACACAAATGTGCTACAAATTGTAAAAGTATCAATTAGAACTCCTACTCTCATGGGGTCTTCCTTCGGTGGAGCCCCACCTAGTACTTGGGGGGGTTCTGTTTCGGCAGACCCTAAGGAATCGTGTCGGAAGTTTTTTGGGTGTGTTTTGCACGCCATAGGCTTTTCAATAGAAAAAAACTAGAACTTGTGCTTCAAGTGCTCTGCAAGTGTACAACTTCCAAGTAAAAATGTACAGCAAGTTAACAAGACTTACAATTCAACACTGCCACAAATTTGTGGCAAATTTTTCTTTGTGTTCCCACCTGAATTTTGGTTACCCTACCTACACACTTGTTATCCAGTCTGTAATACATAGGGTGCATGCTGAGACTTATGCCGCGTACACACGATCATTTTTTGTGATGAAAAAAAACAACGTTTTCTGTGAAGTAAAAAACGACGTTTTTGAAACGTCACTTTTCAAAGACGATGTTGCATACACACCATCGTTTTTTTCACAAAAAGCGAGGTTACGTTCACCACTCTTTTCCGATAAAGCTTGCTTCATTACTAGCTTCTGGGCATGCGCGGGTTGAAAAACTACGTTTTAAACGACGTTTTTGCTACACACGGTGACTTTTTGTGAAACAAAAAACAACGTTTTGAAAAACGACACAAAAAATTCAAGCATGTTGGAAATTTTTTTTGGTAGTTTTTTTGAAGACAAAAAACGACGTTTTGCCCACACACGATTTAAATGACGTTTTAAAAAACAACGTTTTTTTTTCATCGCAAAAACACGCGGCATTAGTCCTTCAAAAGCAGGTAACACATCAATGAAATATCCTGGACGAAATTCTACAGAGACATGACAGATGTTGAGGGCTGGGGTAAGATGTGACTTGTAGCTACAGTCATGGCTGAAATTATTGGCACCCCAGAAATTTTTCCAGAAAGTCAAGTATTTCTCACAGAAAAGTGTTGCAGTAATACATGTTTTGCTATACACATGTGTATTCCCTTTGTGTGTATTGGAACAAAACAAAAAAAGGGAGGAAAAAAGCAAATTGGACATAATGTCACACAAAACTCCAAAAATGGTCTGGTCAAAATTCTTGGCACCCTTAACCTAATATTTGGTTGCACACCCTTTGGAAAAAATAACTGAAATCAGTCGCTTCCTATAACCATCAATAAGCTTCTTACACCTCTCACCCGGAATTTTGGACCACTCTTCCTTTTCAAACTGCTCCAGGTCTCTCTTATTGGAAGGGCTCCTTTTGCCAACAGCAATTTTAAGATCTCTCCACAGGTGTTCAATGGTATTTAGATCTGGACTCATTGCTGGCCACTTTAGAACTCTCCAGCGCTTTGTTTCCATCCATTTCTGGGTGCTTCTTGACATATGTTTGGGGTCTTTGTCCTGCTGGAAGACCCAAGATCTCAGACGCAAACCCAGCTTTCTGACTCTGAGCTCTACAGTGTGACCCAAAATCCTTTGGTAATCCTCAGATTTCATGATGCCTTGCACACATTCAAGGCACCCAGTGCCAGAGGCATCAAAACAACCCCAAAACATAATTGAACCTCCAACATATTTCATTGTAGGTACTGTGTTCTTTTCTTGATAGGCCTCATTCCGTTTTCGGTAAACAGTAGAATGATGTGCTTTACCAAACAGCTCTATCTTGTCTCATCTGTCCACAAGATGTTTTCCCAGAAGGATTTTGGCTTACTCAAGTACATATTGGCAAACTGTAGTCTTGCTTTTTTATGTCTGCGTCAGCAGTGGGGTCCTCCTGAGTCTCCTGCCATAGCGTTTCTTTTCTTTTAAATGTCGACGGATAGTTTGCGCTGACACTGATGCTCCCTGAGCCAGCAGGAAAGCTTGAATTTCTTTGGAACTTGTTTGAGGCGGATTATCCACCATCTGGACTATCCTGCATTGCAACCTTTCATAAATTCTTCTCTTCCATCCACGCCCAGAGAGATTAGCTTGTATATCAAGGCAAATTTTATTAAAACATTTTGCTTGTAATGCAAAACACTCTAAAACCAAGTTACTCTCAAAACAAGGTTTTACTATAAATGTAATATTTAAATTCTAAAAAAAATATTGCTTTGATCTCTATAATTTCTGCCATGGCATAGAATCACAGCCGCGGCATGTGCATACCCCTAGCCACTGCGTCTCATGCTCTGTATTTGAGCTTTGAGGTGCACACCCTAATGCAATAGGCTGCGCACACCTATGAACTAGATATTATTATAGGTAATAACAAAAGATATTGTTGATCCAAGGACTGATGGCATCTAGAGGATCAGGAAGGAATGTATTTTCCCCAACTGGAGCAAATTGGACCATGCTTTAAAATGTTTTATTTTTTATTTTTTCAATTCTCAGGATTAACTGGGTATAGGATTGTGTATATGGTGGTTTTTCTATCTATGTATCCTTTTTTTTTTCTATTGGATTAACTAGATAGGCCGCGTACACACGATCAAATCTATCTGCTGAACACGGTCTGACAGATTTGATCGTGTGTACAGGCGAGCCTGCTTTAAAATCTGTCTGCTGGGAACCAGTCGGACCGATATGTTTGCTGGTTAGTACGCTAACTAGCAGACATATCTGCCCGCACATGCGTCGAATGGATTCGACGCATGCGCGGAAGTGTTTTACTTCCTGGTGCGGTGACGTGGCGGCGCCAACGTCACTGCCACGTCACCGGCGGGGATTTTGGTTTGATCGTGTGTACAGCGATCAAACCAAAACAGCCAGCAGACAAATCTGATCAAATCGGTCTGTCCGACCGATTTGAGCAGATTCATTGGCTCGTGTGTACAGAGCCATGTGTTTGTTTCAACATAGTTAGTTAGAATGAAAAAAGACAAATATTAATGTATTCGGCAATACAGGGCTGAATACATTATTGTTTACTGAGCTTGCTGGTCAGAAGGATAAAGCTTGGTGGATTAGGGTGCAATTCTATAAAACTAAAGTCAACGCAGCAACCTCCCTTACAATATAACTTGCAAACTTTCAGGATGTTGTACATCAATAACTCATCGACAACCATGCAGCAACATATAATTATGCATCTGCTAACACTTCTTTACTTTTACCAGCTGCTCTCAGGTAATTATTTAAGGCATTCTATGCCTGAATCTTCATTGTCATCAACTTAAAAAAGATACAAAGGACTTACCGTGCCTCCATCATCTTCCCACCTGAATTTGGGTTACCCTACCTACACACTTGCTATGCAGACTGTAATAAGTGTGGTGCCTGCTGGGACTTGTAGTTCTTCAAAAGCAGGTAACACATTAATGGAATATCCTGGACTATGAGCTCTACAGAGACAAGACATCTGTTGAGGGTGGGGGGGAGGGGGGTATGTGGCTTGTAGCTACAGTTAATTAAAGGAAAAGCTCCCTGAAATTGCACGCATTAAGTATGTTTAAGACCAAAACTTGATTTTAAGCCATGGATACAGTGTGTATGTTTCAAAAACCCTGTCAAGAGGTTGTGTGTGACCCTGCTGGGGAGATTCACCCTATTTGTCTAGTTAACCATTGTCATAGGGGAAGAAAGTAATGAGAAATCAATTTTTTTTTAGCTAGCACTAAAACCTGTAGCCCGGATTCACAAAGCACTTACGCTGACGTATCTCCAGATACGCCAACGTAAGTACAAATGTGCGCCGTCATATCTATGCGCCAATCTACAAACCAAGATACATCGAAAAATAGGCTTCAGCCGCCCAACGTAACTTTCCTACGCCGGTGTATAGTGGGCGCATATTTATGCTGGACGCATGTTGCGCTCCCATCGATTTTCTATTCAAATATGCAAATTAGGCAAATACGGCGATTCACAAACGAACTTGCGCCCGGCACATAATATACGCGGTTTGCGTAAGTCGTACATCCGGTGTAAAGTTATTCCCCATATAGGAGGCGCAACTCATGCAAATTTTACGTTGTTTACGTTGTATGTGAATAGGGCTGGGTGTAGGTTCTGTTCATGGCATAGGCAGTGATTCGATGTATCTTAGGCAGTTGTTTCAACGTGATTGTGAGCATGCGCACTGGGATGCGTCCAAGGCACGACGCATGCCCCATCATTTGCATGGGGTCACGCTTAATTTAAATGTATCATGCCCACTTCCACCTACTTTGACTTAAGCCGGCTTACGCCTACGAATTTACGTTACGCCGGTGCAACGTTGGGAGCATTTGCTTTGTGAATTCCATGCGTCCCTCTCCGTGCTTCGCAGGCATAGCGTAAAAGACATATAAAAGACATATATATCGGTGCATATATATGCACCGATGTATGTAAATCCGGCCCTGTGTCTTTTTTTCTTATTTATCATATTGTGTCGATATTTTCATATCTATTATTTATGTATGTTTCCAGACCCACATCTATATTTATAAGCTCGTTTTAGCCCCAGTGAGTTTAACTAATTGAATGCAGGTGTTTGTAACATAAACCATTATTAAGCATTGTGTAGTGAAAACTGTAGGTTGATGTTCCTAAATGCAAAACAATGCACCTAGAGAAAACAAATCCTCTCATAAAGTTATTGGGGGCACATTGTTGGCCAAAGCTACAGAAGAAAGATATTAGGGGTTTCTCATTTCAGGTAATTGAAAAACGCACAAAAAGTATGACCAGGCACTGGGAGAAGAAAATACACTTCTGAGAAACATCACTATTGGGATCACCATGAAAAGGGATAGAGGCCTGGATTTGGCTATACAGAGTTTAAACTAATTTATAATACTGTGTCCAATTCTTAAAGTGATTGTAAAGGCAGAAGGTTTATTTATCCTAATGCATATGCATTAAGATAAAAAAAATAACCTTCTGTGTGCAGCAGCCCCCTCAGATATTTAAAGGGGTTGTAAAGGATCCCCCCCCCCCCTAAATAGCTTCCTTTACCTTAGTGCAGTCCTCCTTCACTTACCTCCACTTACCTCATCCTTCAATTTTGCTTTTAAATGTCCTTATTTCTTCTGAGGAATCCTCACTTCCTGTTCTTCTGTCTGTAACTCACCACCGTAATGCGAGACTTTCTTCCTGGTGTGGAGAAAGCCTCTTGAGGGGGGAGGGGGCGAGCAGGCAGGTCAAGATAGAGAAAGATAGAGAAAGGAGCTGTGTGTTAGTGGGCATTCTGACACTCCTGCTCCCCTCAAGAGGCTTTCTCCACACCAGGAAAAAAGCCTTGCATTACTGTGTGGAGTTACAGACAGAAGAACAGGAAGTGAGCATTTCTCAGAAATAAGGACATTTAAAAGCAAAATTGAAGGATGAGGTAAGTGAAGGAGGACTGCACTAAGGTAAAGGAAGCTATTTAGGAGAAAAAAAATCCTTTACAACCCCCTTAACTGAGCCCTATCTAGATCCAGCGATGTTGCAGGAGCGCATCGGCTGCATGGAACTCCCCTCCGCATTAACTCCTGCTGCTGTCAATCAAAGTCAGTCAGCCAATGAGGAAAGAAAGAGAGCAGGGCCAGGCCGTGGCTGTGTCTGAATGAACACAGGGAGCCGTGGCTCGGCTCATGTGCCCCCATCGCAAGCTGCTTGCAGTGGGGTCATTCGGCAGGAGGGAGGGGCCAGGAGCACCAAATAGGGACCCAAGAAGAGAAGGATCTGGGCTTCTCTGTGGAAAACCACTGCACAAGGCCGTTAAGTATAACATTTTGTAACTAAAATGAAAAGAGACATTGGTATCACTTTCAGAGACAGGTAACATAAATAATGATGGCAGAGAGCATGGATAATAGGGTGCTCTGTTTAAGGTGAACCTTCTCATGAAAAAAGTTAATGGTGTGGCCCAGGCAGGGTATGAATTCAGGAGGTAGTGTCTGGTAAAGCACCTCAGCAGCACTCCATAAGAGGGAAGAGCACTCCATAAGAGGGAAGAGTTAGTAGAAAAACACTTCCAAGATGTGTAAGGTGTACAAGCTTATCAATACAGTATATGTGTATGACATCCAGCAGGAGGGTTTCCTTTAGGATGTGACAGCCGCAGATTATAACCAGACCGGGCAAGCAGTGGAGAGCTGTGTGTAGAAATCCAGGAAGGGCAGCCACACTGTCAGGACCAGCATGGAACGCAGATACCTGGAAGTAGCGACAAAGGGGGCAGTGACACATTTTAGAGCATGCGCGTTAGCTCCTTCTTCATAACCTTGGTTATAACTGACCCTGGATCTATACTAGACAGTAAGCTTATTACCTTAGAGAAGAGTCATATATAGGGCAGACTGACCAATTATATTGAGCACTACTCTAACCATCTACAGCACAGGTGTCAAACACAAGGCCCGCGGGACAAATCCAGCCCTCCAGGCCATTTCATGCCCTCTTTTGGTCCTATTCTAGACCCTTACTTTCTGTTTTTAAGCAATGCATTCAGCTTCTTCCCAGCAACAGCATAAGGAAAGGGGGGTGCATTGTGAAGTAAGGGAGAGTGGGGGGGACTCAACTTCGGATGGTGGGGTGGCTCTTGACATCTAATGTAAGGGGAGGGGATGCACTGGACATCTAATCTTACAGATACAACCGGCTCTTTTGAGAGCATTCATAATGCTGATGCGGCCTACAATGAAATTGAGTTTGACGCCCCTGATCTACTAGGAAAATGGATATGTGATCTGTCCCTATTGAGTTACTATGTTGGTCATATTAATTATATTAGTCACATATTGCATTGATAGCAGATACTAGCCCCTAATATTTTATATCCTTTAAGCCTTGGTTCTTTTCTTTTCCAGCACAATAGATCTGAACTGACAATCAGAACCTCTTTTACCTGTTACACACAGGTTCCTATTTTGGAGAAAACTAAGTAGCTTTCTTTCACTGTTTTTCCTTATATCTATGCTAGCTTTTGCCTGTTTTTGTCATGCGTTATCTGACAGTCCCCTCCTCATTCATATAGATATACCAGTGAGTTAATACTAATGCTCCATATCCTGGTGACCTACTTTCTGTGGTCCGATATCCGCCCGGGGGGGGGGTTTTGTGCGTAGATGCTGTGGCGTTAGTCCATTCAATGACTATATTTGCACTGTAGATCAATATTTTTGTTTTTACTATGTTTAAATATTGTTGTTCTCCTTTTTTTCCCAAGTCTTTTTTATTTATTTTCTTAGTAAATACGCATTGAATCAAAATAATAACGTGGCTTCAAAATTCACTCACATTACATACATGGTATAGTAGCCATCAATTCAAAATAGCAAATTAGAAGAATGAAAAATCAAAAGAATTATATTTTGGCTCAGATCTAAACCATACCATTTATCAAATGAACCATTCAGCAATAAATGCTGTGTATGGCTTTTCCAGACACTTTGCCCAGACTTTATCAAACTTACTAGGACAACCCCTATTCATGTAGGTATCTCTATACAATGGATGATTATTATTTACCAATTGTTTCCAGTATAAGAGTGTAGGAGAAGGTTTTTTCCAATACAAAGCAATAGCTTTTCTCATATAAAATAATGTAATATTAGCACTGTAAGAAGAATAGCCACCACCAGACCTAAAAGACATATACAGACTTTGAAACCGGCAAGGGAACAAAGGTAATAGAACTTAACAAATCTACCACTTCTTCCCAAAGAATAGCTATATGTGGAAAGGTCCAAAAGATGTGTGAGAAATCCCCCTGAACCGCTCCACATCCACATCGCCAAGACTCAGAATAGCACTCAGGATTTATCTTCCAAAGTCTGGATGGTGTAAGATAAGCTCTATGTGCTGTTTTAAATTGGAACATACGCTCTCTCAAAGAGACCAAAGATCGCAAGGGAAAATCCCACACACACACTCCTCCAATCTTCCATGTCCAGATCTGGTATGTCTCTCACCCACTTACCTACCATTGGAGAATGGCAATAGGTAAATTAGATTAAGATGCGAATACAACCTGGAGGTGGACTTCTCCATGTATTCAGACCTAAGCACTGATTCTAAAATGGTTTGTGTAACCAGTAAATTATCTTGTGGAAACTGGGAATAAAATGCAGAAGAAAGCAGTAAATATCTAAATACTGTAAGTGAGAACCAGGCAAGCTAAAAGTTGAGGATAGTGAAGAGACATTTTCTGATCAGTAACCACCTGAGAAAGTAGTTGGACATTGTGTTTAGTCCCTGCGATAGGCTCTGAAAATTTATAAAAACGAGGAAGGATAGGATTTAGCCATAAAGGGGCATTTGAAGAAATCGCTTCTTTGGGAAAATGTTCACATCTAAGGCCAGCCTCCCAAGTTCGAATAGTGTTGAACATTGAACCAGTCAACTGGTAGGGTGCCCTATGCCCTCTATATACAAGTACCTTAAGAGCTTATATAGAGCCTACCACCGCCGCTTCTAACCGGGTGGAGGAGTTGGTTAAATCCGGGCTCAACCACCGTGCGGCCATAACCAGCCGAGTGGCCAAAAAATATGTAGATCCGGAAACGCTAAACCACCCTGATCACAAGGACGCATCAGGGTGGTTAATTTATATCTGGGGTTCTTTGATCCCCATATGAAAGATGAAAAAGTTGATTTAATCTTGTAAAAAAGGAGCCAGGGAGCCACTGAGGAGAGTGTCTAAAAGGGTACATATGTTTTGGTATAACTTTCATTTTTAAAAGGTTAATACATCCCAATAAGGATAATGACTTTCAGCTTTAACCCAATATCTCCTAGGATCAGAGTGAAATTCAAGGAAAAAAAATCAGAGGCTTGGCAAGAGATTATTAGACATGTGCAGACTGGAATATTTTGTTTTGTTTTTTCGTTTTCGTTTGGAAAATACATTTATTTAGTTACTCCCGAAAATCGTTTTGATTTATTTAGTTCTTCGTTGGGGAATAGCTTTCGTCCGAAAATCCAATAATACTTGGTTTCTGTCGAATGGTCAAAAGAATATTCGACGGAACGTCAAATCTTTACGTCGAATCGTACATTTCTATACAAGAATTCTAATGTTGTATGACTAGTAATAATGTAGATTCTATTCTCTATAATGTCGAATCTATTTTCTCATAAATCGAAATCTATTCTCTGTAATGTCGAATCTATTATTTCTATAGTGTCGAATCTTTTCTCTATGATGTCGAATCTTTTCCCTATAATTTCGAATCTCTCTATATCGAATTTTTACCGCAACGAAAACGAAAATAAAGCATTTTTTATGTCGGATCTTTCGGTTTTCGTTTCTTGCGCTTTCGTTTTCATTTGTTAAAACGATAACGAAAACGAATGCACATGTCTAGAGATTATTACTCCTAAGTACTCGAAGTTCTCCACCCACTGCAATGGATTATCATTTGAAGCCATACTACAGGCCCCAGTATCTATTGGGAACAAAAAGGACTTAGCCCAATTTACCTTCAGCCCAGTGACGGTTAAAAAAGAATCCAAAATGTGTAAAGCTCCTTGAAGGGAGGGCCCAGCATCATTCAAAAATAATAAAAGATAATTTGCATACAGTGCTACCCTCTCCTCCAACCAACCAATCCGCAACCCCCTAATATTGGACGAAGTTTGAAGAGCTTCTGCCACAGGTTCCATAGCACTAGCAAAGAGGGTTGGAGACAGAGGTCAGCCCTGCCTAATTCCCCTAAAAATGAAGCTGACAATCCTCCATGTATTTTCACTGCTGTGGGATGTCTATACAGGACCTGCAACCATTTTATGAATACCATTGGAAAGCCCATTCTGCAGAGCACTTCCCACAGAAAGGGGCATTCAAGAGTGTCAAAAGCCTTCTCTGTCTCTAGAGATGCAACCAACCTAGAACCTATATTAGGATGTGAAGCATTGATATTAGTATATAATCTTTGCAGATTCACATCAGGGAGGTAACCACCCTAGAACCTATATTAGGATGTGAAGCATGGATATTAGTATATAATCTTTGCAGATTCACATCAGTGGCTCTACCAGCCATGAACCCTGTCTGGTGCTAGACATCATAGGTTGTAATCATTGGGAAATAAGTTTGGTCAAAATCTTGAAATCTACATTCAAGAGAGTAATAGGCCAACAAGAGGATGGATCTTTTGGGAGTTTATGAAGTAAGACTATATGGGCATGGCTCATTGAGTCCGGCAAAGCTCTCTCTTTTACACAATTAGAGAAAAGTGTTGCCAATAAAGGAGCAAGTAGATCAAGGCCTTGTAGAATTAAATTGGAAGGCCGTCTGGTCCCTGCTTACTAATGTCTCCCTCACTTTGTCTGATAACCAAGCTACTAAGCTGCTAACTCCGTTGGTTGGAAATCAGGAGTCAACTGGGATGTATAGAATTGGGAATGTATAGAATTGTATAGAATTGAATTTCTGATAGAATTGACAAAAAATCTCAAGAATTTTGGGCTGTGTAGAAACCATATCTCCTGAGGGGGCACATATTTCTGAAATTGGAATATTAGGCTGTTCACATTTAGCCATCATGGCCAGAAAATGGCCATTACTTTCCCCCTGCTTGAAAGTCTTCTGCTTATTTTTATAAAGATCCCTCTTCGTAACCTCAGCCATATACAAATGAAAGGCCCTTTTGCCATGGAGTAAAGCATTGAAATTAGCCTCTGAAGGATCCACAGCATATTGGGCTATTGTTTCATCGACTGTGACCTGCAAAAGATCACTGTTTGCTCGCTGGGCCCTATTAACCGCTTTAATAACGGATATATATTGTCCTCTAGTATAGGTCTTAAAAGCATCCCACATTATTGCTGGAGTGGAAGACCTTGCATTAAATTCCCAGTACTATGTTAGAAGGGAAGGACATTTTTTAACCAAATCTAAATCTGAAATCCAGTGGGTTCCCAATCTCTACTGGCCTGGATCCCGAAAATGATAAAGATGAAGTTTGAGCATTAACGGAGCATGATCAGATAACCCACTAGGCAAATATTTAACATCTACCGTATCTGCTAATATAGCCAAATCAGCGAAAGCTAGATCTATTTGGGAGGCAGTCTTATACAAGGTTGAAAAACAAGAATATGATCTAGTTAATGGGTTTTTCCATCGCTTAAGCCTCAGCCAGGCCTACCATCTGGGCCCAGGTCGAGAGCTCTCCAGAAAAATATTTAGGAGGGATTGGTCTATCCAAACCAGGGTCAAGTATAGTATTAAAATTTCCCATTATCAGTAACTTAGCTGGACCATACAAAGAGATTATTTCTGAGAGACTATATACAAAAGTCCTTGTAAAAATAGGTGGGACATATGCACTGGCAAATATATATCTCTGACCCCACAGCAGAAACAAAGCCAAAACATATTTACCTTGAGGGTCTGAAAATATATCTTCCACCATACATGGTAAACATTTACTAATCAACATCGAGACCCCTCTAGAGAACGTAGAATATGTAGCGTGATAAGCCTTCTGCACCCAAGTTTTCTTAAGGGCTAAAAGCTTACTGCCCATAAGATGGGTTTCTTGAAGTATAACTTTTGTGGAGAATACATTTTCAAATATCTAAATAACAGTGCTCTCTTAAATTTTTAATTAGGCCACAGACATTCCAAGAAAGATAGAAAAAACGTCTTTGTCACGTGATGTCATTCAAGAAGTAAAAAACCTAATGCTTAAATAATAGATGGCATTGTAAAATAATGGATCTTAAAAGCAGCAAACATTTGAATAAACACATTTTGTATAAGTAGAAAAGACACAATGGGCCAGATTCAGGTACACGTACATTTGCGCAGCGTATCCGAGATACGCTACGCAGCCGTATTTTACCAGGCTCTACAACGAATTCTGGTAGATTTTTGCCCGTACGATACGGCGGCGTAGTCTATTTCTCGCCGCGTAATCGAAATACGCAGTTAGGGGGCGTGAAGCATTTAAATTAGGCGCATCCCCGCGGCGATCGAACTGCGCATGCTCCGTTCAGAAATTTCCCGCCGTGCATTGCGCGAAATAACGTTGTTACGTCATTTTTTTTGAGTAGCGTCGTTTACGGACATTCCTATTCCCGGACGACTTACGTAAAAAAATAATAAAAGACGTCGGAAAACGTTGAAATTCGACGTGGGAACGACGGCCATACTTAACATGGGCTGTCTAATATTAGACCAGCTAAAAGCTGGTATAACATTACGCAGCGAAAAGATGACTAAAGATGCCGTAAGAGATTGCGATTGAAGATCGTAATTTCGGGGATCGACGGCAAAAGCTCATTTGCATACCCCGAAGCGGAAAACGACGGGAAGTCCACCCAGCGACCGCAATTTAATTGCAGTGTAGATCCGAAGGCGTACGAACACGTAAGCCAGTCGGATTGAAGCGCAAAGCCGTCTTTTCATGGTTTGAGGATTCAAACTAGTGAAAAAACGCGCGTAATTAGAAAGTACTCCGGTCTAACACCAGTTAGACAGGAGTTACGGCTCTGTGAATCTGGCCCAATGTGTAGAAACCATATCTCCTGAGGGGGCACATATTTCCGAAATTGGAATATTAGGCTGTTCACATTTAGCCATCATGGCCAGAAAATGGCCATTACTTTCCCCCTGCTTGAAAGTCTTCTGCTTATTTTTATAAAGATCCCTCTTCGTAACCTCAGCCATATACAAATGAAAGGCCCTTTTGCCATGGAGTAAAGCATTGAAATTAGCCTCTGAAGGATCCACAGCATATTGGGCTATTGTTTCATCGACTGTGACCTGCAAAAGATCACTGTTTGCTCGCTGGGCCCTATTAACCGCTTTAATAACGGATATATATTGTCCTCTAGTATAGGTCTTAAAAGCATCCCACATTATTGCTGGAGTGGAAGACCTTGCATTAAATTCCCAGTACTATGTTAGAAGGGAAGGACATTTTTTAACCAAATCTAAATCTGAAATCCAGTGGGTTCCCAATCTCTACTGGCCTGGAATCCCGAAAATGATAAAGATGAAGTTTGAGCATTAACGGAGCATGATCAGATAACCCACTAGGCAAATATTTAACATCTACCGTATCTGCTAATATAGCCAAATCAGCGAAAGCTAGATCTATTTGGGAGGCAGTCTTATACAAGGTTGAAAAACAAGAATATGATCTAGTTAATGGGTTTTTCCATCGCTTAAGCCTCAGCCAGGCCTACCATCTGGGCCCAGGTCGAGAGCTCTCCAGAAAAATATTTAGGAGGGATTGGTCTATCCAAACCAGGGTCAAGTATAGTATTAAAATTTCCCATTATCAGTAACTTAGCTGGACCATACAAAGAGATTATTTCTGAGAGACTATATACAAAAGTCCTTGTAAAAATAGGTGGGACATATGCACTGGCAAATATATATCTCTGACCCCACAGCAGAAACAAAGCCAAAACATATTTACCTTGAGGGTCTGAAAATATATCTTCCACCATACATGGTAAACATTTACTAATCAACATCGAGACCCCTCTAGAGAACGTAGAATATGTAGCGTGATAAGCCTTCTGCACCCAAGTTTTCTTAAGGGCTAAAAGCTTACTGCCCATAAGATGGGTTTCTTGAAGTATAACTTTTGTGGAGAATACATTTTCAAATATCTAAATAACAGTGCTCTCTTAAATTTTTAATTAGGCCACAGACATTCCAAGAAAGATAGAAAAAACGTCTTTGTCACGTGATGTCATTCAAGAAGTAAAAAACCTAATGCTTAAATAATAGATGGCATTGTAAAATAATGGATCTTAAAAGCAGCAAACATTTGAATAAACACATTTTGTATAAGTAGAAAAGACACAATGGGCCAGATTCAGGTACACGTACATTTGCGCAGCGTATCCGAGATACGCTACGCAGCCGTATTTTACCAGGCTCTACAACGAATTCTGGTAGATTTTTGCCCGTACGATACGGCGGCATAGTCTATTTCTCGCCGCGTAATCGAAATACGCAGTTAGGGGGCGTGAAGCATTTAAATTAGGCGCATCCCCGCGGCGATCGAACTGCGCATGCTCCGTTCAGAAATTTCCCGCCGTGCATTGCGCGAAATAACGTTGTTACGTCATTTTTTTTGAGTAGCGTCGTTTACGGACATTCCTATTCCCGGACGACTTACGTAAAAAAATAATAAAAGACGTCGGAAAACGTTGAAATTCGACGTGGGAACGACGGCCATACTTAACATGGGCTGTCTAATATTAGACCAGCTAAAAGCTGGTATAACATTACGCAGCGAAAAGATGACTAAAGATGCCGTAAGAGATTGCGATTGAAGATCGTAATTTCGGGGATCGACGGCAAAAGCTCATTTGCATACCCCGAAGCGGAAAACGACGGGAAGTCCACCCAGCGACCGCAATTTAATTGCAGTGTAGATCCGAAGGCGTACGAACACGTAAGCCAGTCGGATTGAAGCGCAAAGCCGTCTTTTCATGGTTTGAGGATTCAAACTAGTGAAAAAACGCGCGTAATTAGAAAGTACTCCGGTCTAACACCAGTTAGACAGGAGTTACGGCTCTGTGAATCTGGCCCAATGTGTATAAGTAACCAACAAACAGACAACAAAAACACACCCCATGGGTGTTGAAACGCCCTCCCTGCCTTTCTCCAATGCCATCCAAAAAAGCAAAAACAAGGAGGCATGGAGAAGGCCTTATCCCAAAATGTACCAAACTAGGCAACTATTATCTACTTGTCCTATATGTAAAAAATAAAAGGGGGGGGGACAAAGGGGGTGGAATGACCCCAAAAAACTGATTTCCTCCTACCACCCCAGATCAATATTCTGGGGCAGGAGGAAGGGGCTGTAGTTCTTCTTTAGATATATTGCTGTGCTGCTCTCATGTATCCCGATGAAGCAATTCCGGCGAAACAGTGACACATGATGATCTGTAATTAGCTATATTATCTAGCAAATATTGTCAACAATTATTGGTGTATAAACTTGTATGGTTTATCTTAGCCATAAGCACATCATTTATATATATATATATATATATATATATATATATATGATTTGTACTTTCCATGTTTTATAGTCCGATATACACACCACGGATGATAGTGTCATTTATATATAGCAATACATGTGACCGGTTTCTCCATCCAGAAGGAGCCTTGAAGCTGTCATGACCAACAAAAGATTTTGTAAGAAGTATTAAATAACTTTCAGTTGGCGTGTTTAGTACTTTTTACCTGTGTCATTACATTTTATTACACATAACTTCATTTCTGAACCGTTTTGGTTTATATTTATGTGTGAATTACATGTGGTGAAAATTTCATGTCAATGGCACCTTTAGAAATATATTTACCTAGAAAAATGGTGATGTGTTCAATACTTATTTTACCTGCTGTATTTTTTGGAGTCTTTAGTAAATTTGAAATCCTGTATTGTTATTTTTATATATTATTGTGTATGCATATGGAAGGTGGCTTGAAAGGGGCCCCCAAACTAATTCTGCTTGATCCTAATTCGACTCTGTGCTGTGCCCTTTCTGGTATCATTTTCTGTTAGTTTTTGGAGGAACCTTAAACTCCTCCAGTCCACCGGCCCTATCCAATGAAAGTGCCATGCTAGCCAATAAGGCACACTCAATGGACAGGGACATGCTAGGTGGAAAAGGGCTGAACACTATCCCAAGTTGAAAAGTTGAGACTTTTGTAGCGAGGTAAAAAGTTATCTTGAAGCAACAAAAGGGAATTTTCTTTAGTGACAGGTTGCAACATTAAGAACTTAGCTGCATCAACAGTGCATCCACTAAGGCTGCATACACACGATCAGTCCATATGATGAGAACGGTCCGATTCTGAGCATGCACGGTTTTTTAACTGATGCTTTTGCATACTAACGATCGGTTTTGACCTATCGTTTAGGCGTCCATCAGTTAAATTTTAAAGCAAGTTCTCTTTTTTTTGACCAAAGAATAACTGACCGATTGGCCCCACACATGATCGGTTTGGACCGATGAAACAGACCTTCAGTCCGTTTTCACTGGTTTTGACCGATCGTGTGTACGCGGCCTAACATGTATACTAATATAGCATACAGGCACTGCTGCACACTGTATTCAACTCCAATGTAATGTAAATGAAAGACAAGAATTCAGTTCATGAACTGAAGCTGAAGCTAGTCAATCATTTACCTTAGATTGGAGTTGAATACAGTGTGCGGTGGTACCTGTAAGCTATATTTAGTCTTGGAGCATGGTGTGCTCTATCTCTGCCAACACCTGAGAGACTGATACTGCAGGCTTGAAGCGGTGCCAATCTGCTATGGTATTTATGAGAACTTACATCCTACAATATAATAGCAACTGTCATAAATAATTAGTGCCTTAATATAATAGAAGAGAAACAATAATTGATAGTAAAGCAGATTTTTTTTCACATTAGAAGGGATAAATAATGCCTACAAGATGATGTGGAAAAAAACATAAAAGCACATATTCTGTATGGCAGAAAGCATTGTATCTAGGAACGCATAAGTGCAAAATTGTTTTAACATCAAATATTTATATGGCACCATCACATGCTAAAGCTTGTATAGTAGAATGGAAGTGAAATACACAAAGCACACAGTTAAGTCTGCATTATGATTATAAATAGATCATACACGATCGGTTATGACAAACAGTAGAAAGTTCATATGATCTACCACAAGGAACAACAAGCCAATGTCTTACCAAAAGGTACATTATAACATACTACATACCAAAACCAATTTGACCTATAAAAAGCCTGGTGCCACATCTTCAGTCTATTATCAACCAAATATTACTAATAGTATGCTCATAATTATAAGAACCCTTAGGTATTTTTTTCTGACTTTGGAGAGGGTATATCCAGTAGACGTGTGCATTCGTTTTCGTCCAAATTTCTGGTATTTTCGTTATCGTTTTAACAAACGAAAACGAACGCACAGAATTCAAAATCCGGAAGATCCGACATAAAAAATGTTTTTTTTTTTTAGTTTTCGTTGCTACAACAGTTCGATACAGATAGGAGATTCGACATGATGCTGACAATGGCAATCTGTGTCTATCGAACCTGTGGTCGAATGTGCCTAAACCTTAACTGTATTAGTCCAAGATTATTCTACATGGAAAGAAAAGATTTGACATAGAGAGAAAAGATTTGGCATTACAGAGACAGTGTTGGGGTAGACCATTTGACATGAACAACGAAGATTCGACAAAGCAGCGAAAAACATACAAATATTGAATCTGTAATTGAAGGCTTATGGTGTCTGTCGAAAGTTCTAAGAAGATTCGACAAGCAGCTAAACTGTACGACGCCGCAATTGTAAATTTCCGGTCCAATGCTCGGCCCATAGGCTATAGAAGAATTTGAATGTTGGTTGACTAGTAATAATAGTTTATAAATATTTTTATTACTAGTGTCATACAACATTAGAATTCTTCTATAGCTTGTAGGTGGAACATTCGACCGGAAATGTACAATTGTGGCGTCGTAATGTTTAGCTGCTCTGTTGAATCTTCTTAGAGTATTCGACAGACACCATAAGCCTTGAATGACAGATTTGACCTTAATTCATTCAGATTTTCGAACTAATGCCCTTTTAACTAAACAAGTGAAATAAAAACGAATTTCGGGAGTAACTAAATAAATGTATTTTTCGGACGAAAACTAAATTTCGAAACAAAATATTTCAGTGTGCACATGTCTAATATCCAGATACACAAGGAGATTGGAACAAATCTTTATACAAAAAGAACCTAGGTGGATATATAACCTCCAAGCTACTACTCCCCCTAGGTGCTAAATAAAATAAAAAAGTCCATAATAAAAGTTTTATCAAGAAAGGCGAGACACAGGGACAAATCTCTGAAATTACAACAAAGTGCAGTATTAAAACATCTTTTAATAGGCAGCTAAATATGCTCTCACATCAATCCACAAGAAGGAATGTCTATAATATAACAGCAGCAGAATCTATGTATGGATCATCCTCACAATGAGCTGGGATGTCAGCAGCAGTAGCAGAACTGCATTGGTGGATGAGCCAGGGTGCTGCTTATCAGCTGTGATTGAAGGACACCCAGAACTATCTTTGTCAAACCTCTTTTGACAAAGGGGCTGATTGGCACTCTAAAACACGTTACCTAGGCAATGGATCGTCCCGGACATGACGTCACTCCCTGTTTCGTGCTCCATGGTGGTTCCAGATGTCCTAAACAATATAAATCTCCTGCGCTCCGGTATTTCTTACTTATGGGGACATACAATTCAATTGTACAGTGTCTTCCAAAGTCTTGCAGCCCTCCTCAGAATCGTGGGAATTCAAAAGGAACTAAAAAAGAAAAAAGAATGGAGGGCGCACCGACCTAGTGTGATACTGTTACACAATTTTTATTAAAATACTAAAATAGTTATACTCACAAAATGAGTTAAAAACAAGCCTTGAAAGACAGTCCAACAGCGCCAGATGTCCTTCCATCACAGCTGATTAGCGGCATCCTCTTTTTTGGTTAAATTATACTACGGTTAACTATAAATGTGGCATTGATCATTTTTGGGAGGCCTTAAATGCCACAATATGTGGTTTATTAATGTCATCAGTATGTGCTTCTAGGAAAGGCAATAGAGAGAAAATATAGCAAGGATGAGCACAGTTGCAGGTGAATAAAGTGTATATACTAGCTTTGTCCTCAGCTGCATTGCAGTCATGGAGGTACATTCAGAGGTCATATGAAGCTTGCAAGAGGGACCCAAAAACACATGCTTTATCAAGTGCAGCACATTTTGGAAGTAAGTGAAAAAAATGGTCACCTCCTTATTTTTCTGGCCAAAGCAGAACAACTTATTTTCACATAACTAGAATTCATGATGCGAACCATGACGTACAAACCATAAATGAGAATATGGTGGGTGTCTTCCTGTATACAGAAAGCTCTACAAAATGCAGGTCCACTATGAACCTGCTAACATTTTTGCCTATCTTAGCCCACCTTCTCCTATTACAAAGGTGGAAATTGGAAAAAACTGGGACTGGATAGATAGTGGCTCACAAAAGGAGCTCTTTCCACCCTCTTTGAGGAAAGCATTAAATGCAATGATTGCCAAGCCAAAATTCTGATTAAAAGCTTGGACCACTGCATACATAGAGCTGGGCAAAGTCTTGGGTCTGCACAGTGGCATGATCAATATCTGCTGTGTCTCCTGGATATGTTTCTCAGTTGGTGACACATGACATTGTTAATATCTTCAATTTAGAAATGCCGCTGAGGTCCAGCTTGGCTTACATTTTGGGTTGTGTTTTTTTAATCCTCTTTGTTCGATCTATAGAATTCATGTCACATTCTTACAGACCAATGGAAAACAGGTATTCCAGACCTAAGTGAGCAAGACTGGAAGGGGTTCTCTGCCTCTTATTTGGGTATGGTTTTATCCACGAAAAAAAAGATTATTAAATTATGGTACTTTCAGAGTGTATATTAACCCTGCAGGACTGTTCAAAATGGGCAAATGACATTGCCTTATCTGCAATATATGACACAAATCCTTTCTGATCCCCCCAAGAAGCAATAGGATATTACCTGGATCAGCGTTACCTATAAATATTACTTTCCTGGTATATTATGTACATTTAGTAAAGAATTTTTTATTTTTTTTTAAACAATCTACTGAGCTGGACAGAACCAGCTCTTGAGGGAGTCTATTCCACATTTTCACAGCTCTTACTCTGAAGAAGCCTTTACGTATTTGGAGATTAAATCTCTTTTTCTGCAAAATATTGCCCCCTTTTCCTTTGTAATGGCCTTAAAATAAATAACTCAACACCAAGTTCACTTGCAGGTAGAGATCAATCAGAAGCATAGTCAGTAAACATGCCTGAGGTCGGTAACAAGTGGTTGCAGGTTGGGATCAAGCAGACCAAAAAAGTGGCAACCACGCCAACCTATAACTGGCCTTTGCAGCAAGGTGCACATGGAAGGGCAATGCGGATCACAAATAAACAAAAGATTTCCGGGCACACTTATCAGCCAGGCTGAAAAACAACCAAATTGACCCTGTCTAACAGATTACGTTAGTTTTACTTTGCACACATATGCAAATATATGAGTAAGCCACAGTGTCTACATCAAGGGTCCTCTGTATATACTGCAGCCCTAACATTACATTTCCAGAGTCTCCATAGTAGGAGAACATATAAGAATGGATAGATTAAGGGCAGGTGTGCCTGGAGAGAGGCCACCCCTCCTAAATGCAGAGGAACACACACGACACCCAGCAAAAGCACAATTGCAGCAAAAGCATCCAGTACGTCCCTGCATCCAATTCTACCAACTGTACCAAGCCAAAGGTCAGTGGTGGTGAAGATACTGATGGAAGCAAGAGTGACAGGAGTGAGATATTTGCTGGAAAGTGGACAATAATCTGGCAAACAGAGAGTGCAAAGCCATAGCTATAATAGGAAGTTAATGTGAGGAACAAAGGGTTCAAGATTCAAAACAAGTAAGAGATCAGACAGAGGGTTGTCCAGCATCTCAGGTGGCTCAACAAGAAGAGTTGCCGCCAGACACAGAACCTGACCTTTGGCCTGTCCCCTTTACTGAGATTGCCTATTTGGTACTTCATTCTTTTTTGTGCCAGATTACCTGCTTCCTACATGAGTATGTTTGAGGGTCCGCAACATGGGAGTTGTCCCATAGCAAAGCCCATCACCTCTTGTGGGGAAGGGGTGCGCTTGTGAAACACTGGGCTGCTTCCTAAACTTGGCTCTTTTTAGAGTTCACACCTCCACCAAATATACAGATGTCCCAGAGGATCCACACTTGCTCTAGCTCCCAACAAGAGGTTGGCAAAGCTGCAGTGGGATGCCAATATATATACGAGCACTGTGTTGATATTAGAGGCCTTGTTCCTTCTCCTTTATTGTTCCTCGTGATTTCTTTAATTATCACACCAGCCACTATTCTGCAAGAATAACTTTTATATTTATGTCAATAAATGTTAAAAAAATATTATTATAATGCAATGAATGTTAAAAAATCAGCTGCTCGGATGCCTGCTGGATGTGCGGTAATACTATATGTAGCTTCGGCTACATACAGTATATCAGGGCTCAAAATGTAAGTCCTGAGCTACTAGCCAGGCTTCAAGAGTTACTCGCCACCAGTTGCCCCACCTATTTCATACACTGCCCTGCGCCTAATTGCACCTGTAAACACGCCCTTGTAGATTATCTCACAGAATGACACTGTTAAATGTTTTAGGCAGAATCAAGTTACACAATTAAATATTACCAACAACAAATTTAACAAAATGGAACAGGGCACTGGGGGCAGCCCAGAGGGACAGGGCACTGGGGGCAGACCAGAGGGACAGGGCACTAGAACTGGGTCTCTTCCCCATTCTCTTGCTGTCTCCTCTGCAACTCCCATCCATCCCCTCTCTCTCTCTCTCTCCCTCTCCTATTCATCTCATCATCAGGAGCCTGAGTGTGCGGCTCCACACTTGCATGTCCCCACTTCCCCCTTTTATTCAGGCTGGCAGTGAGGAGAGGAGCTGCAGCACAGCGGGAGGGAGTACAATCCAGCGCTGAGATCCACACAACTGCACAGCCATTGACACCATAGCACAGCGCACACTGACACCGCACAGCAGACATTGAGACCAGTCTGCTCACAGTGCTCAGGCTGAACTGTTGGACACTTACATAGAGCACAAGGAGAAGAACACTGCACAAACTGGAAGGCTGCGGCTCTCATGTCAGGGCAACTTTCAGTGAGCGATGCACCGGAGTGGTAATTTTTGCAATCCTCCACCTCACTCATTACTTCCTGCTCCCTGCTCTCTAGCTACATTGGTCGGGGGGACGGGCGCAGACTCAGAGAGGTCATACTGTTAGGTCCCATGGCTTAATGAGGATTGTAAGGAGAGCACCTGTGTACTGCTCTGCCTGTGCGCAGCTCACCAGACTACTTTTCCCGAGCATGCACCTTTCCTCTTCGGCCACCAATCTCATCGTGACTCTAAGTGTAGGCACAGATTGGAGGGAGATTGGTCATGTATCCCTGTCATCACTCGCCCCCAGCTTAAATCCACTCGCCAAATGCTAGTAGGCGAGTGGAAATTTTGAGGGCTGCAGTATATACCACTTAGCCAATCCCGGTGAGCGATGTATTCAAATGAATACAGAGCCTGCTCGGATTGGAGTAACAACCTCTGCCAATCCAAGCAGGCTACATACAGTAGACTGCTTGGATTGACTTTGAGAGTCAATTCATCTCCACCTATACCTTAAACATCAAACATCTCCTGCTACTCTGGGACTTCAACCTATGGGCCAACTTCTTACAGGACCCCGTCGCTGATGCCTGCATTGACCACTTGGAAGGATTAGGTCTGCAGCAACTAGTATGTGGGCCCACACATGCTTCAGGTCACATGCTCAATCTTATCTTCAGACAAGATTTGGAAATTAACATACTGGAAAATGAGCCTCTACCATGGACAGATCACCATGCAATAAAATTCATAATCACTTAATATGCCCCCTTAAAAAAATAAAAATAAAACCGGTGACAACACATTGGACAAGATCTCATAAGAATCTCCACTCAGAACTCTTCAAAACTACATTAGGGAACAAAATAAAAACAATTCATCAACATCAAACAGCGACAGAAACACTCAACTCCAACAAGGCTCTACTACAAACAGCAGACATGGTAGCACCAAGACACAAAACGTGCATCCGGAAAAACAACTCCAGCTGGTTTAACATCGAGCTCATGTTATTGAAGCAAGAGCGCAGAAGAGCGGAAGCAGCCTGGAAAAGAAGCTCTACAGAGGAAAACCGCTGTATTTACAAGGTAATAACTAAGAAATATCACAAAGAAATCTTCAAAGCCAAAAAATATAATTTCTCTAATATCGCAAATGCTCTGAACCGCCCCCGCAAACTCTTTAATTTAGTTGCTCAGTTCATGAACCCAGTTTGCCTAGAGGCCCTGAACTTTGAGGCTGGGTTCACACTTGTGCGGTGAGAATTTCAGCTCTGTAATCTCTGCAGACAGATAAGGGAAGTGTTCAGCAGATTAGCTCAGTTTTTGCTGCGAATTTGGAGACCTGGGAGAAGTTCTGAGTGAGAGGAGAGTGGGGGAGAAGTGTATTGAGCTGAATGAGAGAAATTCCTGAAGAGAACTGAACACATCTGCGAATCAGCTGCGTACCCATAGAAGATAATGGGACTGAATTTGCACCTGAGCCGCACCGCAAGGCCTCCACAACGCATACGGATTTCCGGCAATGCGCAGTGCGAATGCATCGCACATATGTGAACCAGCCTCATTGAAAACAATGTATTTAAAAATGTTCTGCGTATTAGATGCGGTTTAAGCCGCAACCAATTCGCATAGGTGTGAACCCAGCCTCAATCACAAGAATTTTGCAACAAATTATCGGATTATTTCATTAACAAAACTGACAAAATCCATGAAATTATTCAACAAAATAGAACCTTCATTGACTCCCCTTTAAATCAAAAAGCTAATACCCACACAAATCCGCCGCAATCAACTAATTTCACTCTAAAGCCCATCTCCATCGATGCCACTAAAAATATCATCAGTACTCTGCGAGACAGCACAGCGCCAAATGATATCCCCACCAAATTGCTAAAAAATGTGCCGATATTGTGGCACCGGCTATCACGCACCTCATAAACCAGTCATTCAAGGAAGGCACAGTGCCAACCTTGCTGAAACAAGGCATAATCAAACCAATCCTAAAAAAAAACACCATTGACCCCAAAGACCCTAACCATCGTCGACCCATAACAGCCCTAAACGTCTTCTCCAAGGTAGAAATAAGTTGTACAACAGCTACAACATCACTTAGACATCCAAACATTACTTGATCCATTTCAATCAGGATTCCGTCCTGGTCACAGGACAGAAACAGCACTGCTCAAAATATGGGATGACGGTCTTGAAGCAGCAGACGAAGGAGAATCTTGTCTTCTGATACTGTTGGATCTAAGCGCAGCATTTGATACTGTAGACCACAAATTATTACTGACTCGCCTAGCTGAAGTAGCTAGAGTCGCGGACTCTGATTTACCCTAGTTCTCCTCCTTCTTGGAAAACCGATCACAGATAGTGAAACTAGGTCCTCTCACTTCTGAAAAAAGCACATAGTCTGGGGTGCTTTTACCACGAAACGCGTCGGGAGGACTCCACTGTCGCCTAATTTTACTTGCAAGGACCTTTTCAATCCAGCCAAATGTGAGTTTGTTAGCTGTGAATAAATAGCGTAATTCCGTTTAACTAAAATTAGGTATGTGGCCACCCTCTTTTCTTTTCTACATGCACTTTTAACATATCGAGCCTACCAATGGTGATTTCAAAATAAGTACAGTTTCCAGCCTATCCTATCCCATTGCAAGACATCCTGACTGATCGGGCGCATGTTTCCTGCCGAGGACTGTTCATGACATCCGTCATTCAAAGCATTGTTTGACCTCTTGTGGCATATGTCACCATTGGTCAACACGTTCTGGTAAGCCTGCAATTCTTTAGGTGGTGGGATCGTCACGTTGAAGAAGTCACAAATTTTCACGTTCAGTTACTCACTCACTTGATTCAATCACCAGACAAACTTTTTTAGGACTACCAGGATTTTCTGGTGCAATTGTCCACTTGCACTACGTGCCAGACAGGCACAATAGCTGTTTCTTTCATTAGAAGGACTTATATGCACATTTATTTTTCACTGTTTATATGTTGTAACATATATTGTATGGTATTGATTTTCACCTAGTCATTTCAGCGCTACACTTTTGTATTCCATTATCTCGGACTAGAGAAATGCCTTACTTTGATAGAGAATTGGATGGGTGAGTGAGTGAAAAACGTATATAGCGCAGAACATGCGAACTACCTCGCATCTGGGCGCTCGTTGTTCCTGTCTCCTTTGACATCAAAAGAGATGAGTTTTGATCTTTCTTCCAAAGGCCAAGTGGTTCTCCTCCAACCGAATGCTGGTTGGTAAAGCGTTCCATAGTCTGGGACCCTGGAGCGCAAATCTTCTTTCTCCTTTGGACTTGTATTTGGATTTGGGTATCTGGAGCAGATTTTGATTGGTGGATCGCAGAACGCGATTGGGGTTGTGAGCTTTTATTTTTTCGCATAGATATAGGGGGCCTTCCAATGGATGCACTTATGTGTCAGACAGAGTGCTTTAAAAGCAATTCTGTCTTTTACAGGCAATCAATGAAGGGTTCTTAACAAAGGTGAGATTGATTCCCAAGGTTATCCCGAAGAGTTATCTTAAACTCAATGGCTCAAAAACAGAACTTCTCCTGTTTCACGCCAACCGAAAGAGACTTCCCGCACCAACATGGACACCCCCGCCCATTCTGGGACAAACCATCACCAAAGTCAAAAGTCTCAGAGTCACCTTTGACACCCACATGACAATGGATGCACAAATAGGGTCAGTAGTCAGCGGATCCCTGCTGCGCCTGCTACGTAGACTCGTTCCCTTTATCCCAAAAGAAGACATTGCAGTAGTGGTGGGAACGTTAATCAACTCCAGACTCGACTATGCAAACTCCCTTTACCTCTGACTCCCAAAATACCAAATCACTCGCCTGCAAGTCTTCCAAAATACGGCCGCTCGACTTATGACTGGGAAAAAAGCATGGGAATAAATCTCACCTTCACTGAGATCCTTTCATTGGTTGCCAATAAAATCCAAAATTACATTTAAGGCACTTTGTCTGACACATAAGTGTGTTCAAGGAAATGCCCCCCAATATCTATGCGAAAAATGAAAATGTCACAACCCCAATCGCGTTCTCCGATCCACCAACCAAAATCTACTCCAGATACCCAAGGCCAGATACAAGTCCAAAGGAGAACAAAGATTTGCAGTCAAAGGACCTAGATTTTGGAATGCCCTACCTACCATCATCCGAATGGAGGCGAATCACCTGGCCTTCAAACAAAAACTCAAAACCCAATCTATTCTGAAAAAAAATCTAAAGTAGGGAATGTATACCAAACGCCCTGAGGCGATTCAGTTCACAAGTGCTGCGCTATATAAGTTCCTCACTCACTCACAGGCTTTGTATTCATTAATAGAATCCATCGCTCGCTGTGATTGGCTCCAGCTCCAGCAAGAAGGAAGAAGAATATGGTTCCAGCTCCAACAAGAATGAAGAAGAATATGGCTCCAGAAGGAAGTAATGTGAAGCGTCGGAAGCCTGGGAAGGGGGGGTCGTTTAATACTGTGAGTACAGGCAAAACATCTTAAAACAACTGTAAAATTAGGAGGTCGTCCTATATGCCCGGTTGCCTTATACACCGGCAAATATGGTATACTGTCCATTTAATTCGGGTATTTCAGACGCCATTATTTCCTGTAAAAGGAAAAAAAATATGTGACTATAATTTTCCGGTTGTGTTTCTTTTCAGTGCTTGTTATTTAACAAGCAACAACCCTCCCAAAACACCAAATATCTTGTCCAATTAGAAGCTACATAGATGATTTCTATTCTTTTGCACAGACCCCGCAGACCTTTTTTTCTCTCCTCTGTCTGATAATTATGTTGTAGTTCCCAAACAGAGGAGACAGTTTTCATAATCTTGTATTCACAAAACCCTTGTTGTCAATGCCATGAATGCAGTCTTTATAGCATGGTATGCAAATACGATTTAGGAAAGGTGGAATAGGATAAGGTGGGGGTGCTTGCATAGTGCAGGCTGCTTTCATTCACATCATTAGAGAATTCTTCAGGGGATTGCTATGTTTCAGACATAACTACTGAGAGAAAAAAAAAGGTTTTACATAATCACTTGCACGATGCTAAATGTGAAAGAGACCCTTTAAAAGGAGGCATTTATACTGTGTGTGCGTGTGTGAAGGACAAGCGGCAGACAGTTCAGCAGGGTCTCTACACCAGATTTGCAAACATGGTTACATCTTACCCCCTTCCTGAAGGTTTTACTGAGATTGAAGTCTTTGGCATTGGCACGACACTTCTAGTCCAAGGTAAGACGGTTTTTGTACATGTCCGTGTGCCTGTCACACCCTTCAGCTCAAGACACATGAATTAATTCAGTTATTATTTATAAACTGTTCAGAGATTTTGGTGTGCAAATGTTTTTTTAGAAATGATGGTAGATAAAGTGTCTGTCAAATGAGACGTATGCACAAGAGACACCTGCTAAGACCTTCCGAACTCTCACTCTCTTTCTTATTCTCGCTCTCTCTCCAGATTATCACACGTACCTTGTTATCTATCTATCTTGTTTCATATATATATATATATATATATATATATATATATATATATATATATATATATACTATTTTATTATGTTTAGTAACTGTTACCCTTATTGCACTAGAATATATAACAAACACTGGTTTCCATAGTAAATGCAATATTCTCCTTTTATTTTCATGCTTGCAGATTTATTTAAAATGTTACTGTAAGTGCATTAGCTTCTGAAGTCAATTTTCCTGATCTGCCTTTAAGTGAACATACGATGGCAGTTGCTAATGTTGCCTAGTCAGTCTGTAATCACTTGGAAAGGGGAAGATTTGGTTGGACTATCACGGTACTGATAACAAGGACACTATGGGGGTTATTTACGAATAGCAAATCCACTTTGCACTACAACTACTACTACTTCAAAGTGCACTTTCAGAGCAATTGTAAGTGCAGTCGCTGTAGATCCGAGGGGGACATGCAAGGAAAGTAAAAAACAGCATTTTGGATTGCACATGATTGGATAATAAAATCAGCAGAGCTTCCCCTCATTTCAGATCTACCCCTCAGATTTTCAGCGACTGCACTTCCAAGTGCACTTTCAGTACAATTTTTTTTTGATCAATAAATTTTTATTGAACATTTTCAATTTTACAAAAAAGAAAATTAAAAATACAAAAACAACAGAGAACTGATATACACAGCATCAGATACCCTTTTCAGTACAATTTTAAGTGCACTTTGCACTTGTAGTTTGCACTTGTAGTGCAAAGTGGATTTTCCTTTCATAAATAACCCCCAATAAATATCTTAAAAAATGCTTTATTACATATAAAAATGTATACAATTTAAAAAAAACACACATACAATTCCTCACCCAATATTCAACACATCATTCCTAACTCGTGACCCCGTGAGGTTTCTGTTGGGGTGAAGTATAATATGGCAGTTCCTCTAGCAGTTTTGCAGACTTCACCGCTTCATCAGGAGGAATTGATCTATGTAATAAATAATATGATAAACCAAAACTAGTATATAGTTGTTGTTTAAGAACATGAAGATCTGCTCACCCAGTAGTAGGACCATAGACCAAGACAGCTCAACAATGCCCCATGTGGCGAACGAGGGGGATATAGGTGCCACTCTCTATTAAAATAATATATTTTATTATTATTATTTTACAGTAATAGATAGTGGCACCTATGTATTATTTGCATGCTGTTTATTGTGTTTGGTTTATCATATTATTTGTTATATAGATCAATTTCTCCTGAAGAAGCTGTGAAGTCCGCGAAACCGGTAGAGGAACTGCCATATTATACTTGAACCCAACAGAAACCTCATGGGGTCACCCGTCAGGAACAATTTCTTGAATATTGGGTGGGGTATTGTATGTGTGTTTTTTGTTTTTGTTTTAATTGTGTACATTTTTATATGTAATAAAGCATTTTTTAGGATACTTATTGTGTCCTTGTTATCAGTACCGAGATAGTCCAACCACATCTTCTCCTTTCCAAGTGATTACAGACTGACTAGGCAGCAATAGCAACTGCCATTATATGTTAACTTGATTAAATTTCCTGCATGGTGGTGCATTTTAGACATGTGCACACTGAAATATTTTGTTTTGGAATATCATTTTCGTTCAAAAAATAAACCTATTTAGTTACTGCTGAAATTTGTTTATATTTATTTTGTTTTGTTAAAAAATGCATTTGTCCGAAAATCCGAATTAATTAAGGTTGAATCTGTCATTGAAGGCTTATGGTGTCTGCGGTCCAATGTGCCTAACCTTAACTCAATTAGTCCAAGATTATTCTACATAGAGAGGAAAGATTCGACAGAGAGAAAAGATTTGATATTATAGAAATAGTATTGGGGTAGACCATTCTACATGAACAACGAAGGTTCGACTAACATACAAACGTCGAATCTGTCATTGAAGGCTTATGGTGTCTGTTGAATGTTCTAAGAAGATTCGACGGAGCAGCTAAACTGTACAAAGCCGCAATCGTACATTTCAGGTCAAATGTTCCGCCTACAAGCTACAGAAGAATTCTAATGTTGTATGACACTAGTAATATATATATTTATAAATTATTATTACTAGTCAATCAACATTTAAATTCTTCTATAGCCTATGGGCAGAGCATTTGACTAGAAATGTACAATTGCGGCGTTGTACAGTTTAGCTGATTCGTCGAATGTTCTTAGAACTTTCGACAGACACCATAAGCCTTCAATGACAGATTCAACGTTTGTATGTTTTTTGCCGCTTTGTCGAACCTTCGTCGTTCATGTCGAATGGTCTACCCCAACACTGTCTCTATAATGTCAAATCTTTTCTCTCTATGTAGAATAATCTTGGACTAATAGAGTTAAGGTTAGGCACATTCGACCGCAGGCTTGATAGACACAGATTGCTATTGTCAGCCTCATGGTGAATCTTCTATCTATACAGAACTGTTGTAGCAACGAAAAATAAAGCACTTTTTTATGTCGAACCTTTCAGATTACCTGAAATTCGGACAAAAATGCATTCGGGCAAAAAGGAATGCACATGTTTAGTACATTTTGCTAAATTGTTAATGTGTTTTATATGAGGCTATACTCAAAGCTTGCCCTGATCTGCCTTTAGAAATGTTGGTTGGTTGCTATGAGTTATTGCAATTTATCATTTCTCTCTTTACTGAAATCTTGCAAGGTCTGTTCATCTGTTTCAGGACTGCCCTGGATCACATTGTTTGTTTTTTTCACCTGCAAATATTGTGAACAATGGTGTGCCAATGCTTATAATGGTTTATAGCAACTGATCAGAAATGATATTTCACAAATACTTTTACCTTGAACTAAAATCTGATTGACAGAACTGGGTTACCACACTTTGCCCATCATTATTCATTAGAGCAGTGCAATGAGCATGTACAAATGATTCTTTGAACTAGGATGCTGCTTCTGTTAAGAGCTGGTTAAGAAAAGGGAAAATATACAGCTGATTCCTAATATGTAGAGAAAACTGTTATTAGACATCATCTTTGTCTTTCAGATTATAATCAAAGGTCAATACCAGTAAACATAATTTAGTGTATACAGTATGCTACATATAGAGCATGCTAAAGTTCAGTTATTCCTTTCTGGCATATATGAGGAGGGCATTCATTTCATTGATTTTAATTGCTACCCTTGGCACCAATGACGTCAGATGTTTTATCATTGGTGATAATCAGAGCAGAAATATCTACACTTCTTTCAGAGATGCTTTGCTTGTAAAAACCATCCTATGTGATCACATTTTGACATCTGCATGTAAATGCTGTAATCCTTTGCAATCTGTCACATGGTTACCATACATTATAGGTGTAAGATGGCATAATAAAGCAGTAGTATACTGCAGAAAAGAAAACTTCTCCCTGTAAATAAATGTCATAATGTGCTAGTATACATAGCATACTAGCACATTATGAGAGACCTTCCTGAAAATGAAGCCCTCCAGCGGTGCACTGACCACCACTGACAGGGCTTCCATCTTCACATGGTCTTCCTTTAGGGTTCATGGGCAACACAGTGGTTAGCACTTTCACCTAGCAGCAAAATGGTCACTGGTTCAAATCCCAGCCATGACATCTTCTGCCTGGAGTTGGCATGTTCTCCCTGTGTCTACATGGGTTTCCTCCAGGTAGGAGTCATGGCCACAGCACAGCTGTCCATTGAAATGCAGTGCACCGTTTAGGAGATATTTACTGTACCTACAGGTAAGCCTTATTACAGGCTTACCTGCAAGACCCCTTTCACACCATCAGTGTTTTCAGACGCTAAAGTGCTAACAAGATCCCCTGAAAACACCTCTGCCGCAGCCCCAGTGTGAGAGCCTAAGTGTTTTCACAGTGGACATTAGAAAAAGTCCTGCAAGCAGCATCTTTGGAGCATTTTTTGCATGCCCATTGGAATCCATGGGCACCACTGCCGAAGAGCCTGCAAAGCGTTTTTCGGTAGCAGCACTTTTTGGGCGCATTTAACCCTTTCTTCGGCCGTTAGCGGGGGTTAAAAGCGCCCCACCAGCAGCCGAAAAGTCCAACTAAAATTGCCGAAAAGCAGCGATTTACCGCTGACATAGAGCAGTGCCAGTGTGAAAGCGGTCTAAATATAAATTTAAAAAAGCCTTTACTACCACTTTAACTAGTTTGAAATCTAATCTGCTTATAATTGCTCTGTGCAAATTGTTCTTATATACCAAAGGTCACCAAACTGCGGCCCCGGGGGCCAGATGTGGCCCTTTGCTTGCCTTTGACTGGCCCTTGGGGCACTAGTCATCCCATTGATATAAGACACTATTTTGCCCTCTGACACCAAAAATGGGGCATTATTCCGGCCACTGACAACAATATGGCACGATTTCTCCCAATGACACCAACAATGGGGCACTTTTCCACCCCCTAATACCAAAGATGGGCACTGTTTACTCCACTGATGGCAGAATTCTTTTTTATTCACGCTGGCCACAGTCTGACCCACAAAAGACTGAAAGACGGTAAACTGGCCCTTTGTTTAGAAAGTTTAGAGACCTCTATTATAGAAAATTGTCAGTTGATGAATAGCTTGCATAGTAAATGCTGATGTATTGAAAAACAAAATACACAATAGTTAGTGTAAGAGTTGTCATGTGAAAAACATTCCATTTCTATGCTCTCCTTCTGAAAATGACTGGATGCTCTGCTGACTCTCTGCTTCAATACTTTAAATCTCTCACTTGGAACAAGTATGGAGATGAGAACTTGTGACTTTTTTTAGACTTTCCTGATCTGCATAATTGTTTTGATTTACTGACTCGAAAAAGTAGAAACTTTGGGGGTGGGGTCAGGATGACATCCGGTTCAATAGCACTTTCAGAAGTAGGTCAACAATGGCAGCCTTGTTGTGACAAGTTTATTTGAAAGTATAACTAAGGGAAAAATCTTTTTTTTAGTTTTGGATAAAGTCCAGAGGAATTCGATGCTTGTCAGTTTTTATTGTCCGTGTCCCCGTTATTAATATTCATCTCTCTCTAGAAAATGTTGGGTTGTTCCCAGAAAAGTAATAGAGTGTATATTTTCCAATAGGGACACTAGTTCTGTGGGTCCCTAGGGAATTCCATTACTGTGCTGGAATTTCATTTTCCCTTCTTGTTTGGCTATAGGACAGAATGTGAAGAGAAATCTCTGCAACGGAACATAAATGGTGAAGAAAAAATCTGACAGGGGTTATAATTGTTGCCTATAGGTACTCTGGAATTATGTGTTGGTGCCTACAAATAAGGGAAAATTGCCCAATCCAGACACCCTCAGCCAAATTAATCTTGGGGGAAATAGCAACTGGCTATTTCATATTTTCAGCTTTATTCTGGGAAGGCTTTCCACAAGACTTATGCCCCGTACACACAATCGGAATTTCCAATGGAAAAAGTCAGATGGACTTTTTCCATTGGATTTTCCGATCGTGTGACTTTTTTCATCGGAAATTCCAATGTAGTCCATCAGAGTTTAGATATAGAACATGTTCTATTTTTTTCCGATGGAATTCCGTCAAAATTCCGATGTGATTTGGCGGCAAAAGCCTGATCATGTGTACGCGGCATAAGGAGTGTGTCTATGGGAATGTTTGACCGTTCTTTCACAAGGGCAATTGTGAGGTCAAGCACTGATGTTGGACAAGAAGGCCAGGTCCGCAGTCTCTGCCCTAATTCATCCCAAAGGTGTGCTATCTGGTTGAGGTCAGGACTCTGTGTAGGCTAGTCAAGTTCCTTCACCCCAAACTCGCTTTGTGCTTTGGTCCAAAACATTTGGTGGAGGGGGGATTATGGCGTGGGGTTGTTTTTCAGGGGTTGGACTTGGCCTCTTAGTTCCAGTGAAGGGAGCTCTTGACCTCCTGAGCGGTATTCCCGAGTCAGGCTCGGGTGAAATTTCAGTACTATTAGTGGTAGCCCTGAGCCAGACCCCGGATCGCATCGCAGTATCCAGGCATAGTTACTTACCTTGTCCCTAGATTCTGCGATGTCTCCCCGCTGACTGATCAAGCTGTCTCCTCGCTCGATTCACACAGTGCCTGTGTGACGCAGAGCTCCGTTCCCTGCGACCTTACAATGCACGGGGACGGAGATCGGCACCAAATTCAAAAAAGTAAAAAACACAGTACAGATACAGTATACTGTAATCTTACAGATTTTAGTACTGTATAAAATAATTACACATCCCCTATGTCCCTAGTGGTCTGTCCAGTGTCCTGCATGGAGTTTTATATTATAAATACTGTTTTTTATTCCTGGAAACTAGAGATTGTCCATAGCAACCAAAAAGTGTCCCTTTATGTCAAAAGTGGTTTTAGACCAGCTAGAAAACAGCAATAATAAATTATAATCACTTGCAGAATCGAGCGATAGTGATTTGTGGGGAAATTCATCATCAGACACTGAAAGTAATGACAGCGACAATTCTGCAAATGAGCAAATTTCAGTGTTTTTGATTTGATTACATTATTGAATATTTTTTTTTTATTATTAGTATATTATTATTTGTTAGAATTATTTATAGTTATTTATTATATTTATAATTAATGATTTTGTGTTTCAAACTTTATCATACCCGGGATGTCTACTAGACTCTTGTTTGGACAGATTTAAATGAGTTATTCCTAAGAATTGCAGGCCTAAAAATATAAAACGACAAATTTCCATGAAAAATAATGGTACCGCTTTCTGCATCAAAAATCTTAAAATAATCATACCGCCAGGGAGGTTAAGGCATCAGCACACCAAGACATTTTGTACACTTTCATGCTTCCAACTTTGTGGGAACAATTAGGGGATGGCCCCTTCCTGTTCCAACATGACTGCGCACCAGTGCACAAAGCAAGGTCCATAAGCACATGGATGAGCGAGTTTGGGGTGGAGGAATTGGACCGGCCTGCACAAAGTCTTTCATGTGTTTGCTCTTCCATGTGCTTCTTGCTGTGAAGGCCAGTTATAGGTGGGGGCAGGGGCCATTTGTTTGTCACTGGTGCACAAAGTCCTGACCTCAACCCGATAGAACACCTTTGGTATGAATTAGAGCATTACCTGCGATCCAGGCATTCTCGTCCAACATCAGTGCCTGACCTCACAAATGTTATAACACAGAGAAAGTAAGTTTTATGTCACTTGTGACTAACAATTTGTGCCTATAAAGCATTCTGGTAAGTCCTGAATTGTTTTGTGTTATTCATGAATCTCCAGGTAAATATATTATTAATAATACAAGCTGATTTTTTTAACAGTTCTTTCCACCCTAATTACCAACATTGTTTTACAGCTCTACTTGGATTTATTTTAAATGGCTTGACAATCGCCTCATTTTACAAAATAAGAGAGCTCAGGACACCTAGCAACCTGCTCATAATAAGCCTAGCAGTGGCAGACACGGGATTGTGCATCAATGCTTTTGTTGCTGCTTTTTCCAGCTTCTTAAGGTAAAATAAACAATAATCATAGATTTGCAGTGTTATTATTACTGTAAAGAGCTGCCTGCATCATGTTTCAAAGTGGTCTAGATGGAGTATATTTACAATATATATATACAGTATATATATATATATATATATATATATATATATATATATATATATATATATATATATATATATATATATATATATATATATATATATATATATATATGATACATTAGTATATAATTTTGAATGCCCAATAACAAAAATTGTAGTTTACAAGTTTTTGTATTGGATGATTGCATTAGGTTTCTTTTTTCCATCTTATATTTCTTTATTTTTTATGTGGTTATTGGCCAGTAACATACAGTACATCCTGTCTTAGGGCAGCTATGTTCACTACATCAGTGCATCTATGGAGGAAAAATTTGGCCAATAAGTGGAGAGGGTAGTGTTAAATGGATTAGTAAATTTAGATGGACTTTACATAAGTGACTAACAATTTAACAGATAAAGAGATTGTAGCACTTTACCCTTTAAGACATGCAGGGCAGGGAGGACCAGTGTGCAGGCAGGGGTGGCTTTACAATACCACATAAAGACAGAAGAAAAAAGGACAATGGTCTCATCTTCAGAAGTTAGTTCGTACAGGTTTCAGCTTACACAGTGTTAATCAGGGCCGGTGCTAGACTATTTTGCACCCTAGGCAAGACCAGCTACATGCGCCCCACCAAAGACAGGTCACTGCATTATGGGTGAGACTTAGGTAGAAATGCACCTACATCCCTGGTGTCACTGAAAGAAAAAAGTCCCTGCCCATTGATGGTTTCACTAGAAGAAAAAAATTTACCCCGCATCCATCATATGTGACGTGCACCAGTAAATTTAAGGGGGTGAGGTGGTAGGAAGCTAGCAGTGGGGTACAGGGGGAGGAAGATTACAGAGGTAGGATGCCAGGCACAGGTGGATTATGATGACGAGGGTGGAGATAATGATGACAGGTGGTAGGGTGGTAGGAAGCTGACAGAAGGGTATAGGGGGGATGAAGATGACAGTGGGTGGGGTGTTAGGAAGCTAACAGTGGTGTACAGGGGGGTGATAATGACAGTTGGTAGGAAGCTGGCAGAATGGTACATTTCAGTGAAGATTACAGGGGTGGGGTGGTAGCAAGCTGACAGTGAGGTACAGGGGGGGTGAAGATAACAAGGGGTGGGGTCGTAGGAAGCTGACAACGGGGTACAGGGGGATGATGATGACAGGGGGATGCATATGATGGGGGTACAGGGGAGATGATGATGACAGGGGGATGATAAAGATGACAGGTGGTACGGTGGTGATAGTGATGACAGGGGGTATGGGGAGATGATGATAGAGGGATGCAGAATGACTCCCCGATGATTGTGACGCCTGCTCTAGCAGGTCCTCCACTATGGCCGTCCATCCTGGAGAGACCAGGAAGCTGCTCAGCCACAGCTGCCATTATCTGCACTCTGCAGATGTTAGGAGATCTGCAGAGTGTGGGAGAAGGGGAGGAGCCGGGGGTGGGGAGCACATGAATCCACGGACTGACCCAACAACTGCTGGATCGAGGTTGTGACAAGCTCCCAGCACCTCCTCTTCTTCCTCCACAGGCCAACGCCACCCTGAAAGGACTACTACTGTCACACATCGAGATATGGAACTAGGCTCCTGCCTAGTTCTTCTAGTGGTAGCCCAGGCCCTGGTCTTAATCATAGCCTTAACTATGATTAAGACTGTGTAATTTCAACTTCTGATTTGGCCATTATGTAAGAGAAAGTTAAAGACTTGTACACAGTATGCAACATTTTTTGCCGCTTGATCTCCGGAAGGTTTTACCCACTTTATGACCAGACCATTTGTGTTTTTTTATTTTATTTTATAAATAAAAAAATAACGAACATTTTGAAAAAAAAAGGAAAAAACATATCCAATAAATCAAAGTTCGTCATACATTTAGGCCAAAATATATTCTACTACCTGTTGCAAGTTCTGGCAGTGATCAAGGGCTGATCCTGCTAACTGCATTTTTGGGGACACTATACTATTTAGGACACTAGTATACAGTAGTTTTGATTGTGATTGAGATACTGATCCATACCGATACTATACTAGTAATAGCTGTGATCTGGTGCTAACTCACACTAGCTGGGAAGGACACTAACTGACTGATGCTGAGGTCGCTAGTGAGAATACTGTACACTGACACTGTATTAATGGTACTGATTGGGTGATCAGGAGGGCAATCAAGGGTTTAATGGTGTGCCTAACCAGTGTATGCATACGTATGCGTCCTGTTTTTACTCACAGATATGGCCAGGGGTGGACTGACCATTTTGGCACTCGTCATTGCCCGAGGGCCCCATGCCACTAGGGGGCCGATCAGGGTTGCCAGCCTCAGTAAAACCCAGGGACAGTATGTAAAAATCATTTTTTTTTACATCTGTCCCTGAAATGTCCCTTACCGACATCCTTTTGGTCTAAAAACCCAAGATTGTAGCTGTCCCGCCTCTCCAGTACCTTCTCAGTGTGTGTATGTATACTGTGTGTGTATGTGCTGTGTGTCTGCATGTGTATTCTGTGTGTATGTATACTGTATGTGTGTATACTGTGTGGCCCCATAATCTCCTATTGCCTGGGGGCTTCATAATCTCATAGTGCTCAGGGGGCCACATAATCTCCTATTTGCCTGGGGGCCCCATGAGTTGTTAGTCTGCCCCTGGATATGGCTACTTTCGGTTCTGAGTGGCAGAGAGAAACCGAACTAAAGCCTGTGTTTACAAACACACAGATTTGTGCTGTGATTGGCAGCAGCTGGTCAGCAGGTATACAGCCAAAATGATTGGCAAGCCAATCACAGCACAGGTCAACAGATGGAGAACGCATGCGCACCTCTACACCAGGAAATGCACTGTAACGTACCTGCTTGGCTGTGTCGCAAGCGGTAAATGTACTGTTAGAGGACGTGTTTAAGCTTTTATCTTAGAGAGGTGTTTCAAAAAGTTCACAATTTCTTAACCACTTCAGCCCCGGAAGAATTTACCCCCTTCCTGACCAGAGCATTTTTTGCGATTCGGCCCTGTGTCGTGGCCGTACGACGTTGTACCCAAACAAAATTGACATCCTTTTTTTCCCACAAATATAGCTTTCTTTTGGTGGTGTTTGATCACCTCTGCGTTTTTCCTCAGTTTAGGCCGATATGTATTCTTCAACATATTTTTGGTAAAAAAAATCGAAATAAGTGTATATTAACTGGTTTGCGCAAAAGTTATTGGGCCAGATTCAGAAAGAATTAGATTCCCGCAGAGTATCAGAGATACTCTACGCCGCCCTACTTTACCAGGAATTCAGAGAGATTTTGGCCCGTAAGGTACGGCGGCGTAGTGTATTTCTCCCGGCGGAATCAAACTACGCGATTAGGGGGCGTGAGGCATTTAAATTAAGCGCGTCGGTGACCTCAAAGCGAGAGCGGATGGGCGCGGGCGTGATGACGTGACGCACGCACGTCGTGGGAGGGACAGAGATGTGCCGCGAGCCGACCTAGGCACCTGGGAGAGAGGACGCCGCAGGGCTGGAAGATCGGGGGAGCCGACACGGGCGCGAGTCAGCAGCGCTGCGGGCTCCAAGGCGGCGTTCATTTGGTCCGGTATCGGGCCGGCCCAGCGGTGCCTACTGCACCCTCCACACCCCATGGTCCTGGCCAGCGTATAGCGTGAGAGGACGGTTCGGTAAGGGAATGCTGAGCCTCCAGGGGTGGACTTGATTCCAGCACTCCCCCCCTCTCCCCGCGGACCCGCCTGTCCTGTTGCCTGTTGTGCCATAGGAACCAGGTAATATCCATTCCTCCCATCTCTTTCCATCGCAACCTGGAAGGTCTGGTAAGCAACTATCAGCTGAACCTCTACAAACTGTATTCTGTGGTTGCATAATGAGAATCTGTGAAATGTTTCTGAAGGTGGATTTACTGGTGATTGACCCAAAAATTCTACGCAGCGGTAAGATCTGAGAACTTTATGAAATTAACCCTCCATTTTATGATATCAAATAAGTGCCTTGTTTATGCCATGCAGTGTCTCATAAATTGTTTCAAAACAACAGCTCACCAAAATATATAGAGGAGACTATTGCACTAGACTATATCTTGAAACATTGCTGATAAGTGAGTGTGGACTACGCCGATACCCACCAGTAGGGGCATTAAGCGAATTACTGTACCAAATAATTAAATAGGACGGGTTGGTTTAGGCTGGGCGATTTACCGCCATAAAAAAAAAAAAATACTAGGTGGCTCACTGCCGCGATACGCTGTAGACTGTGCAGTTATATATACTAGCACAGGGGACTCGATCGCACCGCAATTTAAACGAACGGCATCTACCCGGTTAAAGGGAGCAGTGGGCCGGGGGGGATTGGGTTTGAAAATCATCTCTTCTTTCTTGGCAGAGTTTGAAAACTACTTGTGCAACTCCCCCACTGGACGTGCGATTAACCCAGCAATAGGATTACTTACTGAAAAAAAAAAAAAAATAAATGGGGAAACGAATTCGGGCGAGGTGTAAATCAAACATGAGTAAGGTGACTAGGGGCTCTGCCCCGAAAACCCCCAAGGAAAATCCCCCAGTTAGCACGATAAGACAATATATGACTCAGGAGGGAAGCACCAAAACCCCAAGCAACACCAAAAAAACGGACAAAACAGGGACTGGGAGAAAAGGAGCGGGGGGTACTAACCCTCAAAACCCAGACATATCAACGGATGGGGAGCAAGAACCGAACCAAAATTTGGAGACCAGCCCAGATACACACATCCCCTCCAAGAGGGAATTGGAAGTAATGTTGAAAAGATTAGAACTAAGTCTAGAAAAATCCATGAAGGATGAGATCAGCTCTCTGAGAACGGATTTGGGCCACTTGTTAACGCGGGTTGAAGAAACTGAGACACGGCTGGAAAAACAGGAACTAGAATTAAGTCATTTAAAAGATCAATATGCCATCATCCAACAGAACCAAAGGATGTTCAAATACCGCCTAGAGGACCAAGAAAATAGAAACAGAAGACAAAACTTAAGGATTAGGTCCATCCAAGAAGAAAAGGGAGAAGATCTGAAAAAAATATTAAATAGTCTGTTTGCCCCTCTATTAGGCCAGGACATCGAAGGACCTCTGAAAATAGAACGGGTACATAGAATAGGGAGAACCAACAATGGAGAGGGGACAAGACCAAGAGACATTATTGTCAGATTTAGACATTACGAGGACAAAGCGGAAATTTGGTCTCGGCTAAGGAAAAAACCACCCCTGTGCTATGAGGGGGTAGAGATTCAGATCTTCCCCGATCTGGCCTGGGAAACTCTAGCCAGAAGGAGATATTTGAAGCCTCTCTTGGAACAACTGAGGGTACAGAATATTAAGTATCAGTGGGGGTTCCCGGCGTGCCTCATTGGCCAGAAGGACGGAAGGTCAGCTAGACTAACCTTTCTGGAAGAATTACCAGGGTTTTGCGCTAAATTAGATATCCCGGTCCTGGATCTACCAGGATGGGTAGATTAGGTACATACATTTCCAGAGATCAAAACTATAATTAAAAATGTAGGGATGGGGGGGATGGGGGACGGGTCTGCGGGGGGGGGGGCCTATGAGGGGTTCTGCCGCCTGTTCGTAGTTACAGGCAGGGACAGACCACCATAGGCCTGAGGTTGGGGGTGGGTGCGGGGAAGTCCCACCACATGCAAGAGAGCTGGTGGAAAGGAGGAGGGAGGATCTCCATGGCTCTGAGGCCTTAGTGGGCCAAGGGGGGTGGAAGGGTGGAAGGGGGGGAGGGTGGGACGGGGAGGGTTGGGGAAGGGGGGGGGGTCTTTTTTGGTTCAGACGGGCGATTAGGATAGGGCCGGAGGCTCATGTAGCCTCTCAAAGAAATTTAAGTTCAAACAGATAGGAAGGCAGTAATGGTGGATGTTAAGTTTATATCATACAACATAAAAGGTTTAAATTCTGCGGGGAAGAGATTTAAAGTCCTAGAAGAGATAAAGCACCATAAAGCGGATGTAGTCTTCTTACAGGAGACCCATCTCTCCCTTGACTCAAATGTCAAACTGTTCTCACCCATGTTCCCTACGTGGTACTATGGGGACTCCATCTCTAAACGCGCACGTGGCGTGGCAATTGGTTTTGCTGATGGGATAAGGTTTGACCTGGAGACAAGGCTGACAGATCCAGAGGGGAGATTTTTATTTCTAAAAGGAAAACTAGGGAACATGGCCTGCACCCTTGCTAATATCTACGCCCCCAATATTCAGCCAGCCAAATATATGGTGAAAATTCTTGGATGGCTGAAACTTTTCTCAGCAGGCTATACTATCTTAATGGGCGACCTTAATCTATGTATGAACCCGAGATTTGATAGTACATCCAGGGTGAGGGAGACAATGAATATCCAGCTTCAGAAACTAAAAAGAAGGATGCATGACTGTCAGCTAGTCGACGCTTGGAGAGCCCTCCACCCCCATACGCGGGATTATACGTTCTTTTCACCCCCGCACTGAACGTACTCAAGGTTAGATTACACTCTCGTGGACCATAAGTTGCTGGATATGATAACAGAAGCGGAGATTGGCGCGGTGACCATATCTGATCACGCACCAATATCTATGAAAATTCGGATATCCACACAACAGAAACAAACACCCGATGTGGCATTTAAACGATTGCCTGATACGGGAAGTGGGAGGGGCGGAAAGGGTGGAAGAAGAACTTAAACAATTCTTTCTAACAAACGATACAGGGGACATATCTAGCACCACCCTCTGGGAGACTCATAAAGCATACATCAGGGGGATTTTAATCTCCATGGGGGCGAGAGGGAAACATGAGCAGAGTAGGAAGAGGGATACATTAACACAAGAAATAACCTCCCTAGAACAGAAACATAAAAAACAGCTCTCCCAGGACACTTATGGTAAGCTAACACTAAAAAGAGAGGAATTAAAGGAAATCTTGGAGCAAGATACTAAGACAAAGTTTAACAGCATAGCTAGAGAGAGGTACTTGTGGGGAAATAAACCTAGTAAGCAGTTAGCTAAAATGGCCCAAACAAAGAGAACCAGACATTACATTGAAAAAATTAAAAAGCCAAATGGCGACCTGGCCTATTGCACCAAGGATATTGCTGCAACATTTAGGGACTATTATGAAGAATTGTACAATCTAAAACAGATTGGGTGGCAGGTGGGTGTAAAAGAGGCCAAAACCCGAGATTTCCTCGAGAAGGCCAGATTACCTAAGATTGACAACATAGAAAGCTCCCACATGGATAGGCCCATAACCGAAGATGAGGTTAAAAAAGCCCTCAAAAATACTGGGGTGGGGAAAAGCCCAGGGCCAGACGGTTTTACAGCCCTATATTATAAGAAATTTAGTAAAATTCTGGTTCCAAAACTATGCAGGTACTTTAATGAACTAGGATCGGAAACAGAAATAAGCAAGGATGCTCTTACTGCCTCGATAGCAATAATTTTAAAAGAAGGAAAGGACAGCTCACTGTGTTCAGGCTATAGGCCTATATCGTTATTAAATATAGACATAAAGCTCTTCGTGAAAGTTTTAGCCGAGAGATTTAAAAAGGTCATGCATTTTTTAGTGCATCCGGACCAGGTGGGCTTCGTCCCTGGAAGAGAGGGTAACGATAATGGTATAAGAGCTCTCCTCCTGATACAGAGGATAAGGCAGGAGGGGTCCCCAGGTCTATTCCTGTCTGTTGATGCTGAAAAAGCGTTTGACAGGGTAGACTGGGGACTAATGCTGCTAACATTGGAAACGATGGGCCTGGGTAACAGGTTGATCAGCTGGAATAAAACATTATATCACCACCCCACCGCAAAAATTAAAGTAAATGGAATACTGTCGGAGGCCTTCGAAATGAAAAATGGAACCCGACAGGGATGCCCTTTATCCCCATTACTTTTTATACTATCCCTGGAACCGTTACTGGCAATGATTCGGAACGATTCTGATATTAACGGCGTAAGAGTGGGAAAGGAGGAACATAAGCTGTCCGCCTTCGCGGATGATGTTATGTTCTACCTCTCCAAACCAAGTAGTTCGATCCCTAGATTAATGAAGATACTACAAAAATACGGGGACATATCCAATTTTAAGATCAATATCGCCAAATCAGAAATTTTGAATATCAATCTCAATAAAACTGAGATAAGACAGGTGAAGGGGAGCTGTTCCTTTCCCTGGAGTAAAGAACTAAAATATTTAGGCATTAAACTGGCCCATTCGCTCAGTCAGATTTATAGAATAAATTATATCCCCCTTCTCAATGAGGTAAAAAGCGAGGTAAGAAAAACAATAAATAAACCCATCTCGTGGATAGGCCGCATAAATATGCTCAAAATGACAATAATCCCAAAAATATTATATAAATTTCAGTTGCTCCCAATTGTTCTCCCTCCTCAAATGATTCAAACTCTTAACCAAATTCTCATGAACTACGTGTGGAAGAATAAAAAACACTGCATCTCCTTATCAATTTTAAAACAAGATAAACAACATGGGGGCCTTGCAGTACCTGATATTAGAAAATATCATCAAGCGGCTGTCCTGTCACGGGTGGTGGAATGGGCTAGGAAGAGATGGGTGCAAATAGAGACGACACAAGCTAATGTCGTTTTGGGAAATATTATCTGGAATCCCACACAATTTAGAGCACTGGATAGTCACACTCTCGAATTGACACGAGACACCTTGAGGTTATGGGATAGGATACAGGCACAAATAGGCACGAACTATAATTCCCCATTTATTAATTTAAAAAATAATCCTTATTTTGCACCGGGGGAAAAAAAAATTGGGGGGAATTGGATCAGAAAAGGAAAAGTTCACCTGGGTGATATAGTAAAGGACAGGGAAATTAGGACTTTTGACGAGTTGAAAATCAGAACAGACTTATGGGACTTAAACACATGGCGATACACTCAATTACATCACTTCGTTCAGCACCTGCCCAGACCACTTTGGTCGAAGGAGGAGCTGAACTCACTGGAGAAATTATGTTTTCAAGAGAATTCAAAGGGCACGATATCAAAATTATATAAGATATTAATAGAGTTGGATACACTGGGGGAACCCCCTTTCGTACAGAAATGGGAAAGGGAATTAGGAACACTTAGAGGGGATAACACGTTTGCAAGTTTAATGAAATGGACCCATTCGTCTTCCATAGATATGCGAACGGCGGAAACTAACTACAAATGTATTTCGGGCTGGTACATCACCCCTGATAAAATCAGCCATTATAAAGACGGCCAGCCCGCGGAGTGCTGGCGTGGGTGCACGGACAGAGGTACAATGGCACATCTGTGGTGGACCTGCCCGAAAATTCAGAAATTTTGGGAGGCGGTCCTGAGCTATATCAAAGAGATTACAGGCAAGGAGTTAAAGAAGGATCCGTGGATCGTTCTCTTTCACGGTAGCTGCGCGGAAATTGAAAGATACAAGCAGTCTCTAGTTCCACATCTGCTGAACGCAGCGAAACGGCTTATACCTAAAAAGTGGCAGGACACCGAGTGTCCCCAGATATGGGAGTGGATAGACGCAGTTGAGGAAACTTATAGAATGGAAGATTTGAAGGAGAGTTTTGCTGAGACATGCAGGGATTTCCATGGAAAATGGAATAAGTGGAAAGTGTTTAAAAAAACATGGAGCTATAGGGAGAAACAGAGTATAGGATACCAACATAGGGCGTGATGGGAGCCGCCTGTCCGAACAAGCGATCTCTCACAGCCCTGTCTCCCGCAGATACCTACCGGAACTGCGCGAAAATATTATTCCATCTGTATTTTTGTGTAAACTCCTGTTCTAGGGCGCCTACTGAACCTAAAAGACCAGGGAAGGGCGGGTGGGGGGAGGAGGGTCAATCGGGGAGGGGGGGGGGGGGTTCGGAAATAAACACGCAGTATCCTAGTTGGTTGGTTGGGATTGCGTTGTACCTATGTTTCCAAGTCGCGCCATGAGCATCTTTTTTTTTTTTTTTGCAGAAAAAAAAAAAGAAACAACAAACAATAAATAAAAAAAAATATATATATAATAAAAAAAAAAAAAAAAAAATTCTTCTGTCGCCATTTTATATTGTTTTTAATACTAGCATAATACCATAGATGATGCAAAACAGTTTAATGGAGACAGACAAAGATCGATCCATGAACTGGTCTCCGGGGTCGGTGTCAGCTGATGTGGAAAATAAATAAATAAATAAATAAATAAATTAAGCGCGTCCCCGCGGCGATCTAACTGCGCATGCTCCGTTCAGAAATTTCCCGCCGTGCATTGCGCGAAATCACGTCGTTACGTCATTTTTTTTTTGAGTAGCATCGTTTACGGACATTCCTATTCCCAGACGACTTACGCAAAAAATAAAAAATAAATTGAAAGTCGACGCGGGAACGACGGCCATACTTAACATGGGCCGCGTAACGTTAGACCAGCTAATAGCTGGTTTAACTTTACGTAGCGGAAAAAATGACGTAATCGATTGCGAACGGCGCTCGTAACTTCGTGGATCGCCGGAAAAAGCTCATTTGCATACCCCGACGCTGAAAACGACACGAACTCCACCCAGCGGCCGCAAAAAGATTGCAGCGTAGATCCGAAGGCGTACGAAGACGTAAGCCTGTCAGATCGAAGCCCAACGCCGCCGTATCATGGTTTGAGGATTCAAACTAGTGATACGGCGCGCGAAATTTGAAAGTACTCCTGTCTAACACCATTTAGACAGGCGTAATGGCTCTCTGAATCTGGCCCATTGTGTCTACAAAATAGGGGATAGATTTATGGAATTTTTCTTATTCATTTTTTTTTTTTAACTAGTAATGACGGTGATCTGCGATTTTTTTTTCGGGATTGCGACATTATGGCACATTGGACACATTGTCATTTATAGAGTGATCAGTGTATAAATGGTGTGGAGAAAGACTCTTGAGGGGGAGGGGGCGAACAGGGCGTGTGGGTGTCAGGACGCCAACTAACACACAGCTCCTTTCTCCATCTGCAAATAGAGAGTGTCCTGACTTGCCCACTCGCCCCCTCCCCCCTCAAGAGGCTTTCTTTACACCAGGGAGAATACCAGGGAGAAAGCCTTGCCTTACTGTGGTGAGTTACATACAGAAGAACAGGAAGTGAGGATTTCTCAGTAGAAATAAGGACATTTAAAAGCAAAATGGAAGGATGAGGTAGGTGAAGGAGGACTGCACTACGGTAAAGGAAGCTATTTAGGGATTTCTTTTTTACCTTCCAGTTTACTTTTAGTGCTATTTCTTATAGGGTGACGATATTATCCCTATCTCCCTTTTTCTTTCCTGCATTGTCACCTTGTCACATGCACTTCTTGAATATAATTAGCTGTTCCAAAGCTCACTGCTCAGGCAAGTTCCACTCTTGTCAACATCAGGAACTCCACCTGGATTGATTGCATGGGGAAAGGGAATAGCCGCTCCAGGTGGGAACCCAGATGAATATCCTCCGCTGCAGACAACTCAGGTGCAGGCAATACACTTAGCAAAGCAGGAACAAAAAAGTGTCTCTGGACAGCCGCACTCTGAACAAATTGTAGCCTTTATTAAATAAAGGACAGCACTACAAGTCACAGCAAAATAAAGTAAAACCCGACTGCTGACGAGTTTCGCACTGAAACTAGTGCTTAGTCAGCAGTCGGGTTTTACTTTATTTTGCTGTGACTTGTATGTGCTGTCCTTTTTTTAATAAAGGCTACAATTTGTTCAGAGTGCGGCTGTCCAGAGACAATTATTTGTTCCTGCTTTGATTGATTGCATGCAGACAGCAATTGGACACATACACAGTTTTGGGTGTCAAAAGGCTACAAAAAAAAAAAAGGAAAGACAGGATGTAAAAATGGAATTTGCTTGGAGTTGCATCTAATTTACATGAATGGGAAGATTTTCCTCTCACATGTAATAAATACAAAATGACTGACCGCAGACTTTGAAAGAACATCATTGCTCTGTAATGCAGAAATAAAGAACATGAAATAATGTTATTACAAATGCAAATCCAAACTCTTTCATACACTCAGCACAATCCTGTCCAACAAATAATTAGCTCTAAAATTGTATTAGCACAGCAATCTTTTAAAGTATCGTTATTATTTCTAAAGCATTTTTAGCATGATATCCTATGATATCCTATTTTCTTTTTGTAGCTGTTCTAAATGTTTGATTTGGGATTGGTACAATAGTTTGACGTAATCATTAAAGACTGAATACTAGGCAAATATTATTATGTCGTTTTCCCCTGAGGAAGCGGAACCCACGAAACATGTCGGGAAATTAGAATACAGGCAAATATACAGTTAAAGGCACAAATGAATGCAGATTTTTAATCAGTAAATGTACAGTATTTTTTAGATGCAAGCAGTCTAAGTATCTGAACATGACTTGATATCATCCATTTGAAGTCTATTGTATACCAAAAGTCAGACAAGGGGATAGAGAAGCAATCTAAGAAGCCACTTAGGTGTGCGGAAGTGCCAAAGCATGCTGATGGAAAAAGCAGAGAGACAAAGAGAAGAACTCTCTATTGTGCTGTTTTTCTTTGCACTGTCCAGTCACATGGAGTGGTGTGGAGGAGGCCTGAAAAGAAAACTGAAGCAACAAAAAATCAGGAAAGCTTTTGGCCGGGAAAACCGGATGTGTGTATGCTTCCTTTGCAGTTTTCCCATCAGGAAAACAGCCGGAATCCCGTCGGTAAATAGAGAACCTGCTCTCTATTTTCCCGTTGGGAAATAATTTTGACCTAGGAGGACGAGGTCCATATGGAGTAGGAGGTTGAGGTGGCGGTGGATGTGGCGGTGTAGGTTGAATCGGCGGTGGAGGAGGACGAGGTAGCCAACACAGGTTTTTGTTTTTAATTTATTTATTTTTTAAATTAGGGTACACCCCAAAAGATTGAGAAAGATCTAGGGTTGCCACCTCATCCCTTTAAACCTGAACACAGAGTAATTACACAGGTTCTGGGGCTAATTTATTGTCGATAAGGCAGGTGAGTTTAATTAGCACCTTAATCAGCCAGAGAACCTGTGTAATTAATATGTTTTTGCTTTTAAAGGGATGAGGTGGCAACCCTAGAAAGATCAGAAATACAAGAATGGCTGGGTAAGGCATATGTATACCTGCTCTCTATTTTCCCGTTGGGTCTACTACTTACCTATGGGAAAGACTGCGAGGCAGTTCCGATGGAGCATACAGACAGCTGGGATTCCCGGCCAAAGCTTCATGGCAGTTTTACTGCCTTGTTCTCGGCTTTGTCCTCGGTTTTCTCGGGGGACTTTTTACCGCCGAGAAAACTGAATGTGTGTACAGGGCTTAAAGTGGATGTCCGCTCAAAAAAAAATATTAGAAAGCCAGCAGCTACAAATACTGCAGCTGCTGACTTTTAATATTAGGACACTTACCTGTCCTGGATTCCAGCGCCATCCGCAGTAGAGGACGAGCGATCGCTCATCACGCTGCTGCTCCCCCCTCCATCCAAGGTAAGGGAACCAGGAAGTGAAGCGCTCCGGCTTCAATGCCTGGTACCCTACGGCGCATGCGCGAGTTGCGATGCGCCCGCTGATTGGCTCCCACTATGTGCTGGGAGCCGAGTGTTCCCAGCTCACAACGGGGGGTGACAGGAGGTGACGACATGCTCACATTCTGCCTGAGAATGCTGGGCCGATAGTGGGTGCAAATACCTGTCTTTAGACAGGTATCTGCACCTACCTCCCCCTGAAAGGTGTCAAATGTGACACCGGAAGGGGGGGGGGTTCGAATAGTGTGAGTTCCACTTTAGGGTGGAGCTCCGCTTTAAGTCTCAGAGAGGACCAAGACAGCAATAAAAATTGGATGGGGTTCTAAAAAGTTTTAGCTATAGATACTGTACACTTAAACATAGTGGAGCAGATAATATACTTATACTGTGAATGACCTGTTCCTATTGTATTCTTTTCCTAAAAAATATAATAAAATGCAGTATAAAAGAAAAAAAACATTGTAGAGCAGCTACTGTAGTGTTTGTTTGTTTTTTCCTCAGAGAATAGGTGCAGGTACTTTCCCACTCACACAAGTCACCCATTGTCCCCACTCCCATCACCATCCCTTGTTCCTTCCCACAATTTTCCTCCCAATAGACCTCTAACAACAAGAGACCCTCAAAGCAACAATAGATACCCAACCTTGAATAGACTCACACCATCAATAGACCTCTCAAGAAACAGTAGACCACCCCCCCCAACTAACAAAAAAAAGACTCCGCTCACAACAGTATACCCATCCAGCAACATAAGACACTCCAGCATACCCAATCAGCCCTTGCCAGTATGTAGATTCAGTACTGGAGGTGTCAGAGCTGCGTACCACTGCATTCCAGCTGAAAAAAAAGTCCTAAGAACAACAATCAGACATGTTGTGTGAATACATACCTCAATAAGGCAGGGAACAAAGCCAAGTAACTACCACAATCAATAAATTCGTCATTGCCAGACTATTTATATCAATGTCCAATATCCATCTTTACTACAATCAAATACCACAATACTAATACAGTTTCCAAATATAAAAAGCAGACCACTACAGTTGTGCCCGTTTGCCAATTTTCCACAGCAGATAATTATTCTGAGTCTTACAATTGTAGGCCTGTTGTCATAACACAATTTAAATAGCTAATTTCAAGCACATCTATTTCTGAATGCAATTGTTACTGCAGTCAAAGGTCTGGCATACACTCAAGTTAGTAGTTCATTGAGAGCTTTGTACCTAAACAGAAAGTATTGTCTAAACTTGCAGAATGGCTCTGGGCTCGGTATATGCAGGCAAATCCTCCCAGCTAGCCTTGTTCTGAGTTATGTTATTGGTACATATTGCCGTATTTTACTATAACAATTTTATTTTATTTTACATTGTAAACCCCATTTTAACAGATATTGGCCCTATGGATCAGAAGGATGTCAGATTCATGGATTCCAGGGATTTGTTGCAGCTCTGTCCAGTATCAGCTCATGTGCTGCAATAGCGTGGGACCGCTATCACCAATATTGTACTCGTAAGTATTGGGTTTAAAACAGCACACACCTTTTTTTTTTAGCAAGACCCCTACTGAAATTTACTATATAATAGTCATTATGTTTGCTTGTTTCTATTAAACTCAATGGGGTTGATTTACTAAAGGGAAATCCTCTCTGCACTACAAGTGCACTGCAAGTCGCTGTACATTGCTGTATATATTAGGGAAAGCTCTGAAATTAGGGAAAGCTCAGCTGATTTTTTTTTTATCCAATCATGTGTAAGCAAAAATGCAGTTTTTTTATTCTCCTTGCATGTCCCCCTGAGATCTACAGGGACTGCACTTGAAAGTGCACTTGTAGTGCAAAGTGGATTTGCCTTTCGTAAATAACCCCCAAAATGTCTTTACTTGACAACCGCATGAGAGTAATAATGAGAGTAATAATTAATTTGCTATAAGGGTCAGGAGTGTATAATATACAGTACTTGTGCAAAGCAACCCTTAAATTCATTCCAGACCCTTTATTTATACAACAGAAGTACCCTCTAATAGGCTTTTTAACAATGCACCATACCCACTTACATACTGTACATAAAAACACTCACACCCGCGTACATACACCGACTCACCCATGTACAGAAAATGCATTCACGCTCAAGCCTGCATACATGTTTAAGGATAGCCCCTTCATGCCTCTAGAGGAACTGTATCAGTATGTTGGGCAGTCACTGCACCAGAGAACATAACCGTAAGTGAATCATTATGTGCCAAAGCATTTACAAATGACCACAGTGTCTTTTTGTATGCCCAAATAATGGGATAAAAAACATTTGTAATGCAATGACTATAGACCGATAAGCTGAATTTTATCCTCTAAATCAAACTGTGAAAATAGGACAAAAATGTAGCGCTCATGAGAACAGTACCAATTACTAAATAACTGTAAACAAATCACTAGTCATAAAACTAATATATATATATATATATATATAAAGAGTCCCACGTGACATGTGACTAATTAACCACTTAAGATCCGGACCATTAGGCAGCTAAAGGACCTGTCCAGTTTTTGCGTTTCGGCACTGCGTCGCTTCAACTGACAATTGCGCGATCGTGCGACGTGGCTTCCAAACAAAACTCGCGTCCTTTTTTCCCCACAAATAGAGCTTTCTTTTGGTGGTATTTGATCACCAACAAAAATAGAGCTTAAATTTTGAAAAAAAAATGCAATATTTTTTTACTTTTTGCTATAATAAATATCCCCCAAAAATATATAAAATTAAAAAAAAAATCCTCAGTTTAGGCCGATAAGTATTCTTCTACATATTTTTGGTAAAAAAAAATCACAATAAGCTTTTATCGATTGGTTTGCGCAAATTTTTTTTAACTACTAATGGCGGCGATCAGCGATTTTTTTCATGACTGCGACAATATGGCGGACACTTCGGACAATTTTGACACATTTTTGGGACCATTGACCATTGCCCACGACTGGGCACTTAAAGAGGACGTACCTGTACGTGCTTGTGCCCAGCCGTGCCATTCTGCCGATGTATATGTGCAGGAGGCGGTCCTTAAGTGGTTCATAAATAAATAGTCCATGAAGTGAAGTGATATTCAAACAAGATTCAATCTTCTTAAAATCTTCCACCACACCGCCGTGCTTGTGACACCACCCCTCTGGAATCGCATTCACCAGCTACAATTGCCTCCCACTCTCGTGTTTGGCTCAACAGCTTGTTATATAGAATTCCAAAGGGTTAAACGACCATCCACTGTGTGTTTCAACACAGGAAAAAATGACCATGCAATATACAACTGTGTTTCAACTGAGGGTTTATCTACACAAGTGCTCCAATAGTGTAAAATAATAACGACCAATTTATTAAAATCCACACTAACACTTCAATCATTGCACATGACGAACTTTAAAAACCAGCCTTGAAAAATCACAGCAAACATGTGTATATGATGGCTCTGCAGTGCTTTGCGGTCACAGCGGACCCAAGATATGTGCTCAATCAAGGTCTCTCACCCCCTCCTGGATCCCAGACCGTGCTGATCGTATCCCGTACTTAGCTGCGGCGTCTCACGTGAGTGTAGATTCCTGTCATGGAGCCACGCCCACAACGTTTTGTCACTTGGACTTATTCATGGGAATCCCCCAGTGACGAAACGTTGCAATCCCGAGTCTGGCTCAGGGTTACCTCTATTAGTACTGAAATTTAACCCCAAGCCATGCTCGGGAATACCGCCAGGGAGGTTAAAAAAGGCCTGGATTATTTCCTAAATCTACTCATATATATATATAAATGTTCACAAATATAACTGGTTACTAACATTTATAGGTAAAGTTGATCCAGGGAATATCTGATTGCCTCATGGGGGATCAGGAAGGATTTTTCTCCCCTGCTGTAGCAAATTGGAGCATGCTTTGCCTTCCTCTGGATCAACTGTGGGTAAGGATTTGTGTGTATAGAATGGCAATATATATATATATATGTATTTATTTCCTTTTTATTGGTTGAACTAGATGGACGTGTGTCTTCAATCAGACTACCTATGTAACTGTGAAAATGCTGCATTCCTTATCTCAAATAACTATACATTAGACTATCTGTAAAAATTGCATTGATGTCTATTTTAGTAACAATATTTAAAATATAGTTATCATTTTGCAGGTAGCAAACTACACTGGAGCACATCAATTTCAGTGGTGATGTTTGTCTGGGGCTTCTCTGCATTCTGGTCTATGATGCCATTGTTTGGTTGGGGTGAATATGACTATGAACCTTTAAGAACTTGTTGTACGTTGGATTATTCCAAAGCTGACAGGTACGTCTCCTTTGAGTCTTTAATGATTTTATGAAATAAGTAACGGTAATGTAACATTAAAGCAGTAGTAAAATGTATTAAATAAATAAATACAATACAATGCAGTAAAAGGACCTGAACTTCAAAAGTGAAGATTTGTTATCTTATAGGGAAATAGAAGTGTAAGTTGTGTCTAAGCAGCAGTGTTGATTTTGACGTCAAATTCCGACTTAGTTTTAGTCATAGTCTATTGACTAAAATGCCATTTTACAGTAGTTTTAGTCATATTTTACTCATCTGAATTTTGTTAGCTTTAGTCATATTTAAGTTGAAAATCACTAGTACATTTTAGAAGAGATTTTATGTGGAAAAAGATGGACTTTTTAGGCACTGATTTAGAAAAATAGAAAAATAATTTTAATATAATTTACATAAATACATACATGAACTGTATGTATGTATTTATGTAAATTATATTAAATTTTTCTATTTTTCTAAATCAGTGCCTAAAAAGTCCATCTTTTTCCACATAAAATCTCTTCTGATACTATAGGATGTGGCACAGTTCTTACTAAGGGTGTCGATTGTCACCCAGGGGCACAGCAATCAATTTCTAAAATCACAAGTACATTTTAGCCGACCAAAATCGAATGGGTTTAGTTGAATTGTAATGCATTATTTATTCACTTCAATACTGGTCACTTTCCCCTCTTCCTGCCCAAGCCAATTTTCAGCTTTCAGCTCTGTCGCTATTTAAATGACAATTGCACAGTCATGCTACACTGTACCCAAACAACATTTTTATCATTTTGTTTGCACAAATAGAGATTTCTTTTGGTGGTATTTTACCACCTCTGGGGTTTTTATTTTTTGCTAAACAAAAAAAATAAAAAATTACGTTTTTTCTTTGTTTCTGTTATAAAATGTTGTAAATAAGTAAGTTTTCTCCTTTACTGATGGGCACTGATGAGGCTGCACAGTGGGCACTAAATAAGGTGGCACGGATGAGGTGGCACTGGTGATAGGCATTGATATGCAACACTGATGGGTACTGATAGGCAGCACTGATGGGCACTCATAGGTGGCACAGATGGGCACTGAAATGCTGCACTGAAGGGCACTGATAGGCAGCACTGATGGGCATTCATAGGCGACACAGATGAACACCGAAAGACTGCACTGAAGGGCACTGATAGGCGGCACTGATGGGCACTGAAATGCTCCACTGGTGGCCACTGATAGGTGGCACTGATGGACACTGATGAGTGACACTGATTTACACTGATAGATGACACTGTTTGGCATCGCTGCTTTTGAGGCACTGGCAGGTATTGCTGGTGGGCACTGATTAGCATCGTGTGTGGGCACACATTGGCATCATGTGTGGGCACACATTGCCACCCATGGTCACCATAGATGTCATACCGAGTGGTCATCAGTGGTGGCCATCTCTGGTGGTCCTGGAGTCATCCCTGGTGGTCCTGCATGGGGGGCCTGTGCTGATAAACAATCAGCACAGAACCCCTGTCAGAGGAGCAGTCGATCCGCTCTCCGTTGCTTGCATCTGTCAGACGCGAGTGAGGAAAAGCCAATAAACGGCTCTTCCTGTTTACATTGTGATCAGCCGTGATTTGACATGGCTGATCGTGTGGTAAAGAGTCTCCATCAGAGAGGGGGCGTGCGGTGGCTTGTTATCCTGATCACGTCATATGACGTCCGGTCAGAATAACATAACCACTTTGCTGCCGTCATTTTGCTATATGGCGGGCAAGTGGATTAGCATTATTTAATTGTCTCTGGAATTGCTAAACTCATTAATTACTCCTGGAGTAAAAATCGAATAACATGTTATTATTTATGACATAAAGGTTTGAACATGCATTACAAACACAGATTTAGCCATTGTGATATATAACATCATTTACAAAAAAAAAAAAAAAAAGTTTCATAAACATACAAAAATATTGCTTTTTGACAAACAGAAGGGCAACTTTAAAATATTTAAAACACAAAACAAAACTGTAAACTCTATTGGCTGTATTGCCATTGCACATATTACCTGAATATATTACCAACATTAAATATAAATGTAGCACACCCCTCGTAAGAGCTGTTGAGTTAGGGTTCCCCACTGCTGTCACTTACCATTTCCTTCATTCAATCAAACACAGAAAGATCAATCTTTGGTTGTTTTTGTTGTTTTCATTAGAGGATGATAACTTGAATGGGGTAGGGAATTTATGGGATGCTCAACTTGAAAAATGTCCAAACACAGAACAGAGGGACAACTTCCTCCCTATTTACACATATTCTCTTCTTCCTCCTCCTGCACAAACTTGGTGCCCTTGTACAGCACCTGCTGCTCACTCCTGGTGGAACTAGCAGTATATTGTTAGTTTAGCAAAGGCCCATTACAGGCAGGAACTCTCAGTCCCTTTGCAAAAATAGTACAAATAGAGTGAACAGCATAACATCTCTCCTTTTGCTTCTCTGTGGCTACTGATCCCAGTTCCACTTGCTTGCAGAAATGGTAGCCGGCCTGGCTGATTTTCCTCCCAGTCCTCGCGACTGATTTTCTGCACCAGTCCTGCCTGACTGACACACACACACACATGGAGATTTCCCAGGGCAAACTTAGATGAAGACTTGGCACATATTGGTCTTCAAGAGAGCACTGTTACAGCTGACATTCTCTGCCCTTGTTTTGTCCCTGCACCATGCTGATCTACTCACTGTCTCTGCTTGCTCCTTCCTACTGCCTCGCATGAATTCTTTCAACTGCCTCCTGAGGTAGGATCCTTCCAGGTCAGCTTTTCTGAGTTCCCAGCCTGAGGTAAAACCCCTTTCTGGCAGAAGTCCCTCAAGGGCCACTGAAAGCTTCCCCTCAGCACTGATTTTTTTTCTTCAACCCAAACTCCCTGCTGGCATGGCCCATGACTATTTAACTAGATGCCGACGGCCCGCCGTCACATTACTACGGAAATGTGGCTCTCCTGGGCGAAAGCCCATAGCTCTACGTCGGCTACTTTGCGGCCACTAGGGGCCTGCGGTGGCGCGCACGCATCCCCGATCGCCCCCGAGTCCTGCGCGCGTGCCTGGCGGGTACGATCGCTGCCGGGCACACGCGATCGCTCGGTACAGAGTGAGGACCGGGAGCTATGTGTGTAAACACACAGCTCCCGGTCCTGTCAGCGGTGGAAACGCTGATCTCCTGTTCATACAATGTATGAACAGAAGATCAGTGATTTCCCCTAGTGAGGCCACCCCCCATACAGTTAGAACACACCCAGGAACACACTTAACCCCTTCCCTGCCCCCTAGTGTTAACCCATTCACTGCCAATGGCATTTTATAGTAATCCAATGCATTTTTATAGCATTGATCGCTAAAAAATGCCAATGATCCCAAAAATGTGTCAAAAGTGTCCGAAGTGTCTGCCATAATGTCGCAGTACTGAAAAAAAAACGCTGATCACCGCCTTTACTAGTAAAAAAAATAATAATAAAAATGCCATAAAACTACCCCCTATTTTGTAAACGCTATAACTTTTGCGCAAAGCAATCAATAAATGCTAATTGCATTTTTTTTACGAAAAATATGTAGAAGAATATGTATCGGCCTAAACTGAGGAAAAAAAATTTTATATGTATTTGTTGGGGATATTTATTATAGCAAAATGTAAAAAATATTGCATTTTTTTCAAAATTGTCGCTCTATTTTTGTTTATAGCGCAAAAAATAAAACCGCAGAGATGATCAAATACCACCAAAAAAAAGCGCTATTTGTGTGAAAAAAAGGGCTCCAATTTTGTTTGGGAGCCACGTCGCACGACTGCGCAATTGTCAGTTAAAACGACACAGTGCCGAATCACAAAAAGTGCTCTGGTCATTGGGCAGCAATATGGTCCGGGGGTTAAGTGGTTAAGGGTTTATTTAACACCCTGCCAGGCTCCCAACCTGGGGATTGGCTAAAAGCCCATAAATATTCAAGGCAGCTTCTCCTTACCTCCGCTCACTAGTTCCAGAATATTCTCCAACATTCCAGATACCAGGGGGAGGCACCAGATAACTGAAAGGATGAGTCATCCAGACCTGGCCCCTAGTAACCCTGACCCAGATTCAGTGACTCAGGCTTATCTTTAGCCAGAAAAATGCTTTTACCCACTTTTAGTAGAAAACACTATAGAGGGTGCTTCCTTTCAGCAGCTTTGTAGATGCCCCCTACATCTTATTATGTGGTAGTGCAGTGTATAATTTGATTTCGAATTTCAATTTACTTTTAGTCATTGTCTTTTGACTAAAATGCCATTTTAGTTTTAGTCATATTTTAGCCATCTGGATTGTTTTAGTTGTATTTGTGTCACCTAAATTAAAAATATTTTAGTTAACTAAAATACAAATATTTTTGCAGACAAAATTAACACTACTAAGCAGTACCATTTACCATGAACCTCATAGTTAAATATCTGTTGCTAGTCTTATATTATTTGGAGTGAGATTTTGTGATGCCACTACTATGCTGCTCATTGATCTTCTGTGGGTTTGCTAGAGGGGAAGCTGTATCTGAAGAACTGTTGTGAAAGCATCTCCCTCCGTCTGCTTCATTCATTATGTGAATGAGACTATATTCATCCAGCTGTTGCTTATTCCTTCACCAGTCAAAAGATCTCTAATCATCAAGGGAGCAGCTCTATGCCCATAGTTCTGCCCTGCTCCTCTATCAAGACTGCCATCTCCACACAGGGCCACAATGTGGAACAAGGCATTTTACACCAGAAATTGGGAAAATATCAGTTTTAGGAAGCTATAGGCAATACTGGTGATTAGATATTTGTCTTCTACTTTTTTTTTCACAGCTTCCCCAGTACAGGTTCCCTTTAATAACTATTAACCACTTCCTTACCGGGCCTATTCTGACACTCCTCTCCTACATGCAAAAATCATAAGGAATAACCTAAGGAATAAAATGGCGGTCATTGCAACTTTTTATCTTGCACGTTATTTTTATTATTAAAAGATAACAAAACATTAAAGTTAGCCCAATTGTTTTGCATAATGTGAAAGATGAAGTTACGCCGAGTAAATAGATACCTAATATGTCACCCTTCAAAATTGCACACGCTCGTGGAATGGTGACAAACTTCGGTACTTAAAAATCCTCATGGGCGACGCTTTACTTTTTTTTACTGGTTACATGTTTTGAGTTACAGAGGAGGTCTAGGGTTAGAATTATTGCTTTGTACATATACTTTAAAGATGACAGGATAAAATAGGATGGGTGGCCTGCAACAGGAGTACAATCTAATGCAGAAAGCTCAGGTCACTAAAGTAAGGTCATCAGATTTTAAAAATGAAATCCCGGGACATATTTATTTTTACTAGTAATGGCCACAATCTGCGACTCTCTGCCCTTAGCCACCCGCCTCACAGTCTGTCAACTCTCCAGGCCCCGGCTACTACTGGGTGGGGAACGGAGAAAGATCACTCAAAGGCAAGGTGATAGGGAAGCGGCTGGCCGGGACTTGCGCCAAGGCAGAAAAACATGCATGCAGAGCAGAACAAGCATGCACCCGAAACTGAAGAAATTCAGATTTGTTTTTTTTAATTCTGCGCTGACTGTCTTTGAAATTGCCCCAGCTCCTGTTCAAATCCAATTTGGGGACAAAACCAGGGACAGACATGGTCCGGGGACAGTGTCCTCAATCCGGGGACTGTCCCCTGAAACCGGGGATATCTGGTCACCCTACACTAAAGGCATGACTATTTCATGGGAACTTGTCAGTTTTCTTTAAAAACAAATGTACTAGTTTTTGTCAAAATAGTTTCCAAAATGCTACTTCTATGAACATTTCATTATATGGATAAGTTAAAGGAACACTAAAGGTTCATTTTTTATTAGATCAATTGATTGCTGTAAGCTAGAGCATTTAAATATAACTTACCTTGTTTTTCCTATTGACCGCCAAAATACAGTAATCCAGGTTTGAAAATGCCATTTCCTGTCTCTCCTCTTTTTGCTTTCCACCAGCATCTGAGCCGTTTTGCATGGTGGAAAGCAGAATGTTCTCACCCCCTCCTTATGACTACAGCCCTGCGTGAAAATGCTCTCCTATCCCTCACAGGCATGGAGGCTAAGCCTAATGGGAACTGTAGTTCCCATTAGACCGTAATGTAGCAAGAATGAATGTGCACCGCAACCTAGGAAGTCAGTGAGAATAACGATTCAGGAGTGACTGACGTGAATAAAACAGCTCAATTTCAACAGGTATCAAACTAGTTATAATGCAAAACATTATTTTTTACTTTATCAGCTACTGTCAGACTTTAATTTAAGAGGAAAATATGTTTGTCTTTACAACCCCTTTAAAGAACATGGATATGTTCTTTGAGAGATGCAGAAAAAAATGTGACTATATTGCTTTACTGTGAAAAACAGGTTGGACTTGATGGTCTTTTTTCAACCTCACCTACTATATAACATTGTAACTGATTAATAATTCATCAATAAAAAATAATCAATCATTTGTTTTTACAGAAATTTCATCTCTTACCTTTTTCCTCTGGCATTCTTCGAGTTTCTAATCCCTCTGTTTATTATGATGACTGCTTACCAGTCCATACATCAGAAGCTGAGGAAAAGTGGCCAGATCAAGGTAATGTTCAACTAACCCATGTTCTCACATAGCCTGGGGCCCCTTATTTTGGGGGCAACTCATAATAAGCTTGTTGGGAAATCAAGGGATTATCCCCGATTCTGTATTAGGTGAACACAATCAACTGTTTCTACTGAGAAACTTTTAAGCATCTGAATTTATGCTGATGTAATAGCTGGAACATTTATGTAACTTGTTCATTTAGGCAAAGCTTTGAATGCGGTTTTAAATCTTAATAGCAGCTCAGAATAAAATGACTTTGAGGTCTGACCAGCACTCAGCCAGCTGGCTTGCTGAGCAGTTCTTGAGATGCTCTGTCTATTCATGTGAAAACAAAAGACGTAGATAGAAGGATGGTCAGGAAGACTAAACCGTTGGTGTAATAAAAAAAAATAAAAAAATGACAGGGCATTAAAGCAAACTTCAAATAGCTTTTTTTATCTAGTGAATGTTAAAAAAATGATGGCTAATAAGATTAATGTCAAAATATATTTAAATCATGCTAGAGTTCACCGGGATACTGTTTTTACTGCAAGGGAGAATTTGTATCTACAGCTCATTTGCTACATTAGAAAGCTGTTTTGTAAAAAAAAAAAAAAAATGGGCATTTTATGAAAGGTTAGCGCAGTAGAAGCAAAAGTGTAATATAAACACTAAATATAGCAAACAAATATATTTAACAATATAACCAAATCTAGTGCCATACGCCATGGTTCTCAGAAATCAGAAGCTGTGAGTTATATAAGCTATTATAAAAAATAATTGTAGATCAATAAAATTAGAGACATAAAAATGAAAAGAAAACGATTTGGCTTTATTTTATAGGCATAGTTAGCATTTTTTTTGCATTTTAAACTATTTTTAGGAAATAAATACAAAATATTTTTGTACCACAGTGCATATCCTATGACTTAAAGATTTAATTAAAGGCACAAAAAATAGACATTTTAAACATGACCAGGGAGATATTTTTATATTTTAAAGCACATGGCAATGAATGTTACCCTGGGATATAAGCAAAAGAGAGTCTACAAATAGAAAGCAAATCTTATTGTAGGCTTACCAACACATGTGACCAGACTTGAGGTTGACTTATTTTGTTGGGTAAAGAACACTGCACACATTGCTTCTAACAGTTATATGTAAACCCCTATTAGGGAGATTTTCTGACATAGAAAATAAATTGACAGAGTAAATTAAATAAAGAGTTTTGATCTTATAGAAATTAATTAATATCCATCTTGTATTGGTTTTAGTTTAGTAGAGTGCTTCTAGGTGGCTACTAAGCATTAGTACTCCTTATTAAAGAAAGGTGTCAATTTTTATTTATCAACTTGACGTAAAAGGGCAAAGCTTGTAAATAATAAAGCAATATAATTTTATTAGACTAATCACTCTTTCACAATATCTTTATTTACATTTTAAAAAATTGTGATAACACAAATAGAAAAATGGTTTGCCAGACAGCTTTTATGGTCCACAGGATAAAGATGATCTGAAACTCTCAGGAGCTTGCAATAATTAACGTTGGTATTTACATTCCTACCAAATATAAATTGAGGCAGGTGCATTACACCCTCTAAAACAATGTGAATGAATTTGTTAATGCCTAATTTGAAACATATTTAGCAATGTGTGTTGGAGTCAAGCACAGCATAAAATTAACTTATGGGCATTTTTCTGGGCTTTTGTGTTAAGTGAATATTTGACTGTTGCCATCCATATCTGGATACATACTGGGGGTCTGATTCACATTTTACCATATAACAAAGCTTATTGAGATTATATCGAAAAAATAATGCGAGAAAGAGATCGGCCTGAAAGAGCAGAATAGTTTCTGCTAATGGCATGTGCAGTATGCCATGTAAGTACTGGAGTGATTCAATTACATCAATGGTAAGCAAGTTACATACGAATTTACTCCTTTAGAACCATTGAAAAGTCAGTAAATCTTCATGGGCTGGGATAAAGAGGGGACAATTTACTATACTATCAAGTGGTAGGTGGGAGAGGCGAGGCCACTAAAAAACTTAAAGCAAAACTAAACAACATACTGAATCTAAAATTGTTAAAATGCCAACACAGGATGGGACTGTGGGTGCTTGTGGTAGAACAGTGCTTTTTTCTAACCGTTAGTTAGTCAAATGTTGAAAGTGGAAAGAATGGAATTTTGTGATAAAAGCACATGAAAAACAAATGCCGGCTGGCATTTGTTTTTCATGTGCTTTTATCACGAGTCAATGTGAGTAGCATTTTTAAAAATTTATCAAATTTTATCCAAACGATATCACGCCATAGTTTTGGTCTCTTTTGCTTGTTTTGTGACCCACGGATGTCTATTGGCACACTCCTGAGGGTTATCCTCTGAGGGACTCGTGACACCTGTCCATCCTGGCTGGATTCAATCGCTGGTTTATATCTTATTGCCACAATTTATTGTTTTTCTGGTAAGCTGCATTCCATGTGGTGGTGGTCTTCACTGAAGTCAAGTGCACTTGGGTGCTGTTCGTTTTTTCACGATTCACGGCTTTGGATTTTTTATTCATTATTGTGGACTGAATAACTGAATTTTAGTTGGCGCAGTTTTTTCTTTATTTAATATTACTTTGTGTATATTACACGTGATTGGAGCCTTCTGGGTGTCACATCCCAACCTTTTTTATTTTTTGGATTAGTGCAATTTTTTCTTTTCTAAATTATGTATTAAATTGCTAATAAAATTGGTGTTTACTTTCATGTAATTGGTGCCTAAAAAGTCCATTCTTTCCACTTTTAATATTTGACTAAACAACATACTGTACAACAATATATAGAGTATTTACACTGTAGTTTTATACAGTTTGTGCTTAAGTCTTTTCACTATATTTTTTTGCTTTATATGATGTTGTTTATCTGCACTTAGATTCCATTATTATGACACTTTATACTTAGGAACAGTGTAACAATTTTTTTTATTATTTATTATTCAGGTGCCAGCAAATTCTGCTGTCTGTTAGTGCTGTTCACACAGGGGAAACCCCACTTACAGCGCGACTTTGCAAGGCAACTTCAGCGTGACTTGGAGCAACTTACAATGCAACTTAAAGTTGCCTCCAAGACAGGCGTCTTTGGCTGTGGCCAATCACAGAATTATCAGCTCTGTGGGAGGGAGGGGTTTGCCTTAGTAAACTATTTTCTTTTCCTGTAAAGTTGTTAAAGTTAAGACAGTGATCCGACTTTGGAGGCAACTTCCATTGAAATCAATGGGTACAAGTTGCCTACAAGTCGCCTTGAAGTAGTACAGGAACCTTTTCTGAAGTTGGATCGATTTCAGTAGTCTACATTAAGATGGTTCTCACTCACTTCAATGGAATTTATCATGTCGCGCGACTTGGGGTGACACAGGTCGGATCCCAAATCGCTGTAGTGTGAACCAGCACTCATTGTATTGTTTTGTATTTATATTTTATTTCACTTTATTTTATACACTTATTTATTTTATTTATCATTGAAGTCAGGTTTGCTTAAATTTTGCACATGGTGATCAAGCCTGACAGCTCCTTAAATAGGAAAATTTAGTTGGATGTATAGGAATTCATAAGTTGGGGTGAAGTAGATCCCCAAATAAGGTAGGGCTGTTATCCAGTAAAATGTATAGTTTGGGATTGTTAAAGAGATTCAGGGATCAAAACCATGTCAATGGCTTTGGACTTACGGGCAAGAAATTTCTCCAAAAGCATGAAGGGTTCTCGTAAAGTCAAAATAAGAGATGTGGGGATTGGAGACATTTAGTAGAACATCATCCACAAATCTCAAAATGTTATGGTATTTCCCTGCTATTCCAAGACCCTGAATACATGGACTGAAAAGTATCACTGCTGCTAGGAGTTCCATAGCTCCAGTGAAAAGAATAGGAAAGAGTAGATGGCCCTGGCATGTACAATGTTGAATTGGAAACCATTCAGTTTCAAAGCCTCTGTATTTAAGCTAAGGGTTGCGTAAAGGGCAGAGACACAGGATAGAATGTTGGAACTGAAAACCAACATTTTGAAGGGTAATAAAAGACATACTAAGCTAAGAGATCTTCAGAGAGCAGAAGTAGGCAAGATGCATAAGTTATAGGGCCGCACTCGCATATCTTAACCACTTAAGGATCGCCTCCTGCACATTTACGTCGGCAGAATGGCATGGCTGGGCACAAGCACGTACAGGTAGGTCCTCTTTAAGTGCCCAGGCGTGGATCGCATTTTTTGCTGTGAAAATGACAATGGTCCCAAAAATGTGTCAAAATTGTCTGAAGTGTCCGCCATAATGTCGCAGTCACGAAAAATATTGCTGATTGCCGCCATTAGTAGTAAAAATATTTTTTTTATGAAAATGCAATAAAACTATCCTCTATTTTGTGAACGCTATAAATTTTGCGCAAACCAACCGATAAATGCTTATTGCCATTTTTTTTACCAAAAATAGGTAGAAGAATACGTATCGGCCTAACTGAGGAAAAAAAACTTTTATATATATTTTTGGGGGATATTTATTATAGCAAAAAGTAAAAAAATATTGCATTTTTTTCAAAATTGTCGCTCTATTTTTGTTTATAGTGCAAAAAATAAAAATCGCAGAGGTGGTGATAAAAAGAAAGCTCTATTTGTGGGAAAAAAAGGACGCCAATTTTGTTTGGGAGCCACGTCGCATGACCGTGCAATTGTCAGTTAAAGCCACGCAGTGCCGAATAGCAAAAACTGGCCGGGTCCATTAGCTGCCTAAAGGTCCGGGTCTTAAGTGGTTAAATGCACAAATCCAACCTAGTCTTTGTAAATACATTATTTGTTAATAGTTTATTCCAGTGGCCACAGTCTTCTCTTTTACATCAGTTTTAAGAAGAGAAATTAACCTTTAACCTCCCTGGCGGTATCCCCGAGCGTGACTCGGGGTGGGTTTTTTCTGCTAAGAACGGTATCCCCGAGTCACGCTCGGGGTAGCCATGCAGAGCCTGCAGCGCGCGCTGGCTTACCTTCTTCCTGGATCCAGCGATGCATCCCCGCTGTGTGAGCGAGCGAGTGCTCGCTCGATTCACACAGCGTCCCCGTGTGCCGCCGATCTCCGTTTCCTGCGACGTTACGACGCACGGAAGCGGAGAACGGCGCCAAATTCAAAAAAGTAAACAAACACTTTACATACAGTATACTGTAATCTTATAGATTACAGTACTGTATGTAAAAAATACACACCCCCCTTGTCCCTAGTGGTCTGTCCAGTGCCCTACATGTTCTTTTATAAAATAAAAAGTGTTCTTTCTGCCTGGAAACTGTAGATTGTCCATAACAACCAAAAGTGTCCCTTTATGTCAAAAATGGTTTTAGATCAGCTAGAAAACAGCGATAATAAATTTTAATCACTTGCAGAATTGAGTGATAGCGATTTGTGGGGAAATTCGTCATAAAAAAAAAAAATAATGACAGCGACAATTCTGCAACTGAGCAAATTTCAGTGTTTTTGAGTTGATTACATTATTGAATATTTTTTATTATAATTACATTATAATTTGTTATAATTATTTATAGTTTTTTATTATATAAAAAATTATGATTTTGTTTTTCAAACTTTATCATACCCGGGATGTCTTGTTTGGACAGATTTAAGCAAGTTATTCCTAAAAATTGCAGGCCTACAGTATAAAACGCCAAATTTCCATGCAAATAATTGTACCGCTTTTGGTACGTAATTCCAGACAGAATCATACCGCCAGGGAGGTTAATTTGGACATTGGTGAGGGTCAAATGAGTATTAGGATAGTAAAGTCAGCTGGGCTGGAGTGTTTACCCATCTTTATATATTTAATTGCCTGTAAAGCCTTCAACTTGCTAACATCTGCATCCAGGAATGGTGTATGAAGCTCCAAAATTGAAGAGAAGCTCAGGTCTCAAAATAATTCTTTCTCTCTTACTGTAGACAGAAGATCAGAGGAGAGCTGGAGTGTAAAAGAGAAGTATGGGTTTATGTAAAAAAAAATGTATACTCCCCTAGGTGAATGCAGCATTGGTCCAGTCCCCAGCTTTCTTCTCTGCCCCACCATCGCTCACTGTAGCACTGGGCTGTGAAGGCTTAGGAGCGGATGGTTCTGGTTCATGCTTTTAGCGGCTCTCTGAGAGGCTAAGCCAGCTGCCGATCCATGCATTGCAGGGGTCAGAATCTTTAGCCCGTTGTCGGATGTAAACAGATCACAGGACTGCAGAACAACTGCACACTTAAACCATAGGAGAAGTACAGCCATAACAGTTTTGGCTATACTGCTCCTTTGAATTCTTTAAAAATTTCCACATGATTTCTAGTGAGATTATTTCAGTGTGTTCAAAGAGAGGTCTGAATTTTGGTTAAAGTCAGTATAGTGGTCTAGGCAGCATTGCACTTGGCTTATTACTTTTTTCATATAACTTTTGTTCAGTCTAATGCAGCTGTCTCTCAGACCATTCAGCAAAACATAGGTTCAGTTCTGTTATGGGTCGGGTAAGGTAACCACAAGCTTGAGGTTTTTGGTTTTGAAATAAAGCGTTGAATTTGGTTTCGAGCTCAAGCTGACATTTATCTTATTTCCAACATCATAGGGTAGCTATTATTATTATCATATGTGTTACATGAACCCAAAGCTCTGCCCTATATATGCCTCCCACAATATGACAGAGAATCAGCAAAGTTAGCATTTAGGTTGAAGTATTTGGTAGTGAGATATTGGAGTTTGTTGACTATTTCTTGGTAGGAAATAAGGGAATCTCTCAGCAACTATCTGGACATTTCTTGATTTACATATTAGAAACCGGAATAACATTATGGAGGGATCAAGGTTATAGTGTTGGTAATTTTTTTGGGCAAACACACATTATATATGGAAATGCGGTTTATTCTAAGGTAGCTATTAAGTAAACTGTTTAGTCATGTTGTAGAAGACGGAATTACCCCCATCTACCATACCCATCAGTTTAGGCCAATATGTATTATTCTACATATTTTTGGTAAAGTCACAATGTTGATTGTATGTTGATTGGTTAAAGATATAGGGCCAGATTCACAGAGCGATTACGCCGGCGTAACAGGAGATGCGCGGCGTAAGTCCAATTGTGCGCGTGCGTTTCGATGCACGGCATCCCCAAAACGAGATACGCAAGAAATCTAATTTTTTTTGTCCAGCGTAATTTCGTTAGACCGGCGCATCCGTCCGCGCAAAACTGCGCTAGACAAACCATTGATTTGCTAGTCAAATATGCTAATGAGGGACTTACGGGGATCCACAAAAGAACGTTGGGGCAGCGCAGGCTACGCGGAGTGCGCAACAGCAAAATGTCCTGTCTAAAATTAGACCATATAAAAGCTGGTCTAAAAAAAAAAATCGTCTACATGTCAGATAAAGCAACACTGTTAGTGAGGAGCTCAGCAGTCACACGTGTTGCACAACAATCTGTATGCCAACATGCCAGGGGCATCGTCGCGCATAGCTATACTACTGACTTTAGATGAGCAAAGAAGGAGGAGGGCACTGAGGAGGGCACAGGATTTTTTTTTTTTTTAATCTTTTTTTTTTGCTTATATAAACTTTACCATTTAATCTAATCTAATACAAAATTCTTATCTGATACAAGCCCCTCACTCTTCACTTGATATATCACACATGCATAGACATCTATGGCATGAGTGATTCTGAGGTGTATCGCATCTTCAGATTCACCCCTCATGCCATCATGGAATTAACCACAACCCTGCAGGAGGACATCACCAGCCCAACACATGACACCACCCATGACACCCATGACAGCTACATATACAATCAGAGCCCCATCCCCACAGATTGCGAACAGAACATGTATGGGGACAGCTGGCTGGTTGGTGAGTGACATGGGTGGCAGGCATGACTGCCCCCCCAATGATGCACACATCACAAGGGGCACATGCACGACTAACGTCCTCCTGTCTTTTCCCTTCAAGGTGACTCTGCATATGCACTGGGACCCCATCTCATGACCCCATCTCATGCCAGCTCACATTATGCATCTTTGCACGTTAAACACACACATTAATCATGGCACAATGAGAATGCATGCATGCACACCACTGTGGTCCCTAGCACAAACACATCACATCCTCATCACATTGGATTGGCACAAGCCCACCATGCAGGACTTGTGAGCAGCAACGCCATGCCACGGCTCCAATTATGTCACTGTACATTCATACACCATTCACACAGACCTGGGTTTCACTTCTCCACCACAAATAAGGGTGACACCCCTTTTCCCGCAGGAATATCACCCCCACATTCCAAAATCATACACAAACAGAACCAAAAAAATAAAATAAATGACGAGCAAAAATAAAAAATGCCCAGCAAAAATATAATTTAAACAAAATAACAACAAAGAAAACACATAAAAGACAAAAATCACTCTGCAAAACAGTCCCCAAATATCTCAAAGACACGTCACAAACAAACAAACAAACGCTAATAAACAAAAGCACCTTGCTGTATAGGGAGGGATACAAAGGGATGTACTTTTGCAAAGGAAGTGCGTTTGTGTCTGTCTATTTATGCTGTCTGCGCAGTTCACTAAGTTGCCCAAGTCCACTTCCAATTTCACTGATTGCGCCATTCCCGAGTTGTGAGCATGCGCACAGAGGTGCTGACCATGGTCTGCTTCAAGCGCGCATGTGCGAGCCGGCCGGCCCTTCATTTGCATGGGGTCACGGCTCATTTCAATGTAACACGCCCACGTCTTTCCCAATTTGTAATACTCCGCCTTACGCCTCTGAAATAACGTTACGCATGCGCAATTTTGTGCGTAAAAGCAACGAGAATAGGGTGATTGCGCGGCTACATTGCGCAAGTCTAACGTAAAGGCGGTGTACCTGAATCTGGCCCATAGCATCTACAAAATAGGAGATAGATTTATGGCATTTAAATTATTCTTTTTTTTTTTACTAGTAATGGCGATGATCAGCGATTTTTAGAGGGACCATTGACATCAATGGCTATAAAAAATGCACTGATTACAGTACAAATGTCACTGGCAGGGAAAGGGTTAACACTAAAGGGTGATGAAGGTGTTAAATGTTTAAATGTGTTCCCTGTGAGGTGTTTCCAACCTTGGGAGAGGGAACTGACATGGAGTAAAGAGAGGTCGCTGTTCCTAATCACTAGATGATCACGCTGAACTCCCTTGTCAGAACAGGGATCTATTTGTTTACATTGACAGACCCTCATTCTGGCTCTCTGTGTAGCGATCGCGGGTGGCTGGCTGACATCACAGCCATGCTCATTGGCTTCCCTTCCATGGGTGTGTGCGTGCGTCTGTTGTAGCTGTTAAAGGGACCACCGTACAGCTACGGCGACCTTCCAAGAATGAGCCAAAATGTCACATATGACGACGGCTGGTTGGCATGTGGTTAAGCACCAATTTAACTTTTGGGAATTAATTCTCACGTCCCTCGCTGAATCTTTTGTGCCACTCAAACGCACGTGCACAAGACAGGCCATCATTCCTATAAGGCCCCCGTACACACGAGCAAATAGATTTGTTCAAATCGGTCGGACAGACAGATTTAAACAAATCTGTCTGCTGGCCGTTTTGGTTTGATCGCTGTACACACGATCAAACCAAAATCCAGCAGACAGCGCGGTGACGCGGCGGTGACGTTGACGCCGCCACGTCACCGCACCGGGAAGTAAATTACTTACGCGCATGCGTCGAATCCATTCCATGTGCGAGAAGATATGTCTGCTGGTTAGCGTACTAACCAGCAGACATGTCGGGCGGACGGATTCCCAGCCGACAGATTTTAAAGCATGCTTTAAAATGTGTGGGCTGGCCAAATCCGTCTGCTCGCCCGTACACACGATCGAACCTGTCTGCTGGGACAGTCTGGCAGACCGTTTCCAGCAGATAGATTTGATCGTGTGTACGTGGCCTAAAATTTAGTAAGCATTTAAATACATTCTGTTGGTGTTTTGTGCAATTTTACAAAAAATTTCAAATTGACACATTGTTCAACTTGGCGATTCCCAATCAACTGAACATCATAGAGTGTTGTCATCAGTAGCGGTGCGTCCATAGGGATGCCGGAGCGCCGCCCCCTCTGGCTCACTCACAGCCACTAAAATATACAGATTAATGCATTATATGAATCTGTATATTTTCGGCGCTGCCGCCCACTATTCAGCTGGCCAGACATTGAGTGGCTGGCTGTGAGGAAGTGCCTATCAGAGCCAGCGGCATGGCACAGTGGTTGTGTTTAATGGCATGGTACAGTGGTGAAAATTGATGGCATAGTGGCTGCGTTTGATGGCATGGCAGAGTGACTGCATTTGATGGCACAGTGGCTGCGTTTGATGGCATGGCACAGTGGTTGCATTTGATGGCAAGGCACAAAGGTGACAATTGATGGCACAGTGGCTGCGTTTGATGGCATGGCACAATGGCTGCAATTGTTTTTTGTTTGTTTTTTTCGTTTAAGACCCCACAAAAATTTTGAGCACCAGCCGCCACTGATTGTCATGCAGGTTTAAACATTTTTAAGGTCACCATGCATGCAGGTATAACCAGTTCTGACTGCTTTGTTTACTAGGTGGGATCACAGTCTCATTATTTAATAGACATACCTCGTATGCCATTTTTCTTTTTGTAAGCTGTGTTGGGAAGGGTTTGAATTCCTAACACAGGAACTATTATTAAAAAAAAATATAGAAAAAAGAGACCGGACCAGTAATGGGGCTGTATCTATTAACATGTGGGTGGAAGGGACTAACAGGGAGTACCGTTTGTTTGTTTTTTTACATTCCCTAAAATGAAATAAGTAATGCGTACATTACAGACAACAGTCCTTTTATTTCCTATTTTCTCTTTTACAGTTTTTTTATAACTGAAATGTGTCCCTGCGGTTTCAATTATTTACACGTTTTAGCAGAGAAGGGCAACCAAACTGATAAGAGGCATGGAAGAGCTCAGCTATGAGGACAGATTGGAGGAAATTCATTAATTCTCTCTTGAGAAGGGGAGATTAAGGGGGGAACGCTGAGCTGTGGAGGGGGCCAGAGCAGCCAGCTCAGCCTCTCAGCGGCTCACTGAGAGGCTAAGCCCGGTGTTGGTCCAGGGATCTAGGCGGATCCTGACTCTGTAGTCATGTTGATGCAGAGCCTGGACTGACTCTGTGAGGTCAGCAGAGAGTGGACTTTAGCCTTCTCTCTGCTGAAAACGGGTCACAGGAGTGCAGAACTGCACTCCTGTGATCCACAGGAGATGTACAGCCAAACGAGCTTTGGCTGTACTTCTCCTTTAAGAAATGCAAGGGTGATAGATATGACACTACCCTAAAATTCAGACAAAAGACACTTGCTATGGTTTAGCTGCAGGCCCTAGTAAATTTTATTTGATGGTCACTTTATCAAATGTAAGTTAGTTCCTAGAAAAACAAGGTGATAAGTAGGAAAGCAAATCACATCACATCACACATAATCATAAATACAATCCTTAGACTGCTGCTGTTCATTTCTGTTCCACTGGGAGGGAGTTATGCACAGTATGGATGAGTACCGCAAAGTGATTTAGACAAAAAACCTTACATAGTTACATAGTTACATAGTTACATAGTTAGTCAGGTTGAAAAAAGACACAAGTCCATCCAGTTCAACCATAAAAAAATAAAAAAAATAAAACAAAGTAAAACACAGTACATCCTCCCATACACCCAACTCCATACCCACAGTTGATCCAGAGGAAGGCAAAAAACCCCAGCAGAGCGATGATCCAATTTGTTACCGGAGGGGAAAAAATTCCTTCCTGATCCCCCGAAAGGCAATCGGATTTACCCCGGATCAACTTTACCTACAAAACGTAGTACTCAGTTATATTATGTGCATTTAGGAAAGAATCCAGGCCTCTCTTAAAGCAATCTACTGAGCTGGCCAGAACCACCTCTGGAGGGAGTCTGTTCCACATTTTCACAGCTCTTACTGTGAAGAAACCTTTCCGTATTTGGAGGTGAAATCTCTTTTCCTCCAGAGTAAAGAGTGCCCCCTTGTCCTCAGTGTTGACCTTAAAGTGAATAACTCAACACCAAGTTCACTATATGGACCTCTTATATATTTGTACATGTTGATCATATCCCCCCTTATTCTCCTCTTCTCAAGAGTGAATAAATTCAGTTCCTCTAATCTTTCCTCATAGCTGAGCTCCTCCATGCCTCTTATCAGTTTGGTTGCCCTTCTCTGCACTTTCTCCAGTTCTCCGATATCCTTTTTGAGAACTGGTGCCCAAAACTGGACTGCATATTCCAGATGAGGTCTTACTAATGATTTGTACAGGGGCAAAATGATATCTCTATCTCTGGAGTCCATACCTCTCTTAATACAAGAAAGGACTTTGCTCGCTTTGGAAACCGCAGCTTGGCATTGCATGCCATTATTGAGCTTATGATCAACTAAAACACCCAGATCCTTCTCCACTACAGATCCCCCCAGTTGTACTCCCCCTAGCATGTATGATGCATGAATATTCTTAGCCCCCAAGTGCATAACTTTACATTTATCAACATTAAACCTCATCTGCCACTTAGTCGCCCAATTAGACAGAGCATTGAGGTCGGCTTGTAAATTGGAGACATCCTGCAAGGACATTATTCCACTGCATAGCTTGGTGTCATCTGCAAAAACAGAAATGTTACTTTTGATCTCAGACCCAATATCATTTATAAATATATTGAAAAGTAAGGGACCCAACACTGAACCTTGGGGTACACCGCTGATAACCTTGGACCATTCAGAGTAAGAATCATTAACCACAACTCTCTGAATTCTGTCTTTCAGCCAGTTTTCTATCCATTTACAAACTGATATATCTAATCCTGTAGACTTTACCTTACACATGAGCCGTGTGTGGGGAACTGTATCGAACGCTTTTGCAAAATCCAAGTATACCACGTCCACTGCTACGCCTCTGTCCAGGGTTTTACTTACCTCTTCATAAAAATAAATCAGGTTTGTCTGACAACTTCTGTCTTTCATGAATCCATGCTGTCTGCTGCTTAAATAGTTTGTTTCCAGCAAGAACTCATCCACGTGATCTTTTATTAAACGTTCCAGTATCTTCCCAACTATAGAAGTTAAACTAACAGGTCTATAGTTACCTTATAGCGTGACTTACCGTATTTGCTACCACATAAGTTTGTTGCAAAGCAAACCTGCACTTTGAAGTCATAAAAATGTTCAAATTCAACATTAATCAGATTGGAAAGAAGACTAGGTAGTAAAAACTAGTAGAATTAATTACTATTTAGAAATGTTGAAATCAATTACTATTTAGAAATGTTGAAATCCAAGTTTGCTAGCGCATTGGTAAATGATCAATACTTTGTTAAATATAGTTATAAAAAAAAACAACTGTTGAACCTAAATGTCAAATGATTAACAACATCCAGTTTCAAGACTAATGCTGCGTACACACAATCATTTTTCAGGTTCTAAAAATGTATTTTTTTTTTTTAATGTCATTAAAAATTATTGTGTGTGGGCTTCAGAGCATTTTTCGGGTTCTAAAAAACGGCCACATTTTATTTTTCGAATGTGCTCTATTTTTTCACAATGTTTTAACGTTGTTGTTTTTAAGGTTGTAAAAAATGGTCATGTGTGGGCTTTAATGACATGAAAAATCTGCGCAGAAGCAAGTTATGAGACGGAAGCGCTCGTTCTGGTAAAACTACTGTTCATAATGGAGTAAGCACATTCATCACGCTGTAACAGACAGAAAAGCGCAAATCGTCTTTTACTAACAAAGAATCAGCTAAAGCCACACAAAGGGTGGCGTCATCCGAATGAAAATTCCCCTTTATAGTGTCATCGTATGTGTTGTACGTCACCACGCTTTTCTAGAGCATTTTTTTTTCATGATCGTGTGTAGGCAAGGTCGTTTTTTCTAGAGCCCAAAAAAATGTTGTTTTTTACAACACAAAAAATGATCCTGTGTACGCAGCATAAGATCCAAACTAAAATTTTACTTGATGTAACAGTATATTGAATAGTTAGATATTCCTTAAAATTAATACATTTTTTTTTTTTTTACAGATGAACTCTGGATTACCAGTAAAAGCACTGATTATATGTTGGGGTCCATACTCACTGCTGTGCTTTTATGCAATTATTCAGGATGCAACAATCCTTTCCCCAAAGTTACGGATGGTAAGAAAATGGCTTGAAACATTTTGTATAATATAAAAAAATATTACATCTACAAGTAAGTAGAGATTGTAGACATAAAAATGGCTGTCAAGGATGGGGACCAGTCAAGGAATAACATGTATGGAGGTAGTATACAAAGAGCATTTGCCTAAAATTGGGAATTCAGAAAGTACTGTATGTCACTTTGCATGTTTGTCTATGTACCGTCCTAACTAGCCGCTTTATGATATTATATATACACTTGCCATAAAGCAAAAAAAGTGATTAAAACTGGCCAAAATGTTCAGGAAAATTGGAAAGACTGGAAATGCATGAGCAGAGATGTCAACAAAACTTCACTAGTAATTTAGGTCACCTGGCCTATAAGGGCACAAATCTTGGCAGGTAGCAGATTTTCCTTTCAAACCGTTTACCATGGGACAAAACATATCATGCTATATACTACTGTAAATTTTCATTACACGTGGACAGAGAAACCCAATATTGAGGACACATTTTAAAAAAAATAACCGTATCTGTTAAAACTGCTAGGTAAGATTTTTTTCTTTAAATGTTGTCAACATTTGAATAGTATATAAAACAGCTTGTTACTTTATTTTGCTCAAACTAAGCCCAGGTCACATCTTTTTGCAGATACCTGCTGTCATGGCCAAGATGTCCCCTGCTGTGAATGCCTATGTGTATGGACTTGGAAATGAGAACTACAGAGGAGGAATTTGGCAATTCCTCACTGGACAAAAGATAGAAAAAACTGAAACTGACAATAAAGCTAATTAACACATATTTAAGTCCCTGTTCTGTATCACACTGTAGCGGACAAAAACTGGTGTTATGAAAGTGTTTGGATTGTTGTGCCTTGAAACAGTTTGTAGTGTGCAACATTACCGCAATTGAGGAGCTACTTACAGTTTACTTCATGTCATGTTTCTGTATCTTAAATTAAAAGACAACCAATATGTACAAATAAAAAGGGTGTTTGGGTAATATATTAATGTTATGTAACAGTGCCTTAATCAAAATATATTGTGGTTTATAAAAAAAAAAAAAATGAAAATCCTTAAAGATAAACAAAATTAGTAATATTAACAAGTAATGAAAAAGACAACAATCATTGAACAACATTAATTATAGCTGAACACCAGAATGATATAAAATACACAAATTATTGCAATTATGTATTCATTCAAAGATTGTTAAATGTACATTTGTTTTATGCAAGCAGTATAAGTACATGAATTTCACCTGATATCATAATTTTGCTATCCCTTGTACAGCCAAGCTTAAACCAGGAGGCAGAAAAGTAGCACACAGACCTACTTCATTATGTTGCAGTGCACATGCTAGCAAGGGAGGAGAGAACAACAAAGTGACAGAGAGATAAGCTCAGATTTCTGCTGTTTCTCCTTTTAAGCCTCGTACACACAACGATTTTTCTCTGCAAAAACCATCAAGAAAACTGCTGGTAGAGCTTTTTTGCCGAGAAAAACATCCGTGTTTATGTTTTTCGTTGAGAAAACTGTCGTGGATCTCGACGTTAAAAAAAGAGAACATGCACTTTTTTTTCTCATCGGGAGTCTTAATTTTCTTGTTGTGGTTCTCGTCAGGCTGGTTTACGACGAGAAACACATTTGTGTGTATGCTTAAAAACACGCACATGCTCAGAATAAAGTAGGAGACGGGAACACACCTTCGGTAAAAGTAGCATTCGTAATGGAGATAGAACATTTGTCACGCTGTAACAGACAGTAAAAGTTTGGTGAGAGACGATTCGCGCTTTTCAAACGTGCGGTAACATGAGATTAGTAAAAGCAGCCCCAAGGGTGGCGCCAGTGGAATCAAACTTCCCCTTTATAGTGCTGTCGTACGTGTTGTACATCACCGCGTTTGACAGTGTGCATGCAAAGAAAGCTTGACAAGAATATCCTCAAGCTTGATAAGAACCTTGTCGATAAAAACAATGGCCCAGATTCAGAGAGAATTGGATTCTCGTAGCGTATCAGAAATACACTACGCCGCCGTTTCTTACCTGGCTCTACGTGGAATCCAGGTAGATTTTGTCCAGTAAACGACGGCGGCGTAGTGTATTTCTCCCGTCGCAATCCATATAGACGAGTAGGGGGCGTGAAGGATTTAAAATAGGCGCGTTCCCGCGGCGATCGAACTGCGCATGCTCCGTTTGCAAATTTCCCGCCGTGCATTGCGCGAAATCACGTCGTTGCGTCATTCGTTGTTTGAGTAGCGTCGTTTACGGACATTTCTATTCCCGAACGAGTTACGTAAAAATAAAAAAAAAATAATTAAAATCGACGCGGAAACGACGGCCATAACATGGGTTACGCACCGTTAAAAAGCTGGTCTAACAGTACGTAAAAAAAAACAGACGTAAGCGATTGCAAATGTGAGTGCTTTTCCTGTGTATCCTTTCCTTATATGTTTTTCACCCTTCTACCATCCCCCCTTCTTCCCTTTTTCTTTTTCTTTTTCCCCCTTTCCTACTTTTTCTTTTCTTCCCCCTCCCCTTTCAAACCCCTTCCCAATTTTTCGATTGCGAAGACCGCTCGTATCTTCGTGGATCGCCGTAAAAACACATTTGCATATCCCGACACATCAAAACGACGCAAACTCCTCCCAGCGGCCGCAAATATATCCCAGCGTAGATCCGAAGGTTTACGAAGACGTAAGCCTCTCGGATTGAAGCCCGAAGCCGCCGTATCATGGTTTGAGGATTCAAACTAGTGATACGGCGCGCAAAATTTGAAATTACTCCTGTCTAACACCAGTTAGACAGGCGTAATTGCTTTATGAATCTGGGCCAATGTTTCTTTTACGACAAGATTCTCGGTCGTGTGTACAATCTAAGAGAAAATTTTAACTGAAATACAGCAGAAAATAAACATGTGTTTTAACCTGCCAGTCAAGGCTATGCTTGGTGGAATAGCGTTATACATTTTAGAACTGGATTAACAGAAATACAAAACATTTTGATAGGTAAATCAGCTTTCATAAACTGTAAAGAATTGTATGTATTTTGTCTGCCTATTTTGCTGTTTCCCTGGAGTTTAGCTTTAATCTCACTTTAAAGATATATTTGGTCTTATCATAGCACTTTTTCTGATGTAAAATATTTTGAGTGCCAAACAAAATATTAAAGATACTTAAGATAGTTTGGTTCGCTTAGATGTTGTTAAGAACACAAACTATTTTGTTTACTTGAAAATGTGTATGTATTAAAAAAAAACAGCAGTCAAAGTACTTTCCCAAACATGTTTAACCACTTAAGACCCGGACCAAAATGCTGCCAAAGGACCAGGCCCCTTTTTGCCATTCGGCACTGCGTCGTTTTACAATTTACAACAGTTTTGACAATTGCGCGAACGTGGCTCCCAAACAAAATTGGCATCCTTTTTTCCCCACAAATAGAGATTTCTTTTGGTGGTATTTGATCACCTCTGCGGTTTTTATTTTTTGCGCTATAAACAAAAATAGAGCGACAATTTTGAAAAAAATGCAATATTTTTTACTTTTTGCTATAATAAATATCCCCCCAAAATATATATAATTTAATTTTTTTCCTCAGTTTAGGCCGATACGTATTCTTCTACCTATTTTTGGTAAAAAAAAATCGCAAAAAGCGTTTATCGGTTGGTTTTTGCAAAATTTATAGTGTTTACAAAATAAGAGATAGTTTTATTGCATTTTCATTAAAAAAAATTTTTTACTACTAATAGCGGCGATCAGCGATTTTTTTCGTGACTGCGACATTATGGCGGACACTTCGGACAATTTTGACACATTTTTGGGACAATTGTCATTTTCACAGCAAAAAATGCATTTAAATTGCATTGTTTACTGTGAAAATGACAGTTGCATTTTGGGAGTTAACCACAAGGGGGTGCTGTAGGGGATGTGTTCCCTGTGTGTGTTTACAACTGTAGGGGGGTGTGGCTGTAGGTGTGACGTCATCAATCACGTCCCCCTATAACAGGGATGACGTGATCGATGCTGCGGCCACAGTGAAGCACGGGGAAGCCGTGTGTACACACGGCTCTCCCCGTTCTTCAGCTCCGGTGACCGATCGGCGCACTCCAGCGGTGATCGGGTCCGCGAGTCCCGCGGTCCCCGGAGCTTCGGACCGGGTCGCGAGTCCCGCGGTCCCGGAGCTTCGGACCGGGTCGCGTGAAAAAGAGTCAATCCTACAGGGCTATTATTTTCCCACAGTTCTACTTTTTTTTTTTAAAAAGTGGACAATAATGGATCAACCAATTTTCAGTTCCCTAATATTCATTGTGTGCTCCATATTTTGGCCAATAGGCAATATATCTAGTCTAAAAATATAAATTAAAGGTTTTTAGCAATGTTCCACTTGTTCCAAAAAATCTGCAATTTTGATTGGTGATAATATTAGCCAGATGTATTTGTTCCCATGTTTCTCAACAAAAGGCGCTGCCTATCTAAAATGTTGGACAGAAAAATGAGCCAGCTCCAACATTTTAAATTTCACCCTGCTTTATAAAAAGAAAATTATTTTGTATGGTTATTGTGCTGAATCACGTGTTAAATTCATAGACTTGAAGTGGGTATAACATTTCTCAACTCAGTTGAAAAATAATGTAAACCCTTTTTTTAGTCTGCGGAAGTTAAAAAAACTGGAGCTGTCTCCTTATTGCTGTGAGACCTTCAATTTAGTTTTCTAAGAACAGTTTCTAAACACTACAATTCTTCTTACTTCATTATAGATGAGAGCTTTCATGGTTATACAAACATTAACAACTAGACATGTGCATTCGGTTGCGTCCGAATGCATTTTCATCTGAATTTCAGGGGATTTTCGTGTTCGTTTTAACAAACGATAACGAACGTGCAGAATCCGAAATCCAAAAGATCCGACATAAAAAATGCAGTATTTTCATTTTGTTGCGACAAAAGTTCAATGCAGATTTGGTGATATGGTGACAATAGCGATCTGTGTCAATCGAACCTGCGGTTGAATGTGCCTAACCTAACTCTATTAGTCCAAGATTATTCGACATAGAGAGAAAAGATTCGACATTATAGAGACATGAAGATTCGACGAAGCAGTTAAAAACATACGATCGCCGTGAGCGGATATTTATGGTCAAAAGCTCCACCCATAGGCTATAGAAGAATTCCAATGTTGGTTGACTAGTAATAATAATTAATAAATACAATTATTACTAGTCATTCAACATTAGAATTCTACTATAGCTTGTGGGCCAAGCATTTGATCAGAAATGTACTATTGCAGCGTCGAACAGATTAGCTGCTCCGTCGAATCTTCTTAGAACATTCGACAGACACCATAAGCCTTCAATTGACAGATTCAACCTTAATTAATTAGGATTTTCAGACGAATGCATATTTTAACGAAACAAAATAAATAAAAACTAATTTCGGTAGTAACTAAATAAATAACATTTTCGGGCGAAAAAGGAAATTCCAAAACAAAATATTTCACTGTGCACATTAACAACAACTAAGAAAAGTTTTTATGGTGAGAGCTCTTTTGTTTCATATTGTCACTAAAACTGAAACATCACATGTTTCTGGCTGTGTAGTAGGGAGCATATTGCTCACTCCTCTGATATTTTGAATATGGCTAATCATAAATTCTGTATCTAATTCACTATTAGTGTTGCTCACGAATGTTCGCATTGCGAATATTCGCTAAGAATATTGCATATTCGAGTATTCGCGAATAACTCGAATATTGCGGGGAATAATCGCTATGGCGAATATTCGTATTTTTCCAAATTTATTTTTAAAACAGATCACATTCTAGTGATCTCCATCGACGTCTAAAAGCATTGCTGGTATGATTAGAGAGAGACCCTGGGCCGAGTAGCTGATGCTATTCTTTTATGTTGCCGAAAATTCGCATTGCGAATTTTCGGCAACATAAAAGAATCGCATCAGCTACTCGGCCCTTCTTTTGCATCAGAGCCAATCAGAATAACTCGAATATTCGGCAAAAGGAATATTGCGCGATTATCTTCTCCGCCCTTCTTTTGCATCAGAGCCAATCAGAATAACTCGAATATTCGGCAAAAGGAATATTGCGCGATATTCCTTTTGCCGAATATTCGAGTTATTCTGATTGGCTCTGATGCAAAAGAAGGGCGGAGAAGATAATCGCGCAATAGGAATATTGCGCGATTATCTTCTCCGCCCTTCTTTTGCCCCCTTATTCTCCTTTCTTTTAAGTAGAGTTAGTGTAGAGTTAGTGTTTAGTGCATATTAGTTTAGCAATACAGGAAATGATCTCCGTTTATGAGAATTTCGCAATCATTTTCGCATTAGCGAAATTTTGCTAAATTTTTTTTGGATTAAATATCACGAATATTCGATATTAGCGAATATTCGCGAATATTCTTCTATATATTCGCGCAATATCGCGAAATCGAATATGGCGTATTCCGCTCAACACTATTCACTATAACAGCAATCAGATTCACCCAGCCACACCTATTCTCCACCATACAGCAGTATAACCTGTCTCTTCAGAAGTCCAAACATAGGGACTTTGCCATCAAAATAGGGCGCAGAGAGATAAACATAAAGAAAGCGCTATATGCCTTTATGTCTATTGTTAAATGGAAAGTTGTAACCAAGAGGCATAAAAAAAATTTAAGTCACTGCTGACAATTTTTTGTCCTTTCTAAAGATATACCTACCTACTATGATCTTAATGTGCAGAACAAAATGTAATCAAATATAGAATAATTCTGCTTCTATGCAAATCTTCATGACTCAGTTGTCACAAGACTTTGTGAACGGTATGTTAATTTGTTAAAGCTAATATCAAAAAAAATAAAAATAAAAAAAATACAGAAAAGTATTAAGAAAAAGGAAAAAAAGACACATACTACATTAGTGATTAACCTGCACATGCATAATATATGGTATGTGTTTTATATTTATGCAAAAACTGTCAAACTACACACAAAGTAAATGAAATGAGCTATTAATCAAGGTTAAATACATATTTACGATATTTAACCCAGAACTTTTTATTTGCAGATGTTCTCGATGGATTAGCCTGCAAACAGTCTGTGCCTTAGCATCTGTTTAAGATGTGGGTTAGACACAAAAAGGAGGTCACCAGACACAACATCTGTAACTGTAACAAATTGTAGGATAACTGTCTAAAAAGGAGCTTCCCATAAGCTCTGCTTTAAAAAATTTAATTACATGCATGAGAGCATAAATACAGTTGATGGGACTATTGCTACTTACAGTAATGTATACCTCCAGATACACGTATATACCTAATGTCCCGCAGTTAATGAAAAAAAAAATATTACATAATTCAGATACAACATATACCCTTGAAGCTTTTAGCTAATGCAGAGTATTTGTTACGGTATTTAATGTTTGGGTTATTTGTATAAAATTCTAGTTTGTTAAAGTATATTTCATGTCATGACAAATTAAATAATTAAAAAAAAAAGTGCAGTGCATAAGTTTCATTAATAGTTTTGAATTCCATGTAATTGTCAGTATTAGCGAAGAGACGTTTTATAGATATTTTGCCTTGCCTAGCACTGTAATCAAGATATTATGATGTTATAAGTTCCGCAGAATAAATTAATGTAACAAGAGAAGTAATTTGATTGTACATATTACTTTTTTCCGCTGTACATATTACTTTTTTCCGCCATGATAACAGAACTATTTTTTATAGAAATAACATATTATACAAAAGCAAAATAAAAATCTTAGTGTGCCTATACAAGAAGCAAATTTCAAGATTTTTATGTGAGCTGATAATCTTGTGCAGAGTATAGGGGGCGTGGCCGGCAGCTGATGCGGATGGCTGTGTGAGGAGAGAACTCTGAGCCGTGAATCCAGCAACATCCAACTTCATCAGCCCAACAGACCCCTTGCAGTGACCCGACGAGTCCCAGACCCGCTCTGGCGACCATGGGGAAGAGGAAAAATGAACAGAAGCCTCGGAAACTTACCAACTTCTACCCGCCGACAAGCACACCTAGGCCGCAAGATGGCGCCAAGACCTCGGACTTGCGGTGCGGATCGCCGCACAGAGGAGAGCTTGGCGGTCCCTACCATGGAGCATCAGTATCCAAGGCCAGCAGCGGAGAATCCACACCAGGGCCTTCTCCAGTCTCCAGCCCACAGAAATCAGCACAGAAGCGATCCTCCAGCCACAAATACGCAAGTGAGCAGGATGAACACTGTGACTCACAAAATAGTACCAGAGTGTTCATTGAACAAACTAATGAATTTCCCACCTCGGGACTACCGCTTAGCGATACTGTGATGAAAGATATGCTGGTGACTCTGAGGGGATCCCTGCATAAGGATATGATGCTCTGCATATCACAAATCAGGACTGATGTTACCTCTATGGGACACAGAGTTAGCCATTTAGAAGACAAAATGGGCGACTTTACTGTTGCTCACAATAAATTAGTTGATGCTCATAATGACACTGAAGGGGATATTTAGGCCATGAGAGAGAAAATCGCAGATTTAGAGGACAGGTCTCGAAGGAACAATATTCTCGGGGGTGGAAGAATCTGTGACCCCAGCTGAATTGAGACGCTATGTCCAGCATTTTATTGCCTCTTGCATCTTACCTGATATCCCCGAGGGAGAGGTCATTGTGTATAGGGCCCACCGCCTTCCTAAACCCAAATTCCTGCCTGAATCAGTTCCAAGAGATGTGATAGCTCGTATTCACTTTTTTCATGTTAAAGATGAACTTATGCGTTTTTCCAGAAAAAAATCACCCCTTGCCAGCTCAGTATTCGGATTTGTCTGTTATGCAGACCTATCGCAGCATACCATGTTGGCACGTAAAAAGCTATCCTCTATCACCAAGCTGCTGCAAAACCATAAAATCCCTTACTCCTGGGGATTCCCCACTAAGCTGCTGCTTGTTAAAGGTAACCGTACTCAGGTTATTAGAAGCATGGAGGAAGGCCTGGCTTTAGCTAAAAAATGGGACTTATTACCGGAGGACGCTCATGTCCTATCGCCTAAACAAGCTCCTGCTAGGATGTCTCCTGAGTGGTGTAAAACCTGAATCAAACCAGGGTACCTGCGCACTTGATGTTCGCTAGTTTTAGTTCTTTGGGCTGTGACACAGCCGAAATTGGTTCACTTGGAGCTCATTACCCCCTTGTTGTGCAGAGGTACCTAGCATTAGAAATGCATAGGCAAAAAAAAAAAGGAAAATCCCCCAGTCCAATTAGTATTGGTTTATTTTTCTCCAGAAAAACAGGATTTATTTTTTCACAGGCCACCATCAAAGGTAAGCTAAGCTGGGATGAAAAGCCACAGAAAATGACTGGTGCAAAAGATTATACAGGCATATCTTTGGAATAATCTGCTAAGCCATCTTAAGGCAAATAATAATTATGCATACACATAGGTCTTAACTTTCAATATGCTACATCAGTCCTAGAATTAACATTACTAATTGCATCAATTAATAATTTATTAATGTTATACATCAATGGAAAAATACCTAATTAATGCTGGAGCAAAACACCAATTTACTAAAGAAGCTGAGAATATTCACACAAACAAATATTCACTTTAGTTGGCCTATCATGTACAGATGAAAAACATAAAGCAGTCATTTTGGCTTGATTGACTAACTAAAGTGCATATTCACACATTATGGAGTAGATTTACCAAAATTGAAGAGTGCAAAATCTGTTGCAGCTGTATACGTAAAAAAAAAAAACAACTCACAATAAAAACCCTGTTTGGGTTCAACTGACTCCAAGGATATAAAGGGGATAAGGAAGAGAGGAAATTAAATACACAGCCCACTGTGCAAGTACAAAAAGCAAAAGTTTATTATATCAAAAACACATAAATGGTATAGCTAATGATAAAAACTGAATCATACTGGTATAAAAACTCAATGTCCACCATTCTTGCCCCTATCCAGTGACAGTAATATATTTATAGCGAGGAATGTGAAAGTACAATATCTTCAATCCTGAGCAGCAATAATAAATTGAAACATAAAATTGCATGCATGTGGAGCTAAGTTGGCCCCCAATGGGAAATGGATCCTAGGAAGATCAGACCTGGATCCTGGGAAAGAGGGGGGAATTGTTGGGATATGAAAGGGGAAGGGACAAAACCCTGGGTCTACAGTGGTCTAGAGGAGGTATATTGATTTAAAAGGCACAGTCACAGTATGTATGTGGCATAAAACACCAGAGATTTGAATGCAAAACAATGTCCTGTAACATCAATCTCACTATTGTAAACCATAGTTCAATATCCAGAGTATGCATGTAAGTTGACAGTCCTGGTCCATGCAAGACCATACATTGATCAAAGCATATAGTCCAAAGTAGAAAGCGAAAAAATCGATGCTTATCAGGTGGCAATGGAAAGACAAACCTTCAGTGCCAGTGCCATTGCTGATTTCCAATGAGGCCCATCAAGCATTAGCAAATTGCCTCTGTCGCAGCCGGCGGTGACTGGCGAAACCGGTTAGGCTTTCTCTTTTTCCTTCTCACCTTGCCCCTGTGACTGGGCGGACTTTGGACTATATGCTTTGATTCATGTATAGTCTCAAATGGATCAGGACTGTCAACTTTCATGCATACTCTGGATATCAAACTATGGTTTTACAACAGTGAGAGGGAAGTTACAGGACAATGTTCTGCATTCAAATCTCTGGCGTTTCATGCCACATACATACTGTGACTGTACATTTCAATTCCATATACCTCTTTTAGACCACTGTTGACTCAAGGTGCCATCCCTTCCCCTTTCATATCTCAGAAATTCCCACGTTTTGAATACATCAAGGAATTAACAACACCTACCACAATATGCCAGCGTGCCTCTTTCCCAGGATCCAGGTCTGATCTTCCTAGGATCCATTTCCTGTTGGGAGCCAACTTAGCTCAACATCCTATTCACATTCATGTAATTTCTATGTTTCAAATTATTATTGCTGCTCAGGATTGAAGATATTGTACTTTCACATTCCTCACTATATTTATATTACTGTCACTGGATAGGGGCAAGAATGGTGGACATTGAGTTTTTATCACAGTATGATTGACATGTTGTGAATGACTCAGTTTTTATCATTGGCTATTCCATTTATGTGTTTTTGATATAATACATTTTGACTTTTAGTACCTGCACAGTGGGCTGTGTATTTCCTTTCCTCTTCCTTGTTAAAGTATTTGGTCTGTAATGCTAATGTAATATAAAGTATTCAATACATGGATTAGTCATTTACAAGTAGAATTTTCAGTAGCTGTTGTCTTTTCTTAAACTAAATGTATAATTTAAATTCACACTTCTCATAAATTAATTAGGCACATGCAAGCATCACTAAATTACTTTTTTATTTTTGAGTGAGAAACATCTTGTCATAAATGAAAAATAAAGTCACAACCAGTTTTTCTGTCATAAAAAAATAATAATAATTTCCCAATGTGATTCCTCTCCAGCTTGCGTTGCATACAGACGATCATGCCAAATCCCGCCCGACCAAAGCGCGGTGGCGTACAACACATACAACACGACTATGAAGGGGTTGTTGAAAGTTCCATTCAAATGGTGCCATCCTTTGGGCTGCTTTTGCTGATCCTCGTGTTAGTAAAAGTTTTGTGAGAGATGATTCACTCTTTTCAGTCTTCGTGCTTTTCAGTCCGTTACATCGCGATAAATTTGCGATCTCCATTACGAATGCTAGTTATACCAGAACGAGCGCTCCCGTCTCATACTTGATTCTGAGCATGCACGTTTTTTCCCCCCTCGGAAAAGCATACACACGAGTGATTTTCACGATGGGAAAAAGACCACCGGGAATCACAACGGTTTAAAAGAGAGCTGGTTCTATTTTTTTGCGGGCAGTTTTCGCATTGGGAAAACTGCTATTGAGCATACACACGGCCGGTTTTCCCGACAAAAAGCAAACATGGCAGTTTTCCCGTTGGGAAAACCGGTCGTGTGTATGAGGCATAAGAAGACTATAACACCTGTTATTTAGCCACTTGTCAAGGAGTCCTTTAGTTACATAAGAGAACCAGCAAGGCACAACTCGAAAATGGAACCAGCATTATAATGAGCATTTACAACCACTCTCATGTAAAACTATCCATATATATACACTTTACAGAATATACTTTAAACACACATACCAGGTAAGTAACACATCTTACAGTAATAACATTGTTTAAAAAGGCTAAACCTTTTTTGTACTATTTACGGTAGTAGAATACATTTTGTCACCTGTACCTTTTTCTTAGCAGCTTGTACAGCTTGTCCTAACATACAGTAAATCTCATAAACTGACCATATGTGCATATCACTCAGTATTGCCAACCGTCCGTATTTTTACAGACAGTTTGTAAAAACGGGTGTTAGTTGCAGGGGGTATTGGTGGTACCTTAGAGGGGGTGGTGGCACCGCAGAGGGTGGGGGATGGAGACAGGGGTTGTTGGTGGCACCGCAGAGGAGGATGGAGGTGGGGGGTGATTGGAGGCAAGGGGCCTGGGGGGAGATTGGAGGCAGGGGGAGATTGTGGCACCGCAGAGATGGGTGAAGGCAGGGGGTGTTGGTGGCAGAGGGGGATGGAGGCAGGGGGTGATGTGACTAAATAATTTGCCCTTATTATATCGAAAATAACAAAAATATGTTTTTTTACCTTAATATCTACCTTAAATCACATTGCTATTTTCCTAGCGTACTTGTTTGAAGCCTAAATACTAAAATGTGCACCTAAAAGTGTAATTTAGTAACTTTTGTGAAATGCCAGTAAAAACGTGGCCAGTAAATTTCGGGTGTCGTGCCAGTAAATTTCAATCTGGTAGGTTGGCAACACTGATATCACTAAATAGCTGAAATGTTTCAACTAGATTGATTGTTCATTACATCCAGTTTAATAGTAAAAACATGGTTCTTTGAGAAAAAGCATGCCGAGGCGTTCTAGTCCCTCTTGTTGTTGGCCCGCTGATCTATTTCTTAGTTTAATTTTGCCCTTTTATTGCTCTTAATTTCTTCTCACCCCTGGTTTGATTTACTTCTCTCCGGTCACGCTTCCTGCGCTAGGCACTGCCCTGACGGGTCAGTATTTGGCGCATTATAAATCTACTAAATCAATCAATCATAGGGTTTGATCTTTCATGTCTGACCATTAAACTATATGGATGCATAAAATATTTAAATGCAACTCCATCATTTCTTTTACTATCTTATTGATGTATCATGCAACATTTACATTGAGTCTTAAAAAGTTGCAAGTGTAGTATTCCATACCATACCAGTTTTACTTTTTACTGATCTTGTTGAAGGCAAACTATATTGAAGTGTTTTGTATGGGTTACTGCAGCTGTCATTCCATTCTTCTCTGCCTTATAAATAATGAATCTGTCACATTTCTTTTATCCACACCATGGGTTTAAATACATTCCATAAAAAATTTACTGAATAACTGTCTCATTAATTACCATGTGGATTAATATAAAAAAAATACCATATTAGGATATTTAAATGATGTCAAATTGGATTAGAAATGGTGATTGAAAACAAAGCCATTCTGTTTTTGTCCTGTATCCCAGAGTGCAGTGAAATCCCATTACATGCCTATCATGAGGATCAGAGCCGAGCCTGCCTCTTATGGTTTTGGACGATGTTCTTATTGAGTCACACATGCTGTGAACAATGCTGGATTGTTAAGTGGGGAGACATGTGCTACAAACAGCTGACTGCTTTCATTGGATTCATAGGATTGTAGCTCTTTTTGTCAAACTGCGTACGTCGACTCACAATGAGAGCTTTCTCAACATCCAATTAGTGGCAAAGTGCAAATGCTACTCTAACATTCAATCAGTCACTTCACAAGATACCAAAATACAATCTTTACAAAAGAAATCAATCGTTCTGAGTGGGAAAATGTTGAGAAAGTATAATGACATAAGTGAGGCATTCATTTCAAATTACTTCTGCTTTGTTTGGCATCTCCACAGGAGAAAAAAAACACGGAATCAGCTTATAAAAATGTATTTCCAACTGTACCATGACTCTGAAACATATTGATGTTTCTATGAAATGTCTGCCTTTAGTATGTGTTATGGAACTGTCACTGCATGTGTTGTACTGTCAGAAAATAGACAGGCGTGAATGGGTCTTATGTTCTCAAATGCCAGAAGATGACTTAGCAACTTCCACCTATAATTGAAATATCACTTTTACAAGGAATAGCTCTTTAAGCAAGCTATGCTTAGTAAGATGTTTTTTTTGTTCTCTTCCACAAAATTTACCTTTAAACATGTTAAAACAATAAAAGTTGTAAAATACAATATATTGGCCTCTTATTAAATAGGAAATTGTGAATTGTGGTAGATTGAACCACATTTTTCGTCACTCGATCACATCAGGCTGTTTGTAACTATTTTAATTTGGACTAGTGTTGTGTTCCAAAAACATAGTGTAATTCCAATATTGAGCCTTGCAAAACAGAAACATCAAAGTGTATGTTACCCTAATGTTTTTATGTGTGTATCCACATATGTGTTAAAGTCTCTATCATTGTCATGTACAGTATGGTCATCAAAAAACGATGGATCAATGAATTTTAAGGGGGGGGGGGGGCAATATAAATCTTAAGAAACAAAAATCTGTCACACCAACCAAAAACTGATCTAACACACAGGGCGCCAGTATTCCATAGTCTATTCTACATGGGTTGTGCTTGTGCAGGGGACATTGTTCATGAAACAGGCTGTGATTTGTTGAAGGGTATGTTGGCTGAATAAACAACCCAATTCAGTCATTCTGTGTGTCTGCACAGTGACCTGAATGGCCAGCCAAAGGATAAAAACTGACCACGTTAACACAGATCAACTTCTGTGCTTTGTGTGGTCAGGTTAGAACAAGGAAGAAAGGTGACTGATGGGATTAACCAGGTTCTTCAGATGGGAGAAGTACTGTATATATTTTTTTCTGTGGGGTCCTTATAATTTGTATCATGCCTTTTAGGTTGGGTATACATTTTGAGTGAACCCCCACAACTTTATTTATTTTTACTAAACTGGATTCTTTTAATCATCCCTAATAAACTCAGGGCCAGATTCACAGAGCGATTACGCCTGTCTAACTGGTGTTAGACAGGAGTACTTTCAAATTACGTGCGCTGTATCACTAGTTTGAATCCTCAAACCATGATACGGCGGTGTTGGGCTTCGATCTGACAGGCTTACGTCTTCATACGCCTTCGGATCTACGCAGCAATCTTTTTGCGGCCGCTGGGTGGAGTTCGCGTTGTTTTCAGCGTCGGGGTATCTCTGATACTCTGTGGGAATCTAATTCTACCTGAATCTGGCCCTCAATGTTTACTGACTGATCAGTTGTAAATTGATCTTTTAAGGACCTTACCATCTTATTCATTTTCTGGAATAAGGGTATTTTAAACTTATTTTATTTCCAAGCCCATGATCCTTTACTGTATTTGTTATTTGCTTTAAACAATAAAAATTAAACACTACAGGGAGACAACAACCCCTAACAGATTCTGGAACGTACCACCAGTATTAGTCCGCACATTTGCCTGGAAACATCTTGTACAAAGAACAACTTTATGAAAGTCAAAACATAGGCATGCTGCTCACCCAACATGCCATATGATAATGTCTCCAAGCCACTCATTTAACTGGCTCAGGCACTGCATGGTGGATGCAATGAGAGAGTATATCTGAGTGTCACTTTTAATAATTTTGTCTTTCCATAGTAAAGCTAAATTCCAGGTATGAATATTTTTACACGCTTACACACTTATGTCCTGTACACATGATTGGTTCGTCTGATGAAAACGGACTGAAGGATTTTTTCATCAGATATCCGATGAAGATGTCTTTCATCAGTCTTGCCTACACACCATCAGTTAAAAATACGATCGTGTCCAACGTGGTGACGTAAAACACAACGACGTGCAGAGAAAAATTAAGTTCAATGCTTCTGAGCATGCGTCGACCTGATTCTGAGCATGCGTGGATTTTTGACCAATGGATTTCCCCACAGACGATCGTTTTTTTTCTATCGTTTTTTTAACCATACAAAAAATGTAAAACAGGTTCTATTTTTTTTCACCAATGGGAACAAAACTGATGGGGCCCACACACGATTGGTTCGTCCAATGAAAACGGTCTGTTTTCATCAGACGAACCAATCGTGTGTACAGAGCATTAGTTCTGCATGGACCAAGTAATTTTGCATATACTCTACCTGGCCAATCCCACTAGAAGTTTAAATACACTGTAGTATACCCTGCTAACTCTGGGTCCCATGCTGACAAGCTGCACTACTGCTTGCTGAACATATGAGGTTGCCGATTTGGCATGGCCACCTTTCAGAGAACACTTTTTTTATTGCAAATTTATTCACTAATTGGACAAGGTGGAGATTAAAACATCACTGCCTTCCCTCTTCTCCTCGTGCACTGAGAAAATGCAAAGGGTTGTCTAAATGGCACCTGTGCCAAGTGACAACTTCCTGTTTGCGCAATGAAGCAGGGCAGCCATTTGGTGTGGGACACAGCTTCCAGGGGTATCAAACAGGTATGCACAGTTAGGCCCCGTACACACGAGCAAATAGATCTGTTCAAATCGGTCGGACAGACCGATTTAAACAGATCTGTCTGCTGGGATGTATCAGTTTGATCGTGTACACACGATCAAACCAAAATCCCCGCCGGCAGACAGCGCGCTGACGTGTCGGTGACGTGGCGGGGACGTTGACGCTGTCACGTCACGTCACCGCACCAGGAAGTAAAACACTTCCGCGCATGCGCCAAATCCATTTGACGCATGTACGAGCAGATATGTCTGCTGGTTAGCGTACTAACCAGCAGACATATCGGGCCGACGGGTTCCCAGCCAACAGATTTCAAAGCATGCTTTGAAATCTGTCGGCTGGCCAAATCCGTCTGTTTGCCCGTACACATGATCGAATCTGTCTGCTGAAATGGTCTGGCAGACCATTTCCAGCAGACAGATTTGATCGTGTTTACGCTGCCTTACATTGGTCAAAGCTTGACCAATGCAATTATGTAAAAATATCTATAAATGGAATTTATCTTAAGGGGTGTTGGAGTTGTATTTTAGAAGCTGATAGCGCTGCCAGCATCAGCCAGTCCCTGTAGTCTTGCCACATGCAGGGTCACTTTATTTAAAATCTGGTCAGCTACTCATAGGAATGTAATCCCCATGCATCAAGCTAAATTATTTATTGCGTACAAACTTCAAGTTAAAAATATAATGCCTAGTGACAGTTTTTGTGAATCTTCTGTTATAATGTTTTTTAATTGCTTGCTGTAAGGTCAGGAGTTCATTACAGACAGATTTCCTCTAGCTAATTCTAGGGGGATGAAAGGCAAAATCTCAGCTCTTTGTAAATGACGCTTTACGTAATACAGAGAACTAATTCTTATACAGCAGCTACTTTCTTGCCTAATATATCCACTGCCTGCCAGATTTCCTTGTTGTCACATGTCTTGAATGCTTTAGAAATGACTGGAACTCCCAGATAAATGGGTTAAAAAATTCTAGTTTGGAGCTTAGCTCAGTGAATTTTTATTTTTTTTAAAGTTGAACTCACCCCCCCCCCCCTCCTACCAACATCCTCCACCCCCTGTAACTATTTGCTGGCATAAAGACAAATGAAATCCAAAAATTCCTTTTATAGAGTGCTATAGAACAACAGAAAGCGCACAAGCTTTGTGTGACTCCTTCATATGACCTTTATTAAGCATAATAAAATTTGGTTCTCACAAACTTTCTTTAAAGATTTGCTATATCACATAAAATTACATCTAGGAAGACACCTGCTCAACCTTCACAGCACAAAAGAAATCTCTGTAGTGTATTTATCCTGTTAGAAAGCATGCAGCTTTTGTCTCTAATATGCATAACTGCTGACTGGTTTCAAGGGCAGATGAAAGAGGGTCAAGGGTGAAAATATTATCATTATTAATATTATTATTATTATACAGTATTTATATAGCACCAACGGTGTGTGCAGCACTTTACAACACGAGGGCAGAAAGTACAGTTACAATACAGTTCAATATGGGGGAACCGGAAAGCCCTGCTCATTAGAGCTTACAATCTTAGGCCGCGTACACACGATCAAATTTATCTGCTGAAACCGGTCTGACGGACCGTTTCAGCAGACAAATTCGATCGTGTGTACGGGCGAACAGACAGGTTTTTCTAGCAGACAAATTTTAAAGCATGCTTTAAAATCTGTCTGCTAAAACCCGTCTGTCCGACATGTCCGCTGGTTAGTACGCCTAACCAGCGGACAAAAATCTCCTGCATGCGCAGAATGGATTCGACGCATGCGTGGAAGTATTTTACTTCCTGGAGTGGTGAGTGGTGATGCTGTCTGTCGGCGGGGATTTTGGTTTGATCGTGTGTACACGGATCAAACCAAAATCTCCCAGGAGATATGTCCGATGAAAACGATCTGTCGTACCGATTCATCGGACATATCTCCTCGTGTGTGTACGTGGCCTAAGAGGGTGGGTCAAGAGATACCAAAGGTAATAACTGTGGGGGATGAGCTGATAATGAAAATAAAAGTACAGTTGTTAGGTCAGGGTAAAAGATAAAAGAACTTAGGGGTGAAAGGGGAAAACATTTACCCGCAAAGGGCATTTTGGAGTCTTACCTAAAATGTACTTGCAATTACAAGTAGTAAAAAGGCAATTGCCCTGATATAAATACAAATTACCAGAAAAAAACATATTTTGGTCTGGGGCTCCTTCCATATAAGCATAAGTCCAAATTCATTAATTGATATTGTAGTCAAAGACAGCCAATGGATTTCTGGGTTCAAAGGAACTCCTGTTTAAATCTGTGTAGGGAAGCTGATTGCTGGATTAACCAGTTAAGGACCGCCACACGACTAAATTTGTTGGCAGAATGGCACAGCTGGGCATATGGACGTACAGGTACGTCCCCTTTAACTACATGCCGACCGCCCACCGCAGTTATACAGCGGCAGGTCGGCACTGCTAGGCGAGAGCACGTAGCTCTACGTCCTATCTTTTGCGGCCGCTAGGGGGGCGCGATCGCCGCCGGGCACGCGCGCTCGTTCGTTATGTATCAGCCTAAACTGAGGAGAAAAAATGTTTTTTTAGATATTTTTGGGGGATATTTATTATAGCAAAATTTAAAAAATATTGCATTTTTTTCAAAATAGTCGCTCTATTTTTGTTTATAGCGCAAAAAATAAAAACCGCAGAGATGATCAAATACCACCAAAAGAAAGCTCTATTTGTGGGAAAAAAAGGACGCCAATTTTGTTTTGGAGCCACATCGCACGACCGCACAATTGTCAGTTAAAGCGACGCAGTGCCGAATCGCAAAAAGTGCTCTGGTCAGGAAGGGGGTAAATCCTTCCGGGGCTGAAGTGGTTAAGAAGCCCAGCCGTGGGTCGCAAGTGTGGTCCTGTGCTCCGTGACCACGTGCCGTGGGACCTGCGGACCCGACCGCAGCCGGTGTCCCACGATCGGGTCACAGAACTCAAGAACAGGGAGAGGTAAGTGTAAACAAACCTCTCCCTGTATTTCCTAGTGAGCCTGTCACTGATCGTCTGTTCCCTGTCATAGGGAATGACGATCAGTGACATCACACGCCCAGCCACGCCCCCTACAGTAAGAAACACACAAAAGTGTCCAATGTGTCCGCCATAATGTTGCAGTCACAATAAAAATCGCTGGTCGTCACCATTACTAGTAAAAAATAAATTATTAATAAAAATGCCATAAAACTATCCCTATTTTGTAGACGCTAAAAATGTTTTTTTTTTTAATATATTTTTGGGGTGATATTTATTATAGCAAAAAGTAAAAAATATTGAAATTTTTTATAAATTGTCGCTCTATCTTTGCTTATAGCGCAAAAAAAAATAAAAAAAAAATAATGCAGAGGGGATCAAATACCACCAAAAAAAAGCTCTATTTGTGGGAAAAAAAGAAAAAAAAATCACCGATAATTAGCACACATTAAAAAATGAAAAATACTCCACAAAAACACACATATTCACCCAACTATGTGGCCACCTATGTAAAGGAATATATGTACTTATCTGGGTTGAGTATATGTGTAGTTTTAAATGGTTTTAAACAGAAATTCAGGGGTGTGCTACGTACAGAGTGCAGGAATTCAGGGGTGGGCTACGTACAGAGGGCAGAGCTTAGGGGTGGGCTGTGCCCAATGTGCAACATCTCACTTTCATTCCTCCTGCTGGGTTCTGACCCCTGCACCCAGCACTCTGTCCTCAACTCCCACCTCTAAATGCATCTTCCTACACACCTCCACAGTCCCCCCACCTCCCAAAGCAAACCAGGCAGGTCAGGAGAGCATGCACCAGGGAGGTCAGGAAATCATGCACCAGGGAGATCAGGAAAGCATGCACCAGTTAGGTGAGGAGAGCATGCACCAGGGAGGTCAGGAAAGCATGCACCAGTTAGGTGAGTAGAGCACACCCCAGGGAGGTCAGGAAATCATGCACCAGTTAGGTGAGGAGAGCACACACCAGGGTGGTCAGGAAATCATGCACCAGTTAGGTGAGGGGAGCACACACCAGGGAGGTCAGGAGAGCACACACCAGGGAGGTCAGGAAATCATAAACGAGTTAGGTGAGGAGAGCACACACCAGGGAGGTCAGGAAATCATGCACCAGGGAGGTCAGGAAAGCATGCACCAGTTAGGTGAGGAGAGCACACACCAGGGAGGTCAGGAAATCATGCACCAGGGAGGTCAGGAAAGCATGCACCAGTTAGGTGAGGAGAGCACACACCAGGGAGGTGAGGAGAGCATGCACCAGGGAGGTCAGGAAAGCATGCACCAGTTAGGTGAGGAGATCATGCACCAGGGAGGTCAGGAAAGCATGCACCAGTTAGGTGAGGAGATCACACCCCAGGGAGGTCAGGAAATCATGCACCAGTTAGGTGAGGAGAGCACACACCAGGGTGGTCAGGAAATCATGCACCAGTTAGGTGAGGAGAGCACACACACCAGGGAGGTCAGGAAATCATAAACGAGTTAGGTGAGGAGAGCACACACCAGGGAGGTCAGGAAATCATGCACCAGGGAGGTCAGGAAAGCATGCACCAGTTAGGTGAGGAGAGCACACACCAGGGAGGTCAGGAAATCATGCACCAGTTAGGTGAGGAGAGCACGCACCAGTTAGGTGAGGAGAGCACACACCAGGGAGGTGAGGAGAGCACACACCAGGGAGGTCAGGAAAGCATGCACCAGTTAGGTGAGAAGAGCACACACCAGGGAGGTCAGGAAATCATGCACCAGTTAGGTGAGAAGAGTACACACCAGGGAGGTGAGGAGAGCACACATCAGGGAGGTCAGGAAAGCATGCACCACTTAGGTGAGGAGAGCACACACCAGGGAGGTCAGGAGAGCATGCACCAGTTAGGTGAGGAGAGCACACCCTGGAGGTAAAATGAATCTTTTCATGTGGCACAGTGAGAAAATGGGCCCATTAAAGCAATCTGATTTGTCAGCTAACAGGTCCTCTATGCTAAGCTGCAGTAACTCAGCAGACTCAGCATAGAGGTGCTTGTTCTCTAATCCACAATGTACTGCTTGCTGAGCTTACCTTCCAGGAAGTTCAGTCACTCGGCTCCCTCTGCTCAGCTGCTCACACCTCCCTCTTCCAGGCGGGCGTAGCCCCAGGGGTCAGGCACATCCCTTTCCCTCCCACTCAAGCAGCAGCCTGCAGGAGATAGGCTGGACAACTGCTGGGGGAGGTACATGCTGGATCCACTGCATGCGCTCAGCTACACACAGTACTGAGGAGGAGAGGGAAGAAGTGTTTACTCCGGTTGCCAAGGAGACCTGTTTCGTGTTAGCAGCAGAAAGCGGCTGTGAGAAGAGGAAGTAGAGGCTGACGTGCCGCTGCGCGGGCCACATTACAAGGCCTGGCAGGCCGTATTCAGCCCGTGGGCCTTGTGTTTGTCACCCCTGCTCTAGAGGTAGTCTTGATAAAAGCAAGAATTGGCTTTGCTGTAAAATTTTCGGACAAATGCATTGTTTAAGGAAACAAAATATTTTTTGGACGAAAACGAAATTCCGAAACAAAATATTTCATTGTACACATGTCTATTAATCAATATCCGCATCAGGGATTTGATAGCTGCTGCTAAGCCAGGACTGATTCACTTTGATAAATGTCAGCTGGTCAGCAGAGTCTGTGGACAAACACACTCTTATCTGTCAAAAAACCCCTCCCGCAGCACTGAATGCCCATTCAGAAAGCACTCTGGTTGCAGGGCAACCCAGAAGCTCAATTGTATACTGGGTAAGTTCTGGACAGTGGTCTATTCTCATGACCCAGAAACCCAGTGGATCGTCTACTGGAAAGCTTTCCTTGTCTGTTTTCAAGATATTTCATCCTCTCTCTGCAATGACAGGATGAGTTCAGAGACTTTGCCCTTGTGATGGTGGTCAAGAAGGGTTACCAACCAATATTGATCCTTATCCTTAATGCCACAAATTCTCAGGTGCTTTAGTAGGCTTTGAAAAATTAAGAATAAGGGAGCCCATGTACCGCAAGTTTGCAAAGGCATGAGAGTCAGAGTCCTCAGGGTCACTGAGAATTACAGTATCTGGAACTGCCTCCTCCCAACCACGTACTACTCATAAGGTTTCATGGGGACAGAAAACTATCTCTTAAGGTTTTAACCACTTGCTTACTGGGCACATATACCCCCTTCCTGCCCAGGTGAAATTTCAGCTTTCAGCACTGCGTCGCTTTAAATTTAAATTGCGCGGTCGTGCAAAGTGCCTTACAAACAAAATTGATGTCCTTTTTTTCCCCACAAATAGAGCTTTCTTTTGGTGGTATTTGATCACCTCTGCGTTTTTTTTTTTTTGCGCTATAATCAAAAAAGAGCGACAATTTTGAAAAAAAACACACAATATTTTTTACTTTTTGCTATAATAAAAATCATTTTTTTTTTTTTAAATATATTTTTTTTTCTAAGTTTAGGCCGATACAGTATGTATTCTACATATTTTTGGTAAAAAAAACAATCGCAATAAGTGTATAGTAATTGGTTTGCGCAAAGGTTATAGTGGCTAGGAAATAAGGGATAGAATTCTGACAATTTTTATTTTATTTATTTTTTACTAGTAATATGGCGGTCTGCGAATTTTGTCAGGGCTGCGATATTGCGACAGACACATCGGACACTTTTGACACATTTTTGGAACCATTCACATTTATACAGCGATCAGTGCTATAAAAACGCACTAATTACTGTATAAATGTGACTGGCAGTGAAGGGGTTAACACTAGGGGGTGAGGAAGGGCTTAAATGTGAGTCCTGGGTGTGTTCTAACTGTGTGGGGGGAGGGGGTGACTGATGCTGTCTCCCTATGTACAAGAGAAACAGCCTCTGTCTCCTCTCACTGACAGGACTTATAACAAAAGATTTGCATTTTAATCCGTTTTCTTTTGTTATTTTCGTATGTTGATATGACACCCAGAGCTTTTTTTCTCAGAAAGTAGGTACAGGAACTCAACCACGACCCGTTCAGATTTCACAAACAGTAGAAGGGTCTTAAAGGGGCATTAAATACCAGAATTGCATTACATACAGAGTGCAGAGTTCAGGGGGTTACAAAGCTGTCACTTGTAAACACAGAAACCAGACTTCTGTGTTTACAAGTGATTGTGGTGAGCAGGCACCAAAGGGTCTGAGCCAAAGGTGGTGGAACTGAGTTCCTCCAAGTTCCCCCAGAAAAAAAGCCCTGATGACACCTATAATAAAAGTTTTGCATTCAGTATTTTGAATACACAATACGTACAGAAAAAAGGAATTCAATACAATATACATAATAAAATTCTTTTGATATAGATGTCATTGAACAATGAACATACGACTCAAAATAAAAGAAAAAGCATTCAAGATACACAGAATGCAAATCATTGACGAAAATTCACGAAAATTATTGTCTAACAAGTAACGAACATGAATTAAACAGAATAACGAACCATCCCGTATGTACTAAAATAAAACGGAAACGGAAATACGAAACGATCGGAATACGGAAAAATTGCGTCGTACAAAAGACGAGCGGGAATGAACGGGAAAACGGGCGTCTTACGAAAAACGAACGGAAACGAACCGACGGGACCATACGAAACTGAACATTTTTTTTTTTTTTTCTGTGCACATGTCTAGTAATTTCTGCCTCTCCTTGTTGGCCTCCCAGTCATGATGGGGGGATTATTACCCAAATTTAAAAAAAAAATTGAAAATGTGTAATTGGATGCAAAGATACCAAAGATCACCCCTTGCTGTAATACCACATGTCCATATAAAATAATCCGCACTCACCAGATTACAATGACTTACTTGTTATACAACAAGAAAAGTCAGCCATGCTTTGTGGTCAATTGAGGGACCGCATCATGCCACTGGGTTGGCACCTTGTATAGATACCCTCTCCTCACTGGTAAATGGATCAATATCCCAATGGCTTGAATGGGAGAGAACAAAAAGTTAAAAAAGAAGAGGGATCTGAGGATGTTACGTGATGATGAAAAGCATCAAGTGGAACTCCTGGTGCGTCATTTCTGGTCTAGGTGGAACGCGCAAAGACTAGCTGGTGGCTTCCCAATAGATCAGGCATACATTGCCTGTATATTTTTTAGGCATAAGCCTTTATATGCAAGCAGTTTTTACACTATAATAGGATCCCTCTTCTTTTTTTTCTTCTTTTTACCTGCCATATGAAACAAGCTGCAATCTGGTGAGCGTGGATTTTTTCTTACGGGCACATGAAATATTATAGCAAGGGATGAACTTTGGTGTCAAGACACAAACATAATCTTTACTGTTTCACAGATTGTTATTGCTGTTTTTGGATCTTGTAATAGGAGTAAAACTATTTTGGACTGAGCACATATTATTAATGTTTAATATAAGTAATAGCTTTGGATGTTTTTTTTTTTTTTTGCAAACGGTCTTGTTAGCGAGTGCTGTCAAGCACATATTTTGTGTCATTTGCTTCTCAAATCGGAATTAATTGGACTTTGGAAACATTCCATTTTGCATACTGAGATGAAAGCTTGCTTTTCACATTTGCTGTTATAAATCATGGAGTTTCCCTTTCTGCCTTTCCTCTGAAACTAGGACTTGCCTCACTTGGAGAAAGTTAGATGGCCTGCAGAAAAGCACAATACCCATGGCTTCATATCTTTATGAAGTCAGTTCTTGCTTCTGTGACCTCTAATATAGTTTCAGATGAGGTAAGAGAAGGCTTAGCAGGTGACAGCGTTATGTATTGCTCTAAAGGATTTGATCAGTTCAGAGGGTACCCTGGACTTAGTTGCTCTTCTTTCATTAGCCAAAGTAGGTGGGAAGGAAAACCCACTGAACTTAATGTGATTAAGTGTTGGTAAAAACAAAAGATGATGCAGAAGCATATGCGTCACAGGATCAGAAAAGCTTCCTTAACCCGTCTGGTGCTGGGGAAACTTCTATGCATTGTTTTTCCCGTTTCATTCACAGCTAAGGCAACTAATCCAGGAAGTGTCAGCTAATAATAGCCATAGATAGGCTTAGAGTTAATTGTATCTATTGGATTTCCCCATTTTGCCACTGTACTGTCCTTAAGGAGAGTTCAGCAATGTGACATTTGAGCTCTCTTGAGAAACTGAGAAAAAAAGTAATGGGACCAGATTTCATTTACATGAAAACAGAGTTTCAATCAAACTTGGACTTCTGTTGACAACATGTACAAAAAACAACAAAAAAAACAACACACATATGTTTAGGGCAGAGCAGGAAAAGAAGAACAAAAAAAACTGCCTGGCATTAAACACGCAGGAGTATATAACCACATCAGCATCTACAAGGCTCAGTAAAGCCACTAGTGTTGAGCAGAATATGCCATATTCGATTTCGCGATATATCTCGAATATATAGTCGAATATTCGAGATATATTCGCTAAATGCGAATATTCGTGATATTTTTTGGAAATGAAATGATTGCAAAATTTCGCTATTGCGAATGCGAATGCGAAATTTCGAGAAATGCGGAAGGAGCACTCTGATTGGCTCAGAATATTCGTGATATTTTATAATACAAAATAATTGCGAAATTTCGAGAAATGCGGAATGGAGCACTCTGATTGGCTCAGAATATTCGTGATATATTACAATACAAAATAATTGCGAATATTCGGCAATATAAAACGATCGCTTCAGCTACTCGGACCAAGGTCTCTAATCATACCAGCAATGCTTTTAGACGTCGATGGGGATCTCTAGGATGTGATCTGTTCTAAAAAAAAAATTGAAAAAATACGAATATTCACCGCGAAATTCGGAATATATCGCGAATACTCGAATATGCCATATTCGAGCCGAATATTCGCAATACGAATATTCGTGAGCAACACTAAAAGCCACATTACACTCTAAGCAAATAGGTAAGTCTGGAAATGCCTAAACATCTCTGTCTACCTATCCAGGCTACTGTTATCCACCCTAGCATTGTTTCATTTTATGAAGATACCCTACTTTATAATGTCGGTAGGTCTCAAGAAATCTGCTGCTCAGGGAACCCATTTTACCCAAGCCTGCAGGTATTTAGAACTCGACTTATCAAAATCTGTATACAAACTAATTATGCACAACCCTAATTTATGGGAAATGTGTATAAACCTTAGATAACGCTACACACTCATGGCCATCTGCAAGTGTGTCTCATATTAGAAAAGTATCTCTTTAATGTGTGACCCACATTTTCTTTCAAAGTAGGAACTTTCATTCATTATGCAATTAAGGAACTCACGGGTGGGGGGTATGGTCAAGCTGGTGACCTGAGCGGACATGGGTGATCGGGGCTCTGCATATACCTGCTTCTTTTATCCACAATATTTGGGATTTATTCTCTAACGACACCCAATTTATCTCCAGGGGGAGACCGCCCCAAAAGATCCAGCTACCCTGGAGAAAGACCACTTTACAGCCCTGATGCAGGCTATTACTAGCTGCAAAACCACGTTGACTGAAAAAATGTACCTCCTGCAAACGGATTTTGGGCTGATGAGGAGAGACATGGATATATTCCGTGATCGGTTGAGCAAGGCGGAGAGGTGAGTGGGTGAGTCTGAGGATTCTGCTAGGGATCCACGGGCATCCATACATATGTTGCAAGTTAAGATGAAGGCCCTGGAGTCCAATGTAGAGGACAGCGAGAATCGGAGCAGACAAAACAACCCCCGGGTGGTTGGCCTACAAGAGGAAACCAAGGCGAAGGAACCTATTATCTTTATGGAACATCTACTTCGTACGCTTCTCCCTCAGGCATAATGTTCTCCCCTCACTTTATTGTGGAGAGAGCCCACAGGATACCATCGGTGCATGGCCCCCAGGCATTCCCTCCTCGCACCTTTATTTTCCGACTACTAAACTTCAGGGACCGGGACCTCATACTCCGGGAGGCACGGAAGATCGAGGAACTCCAGTTTGAAAATGCAATGCTCTTTCCGGATTACTCAGTTGAAGCACAGAGGCTCCGCAGAACCTTTGACCATGTCAAGGCCCAACTCCGCACTTGGGGATGAAATACAGCATGCTGTTCCCGACACGTCTCCATGTTGTGGACAGGAAATCTACCAAATACTTCTTCTCCCCCAGGATGCTTCCCAGTGGCTGGACAATCTGCCAAGGAGGAGGTAAGTATACCTTCTCCTGCTTCTCTGACACTTTCCCAGTTATTTACCCCAGTTGGGAATCAGCTCCCGCCTTCTTGGGGCCTAATGATTGCACGTGGCAAACTTCTCCTAGACTGACTGATTGCCTATGGCTGCCTATACTGGGCACTTAACAAGATCAGAAGCTGCTGACTGAAAATCTGATAATATGTCCCTGTTCTAGCTGGGTTCCTCCGGGCTCTCTTTGTTTTATCACTTTGGCAGAAAAACTGTCTGGGTTGTGTCTCACTAAGGGGCTGACATGCAGGCTGGGGCGGGCATTTTAAATGTGATATTGTTGGCTACAAGATTCAGAGTCCTAAGGCCTAGATTTCTCAGGGATTCACTTGCTCATGAGACTGGGACATGTATCTCCACAGGATCTCCCGCAGGGGCAGGGAGCTCTGCCTTAGTCCCCTGATCCTTACTTGTTTTCTAGGTCTCCCTACAGCATTTTATACCTGGCAGGTGAACCCCATGGATATATAATTACCTGCTGGATACCAGGGACAACATCTCTACCCAGGAGAGACTATGCCACATACCACTGTGTTACAAATAATGAAGTCTGTGCCCCAAGATTGTACTAGGCGTTTTTTGTTTTTTGTTATTTTTCCTCCTTTTCTCCTCCCCTTTTAATTGTATCCAGCATATAATCCCTTTATTCCTATACAGGTAATTTAGGCTATGACCAGCGCATGGTCGCATGGTCCAGATGTTTATGCTTTTTTGTTAGCTTTTCTCACTGCTCCCATAGGGAATTTCCTTTTGTGTGTGGGGTTTATTCGTTTTGAAAGGTTGGGGGGTAAGGCTTTCCACGTTTTCTTTCTGATGGACGTGCGGGGTGGGAGGGGTGGGGAATGTTTGTTTATCTTTTTCTCCTTTTAGGGGTTTTCTCTGTTCTATTTTGTTTGTTGCAGTGGTTCTTTCTTCTCGTGGTACATAGTGTGTTTAGAGTACTGTGGGGTGGTTGGATGCTGGGTGCAATAGCCCGAGGACCATGCAGGTTGACGGTGTTACCTTCCTCTCTGGGTCACATGACTGTTTTCTATCCTACTGATAATGTCCTTTATCCTACTGTATGGCACCCATAAGATTGATCTCCTGGAATGTCATGGGTCTCAATGATAAAATTAAGAGATTCCTGGTTATGACCTATCTTAAAAAGCATAGTCCCCACATATGTATTCTACAGGAGACCCATCTAGTGGGCAGTAGGACACTGTCCCTTAAAAAATGTCCCTTAAAAATTCATGAGTGGGGATATTACTACCATGCCACATATTCTGTATACGCCAGGGGGTTAGCGCCTTGCAACATAAATCATTGACATGTGATATCCTTGATGTCAAAATTGACCTGGAGGGCAGGTACATGCTGTTACATGTGATTATTGATGCACTTAAGCACTGTTGATTGTGGGAATATATATACTTCCACCTGCTACTGTTTTACTACCGAAATGCTTGATCCCCATTATCTCTACTTATGCAACAGACAATATTATTATCGCTGGGGACTTTAATATGCTTCCAAACCCATTTCTAGACAAGCTAGATTCTGGTACCACTGTGGACTTTGCCCTGTCCAAATGGGCATCCCTTTATCGCAAGGTGTTTGAAGGTGGAATCACCCTGATGAGCATGCTTTTACCTGCCACTCAGCCACTCATAACACCCTGTCATGGATCGATATGTTTTATGTTAGTGGTGGGCTGTTGGTGAAGGTTAGGGAAATTGAAATCCTTACAAGAGGCATCTCAGATCAAGCCCCTAGGCTTTTCTATGACACCACCCTCTGAGAGACTATAGCGTCTCTCTTGCTATTGGATCTCTGACCCCACAATAGAACACAAAATAGCTACACATATTTCTGAATTCTGGGTGTTGAATAACCGCTATGCTTCCTCTGATAATGTCTGGGATGCCTTCAAGGCTTATGTTAGGGGTGTTACCAGTACTCGATTTCCAGAGCTCATCGAGATTCTGTCACTATAGAGGAGACTGAGGCCAAGGCACTTGCCCTTGAGTCTCAATATGTTCTCTCAAAAAACCCTATTACCTGTTTAGACATGCAGGCAGCTTATCGTGAGGTGGTTCTCCTAAGGATGGCAAAGGCCAAAAAAAGACAATTGGCTCAAACCCAGAGCATCTTTGAGCGGGGGGAGAAAACTGGATGACTCTTGGCTTTGTTGTCCAGGGAACACCAGTCATGGTAAGTATTGCTTGAATAAAAGATGACAAGGAAGGCAAAGACATGGCAATGGAAAAAACAAGATGCGCTACAAAAATGAAAGTCAATCAATATGTCCAAAATTAATAGCATAAATGATTGTCCTTGCAAACATCAACACAAGAAGAAGTGATCAGAGTCTTATGATGAGCAACGTGGATCCGGTGCACCAGTGAAATAAGGTTTGAAAACACATATTATGGTGACAATATGATGGGAAAGACTGATAGGAGATCCTCCACCGTGAAAGTATAAAATCTGCTTACCAGGTTTCTGGTGGTCTCTTACTTAAAAGAAGACCCCAGAAAGCATGTGGTTGGTCACTGGGAGGTTGAAGTTGGACCAGGCCAGGTGTCAATCCCCGTTCAAGCCAGTTGGATAGGAAACTCAAATTCAGTTGACACGGAGAGACACAAAAGGCCGCAATAGTGTAACACCATAGGATAAAATGTATTTAAAAGAGACAAAAACTCACTTACATTGTAACATAGTAAAAAAGCATGTCGGTTTAAGATGGAACTCTGGCCGGAAGTAATCCAAAAGAACCAACCCGTCCAATAAGGTAAGGAAAGAGTGTATTCAGCGGGGGATGATCCGATGCAACACAAGTTCCGCCCGACCGGTTTCGCGAGAAGCATGCTATTTAGATACCTACAGTTACGACACATGTTCCAGGCCCAATTCCCACATGACATCACACTGGAGGTTCATGGTGTTGAGGCCTTATTGAGGGCTTCGGAGGAATGTAAACCTCTTTCAGCTCTTTATACTGGTGGGGTTAGACACCTCAAAATTCTCTCAGCTGTTCTTGGCATGTCAATCAGATATTCCTGTGTTGGCAGATGATGACTGGGAAGAGGGTATCCAACAGTACATCCCCCTAGTGATCTCAGATAGAAATAAATTCACTCAATTGAAGTTCTTGCACTGGGTATATTACTGTCCAGAGCCAGAATATATCCTGATAGACTGGCTTGCCACAGATGTAACACCGAGGTAGGCTCCTTTTTCCATGTGGCCACAGCTACAGACCTTCTGGAGGGGAGGAGTAGAGACTATAAACTCCATAGGCAAGCTAAGAATCCCCTGTGACTCAAAACCTTTGCTACTAGGCATCTGTGACACCTTAGAGGCCCCTCAAACTAAGAAATGATTTGTATTTTACACAGCCTTCTATGCTAGGAAGGCAATTCTGCTACAGTGGAACAAGCCTTTTCCCCCCCAAAGGTCCATCAGTGGTAAACACTTGTAGGGCACTGCCCCTATACAAGTTGATATATATGGGACGTAACTTCCTGAAAAAGTTTGATAAACTCTGGGCGGCTTGGGTTCTGGATTAGGGTTTGGAATGCAGTAATAATGATGGTACAATTTTTATGCTATAACTAAAAGCTATTGATGGTATATAATATATATAAATACATAAATGCCAGACGATTGTCGCCTCCAGTAGTGTGGAGGTGGAATACCCCCCTCCCCCTCCCCCATTCATCTACCCTTTTTTTTTTTCTTTGTATTCCTGGTCCTGCTTTAGTGCATCTTGACACTAGATTGCCTTTCAGCTCACATGTATGACACTATGATTTGTAGATATTGATTTTAATCTGCTCCCTATTGATACTTTGTGTATGGCTGATGAATTTTTACCACTTGTAGTGCTCACCCCCGCAAGAGCCACTGGTTTGATTTGGGATCGGCGTAATTTAAGTTACCTCTGTAATGTGTCTAGGGATGATAGCAGTGACGGAATGTCCAGGCAGTTGGTTGGTGTTTCAAATGCTTTTATTCTCAGTCCAACTCGACCAACAGTCAACTTAAAATAGATAGGACAGATTGGTGAAAAGAGCAACCTTGCAGATTCAGGCTATGAGTAGGATGAGGCATTCCTGCCACCCCAGCCGGGATGGGTGCAGTGAACCCGGACAGGCCTCCCTCACAGACCTGGCAGCCAGAGTATCACTGAGAGTTCTGAGAAGGAACAAGTCTCTGCCACCGACTTGGCTTTAAGAGATTAGTAAAGGCCTCTGCCACAGGTCCAGTACTCAGGAACAAGAAATAAAGTGGATCCTCTCAGTCGGTGACCCCAACTATTGACTAACAGTTTGCAGCATACAACCTGTCAGTGTTCGGTCACCCAGATCCGATGGTTCAGTCTAAATCCCATTGGATCACCTGCCTCCGGGTTCACCTCAGACCGACTCCCCACAGAACAGCACCCAGCTTGGGATCTCTCTTGAAGTGTGGGGTCCCAGTAAGTTACTGGGCCCCGCTGGTTACTCTAGTTGCTCTGAGCCATATGGGCCCAGAGCCAGGAACTCTGCGTTGCACGGGCCCCGGCCAGGTAGGCCATAGTGGTGGGGCCCGTAATGTGCTCACACCCTGAAGGTGGGTGCCGCACCCGGAACCAGGAACACGCAAAGACCTCGAAAAATGGCGTCTGCCACAGATATACCCCTCCCCAGCATGCCCCGCAAGGAGAAACTCCTCCAATTGGCTTCTGGGGAAAATCGTCTCTGCCTGGACCCCTCTGGCACCACTCACTGCCCAGAAATGGAACTACATCTCTGGAGCACAGAATGACCCACAGGAGAGCAGCCGAATTTAAAAAATCAACCACGGGTGAGAGCAAATAAGTCTCTCACCCCACTAAATTTACAATAGCGTCCTTTACTGAAAGTAGAGGGGCGCTACACACTGCTTCTGTTTGTTTGTCTTGAAATCTAAATAAACTTTATGTTAAAAAAAAGTAACTCACGGGCAAAAAAACTGACCTAAAATAGATGGCAAAAAAGCAGTTGTTCCCAAATCTTTAAGTGGTTGTATGTAGGGATGAGCCGAACACCCCTGGGTTCGGTTCGCATCAGAACCTGCGAACAGACCAAAAGTTGGTGTGAACTTTAGAACCCTGTTAAAGTCTATGGGACTCGAACGTTTGAAATCTAAAGTACTAATTTTAAAGGCTAATATGCAAGTTATTGTCCTAAAAAGTGTTTGGGGACCCGGGTCCTGCCCCAGGGGACATGTATCAATGCAAAAAAAAGTTTTAAAAACTGCAGTTTTTTTGGCAGCAGTGATTTTAATAATTCCTTTAAGTGAAACAATAAAAGTGAAATATTCCTTTAAATTTCGTACCTAGGGGGTGTATAGTATGCCTGTAAAGTAGCGCTTGTTTCCCATGCTTAGAACTGTCCCTGCATAATGAATTGTCGGATACCAACAATAGAGAGAAAAGTCATTCATAAAAAAAGAATGCGTGGGGGTCCCCCCAAATTCAATTACCAGGCCCTTCGGGTCTGGTATGGATATTAAGGGGAACCCTGCGTCAAATTTAAAAAAAAAACAATTATGTGGGGTTCCCCCCAAATATCCATTCCAGACCCTTCAGGTCTGGTATGGATTTTAACTGCTTGCCGACCGCCCACCGCAGTTATACGGCGGGACGGTGGCACTGCTCGGCGAGAGCACGTAGCTCTGCGTCCTACCTTAAACGGCCGCTAGGAGGCGCGCGCGTGCCCCGCCGGCGGCCCGCGCGAGCGCCCTTGCTCGTCCCCCGAGTCCCGCGCACGTGCCCGGCGGGCGCGATCGCCGCCGGGCACGTGGGCTCATTCGTTACAGAGCGGGGAACGGGAGGTATGTGTGTAACGGGAGGTACAAACCAGCATCTAATACATGACATCATGGGCATCCGCAGAACTTTTTTCAGGGGGAGGCATCATTTTAAGGTCACCCATGCTCCACCCCTTTTCGACAATGTCATCACGGTTAGAGACTGCAGACGTAATACAGGAGATGGTCAGAGACTGCAGACAAAGTGCATATACATTACACCCCCCCCCTCATACATCCAGATGCATTACATCCCCCGTACATACACAATAATTAGTATGGAGAACTCCCCTCCAATCAATTTCTATATTGCAATCTTCAGATGACATTAAAGAGAATTAAATGGATAACTAACCCCAGAAAAGGCAGATGGAAGGCTTCAACAACTGCTACACATGCCAAGAAGCTCAGATGAGGCTGGGGCCCCATGTGGTGGGTGTTTTCTCAGGGCCCCTATCCTAGAAGGGAGCACTGGACCTCTCACACATGTCTAGGAAGAGCACACACAGCAGGCAGTCCAAGGAGAGGAGGAGAGGAGATAAATCATTGACTCCCAGCCCTGGGACATGCAGCACGGCGCCCCCAATTGATATGCACACTTGCCTATAGGTAGCACCAGCCCTGCCGGGGGGGGGCACTTGACACCCCTTGCCCCTACATGAGGACGCCCATGCATGAAATATGTTTTTAGCTTAATTATGAAGCCATGAAACAACAGGCTTTGTGAGATAAATGTAAGAAGCTGAGAGCTCCACCTTCAGGTCAAAAATGCTAAATATTAAAGCAGGACTTAAGGGTGAATACTCACCTATCCAGCAGTCCAACACCAGCACCTTCTTTTGAGTGCTGGTTTTCAGGCCTCTATATTGGCTAGCATGGGATGATGTTATATGCATGTGTGCAGGAGCCAATTATCCCAGCACTGAGAGACTGGCATGGCGCTGTAAGCTGGGCTGCACATGCATAGCTCAACTTACAACACCGAAGAAGACAGCAAGCAGGGATGTAGGGGCATTTTATTGCAGATGAGACATTGCAGGTCTCTTCTGCATTACATGTCTGCTTGCTCACTGTTTCCTACAGCGGAACTTTGGAACCGTATTTACGCTTTAAAATCCAATATTTCATGTTTACTTAAAAAATTAATAACGCTTTCTTATTTTTCAAGTTCTGATCATCTTAGATAAAAATAATGTACAAAAAAAACAGAAAAATACCTTTAAGGTTTACCTAGCTGCCAGTCAATAGAGCCTGACAAAATAGTAAGGAAAACCAGAATTCTGTGTCTTTTCACCAACTATCTGCAATCAAAAAATCTGTAGTGGCATATTTTCTTAAAATTCCTACGTACATACATTTATAGCATACATTAATCTATCGCATGAATAAGCCCTCTAAAGCAGATGAAGGATTATTAGATTATACGTGCTACCTAAACCTTTCTATGTTTGCATGGTATTTGAGAGCACTTGATTAAATAAAAAAAAGTGGATCTATTCACTGACATTCAGTCATAGGAAATACTAGCTTCTCCAACAGTAACACAAAGTAAAGTAAAGTACAGAAGTAAAGTAAGTGAAATGCCAATATGGTTCCTATGATTAAAAGTTGTTTACCGAGGGCTCCAGTTGGAGTTGCTCTGATATTAACAAACAAACAGGTGTCTAAAAGTCCTCAAAACTGATAGAGGTTAAATTGTATGATAAACATTGAGAGCATTTGTAGGTCTGAACAATCAGTAGGGTTTGCAGTTAGAGTAGGGTGACCAGACATCCCCATTTCCAGGGACAGTCCCCGGATTGAGGACCCTGTCCCCGGAGCCAGTCTGTCCCCACATATGTCCCCAGATTGCAGTGGCATGGGAAGAGCATATGGTACTCTCGCCACAGGTACATTTGTGGGGTGCAACATCATTAATGTATCCCCCAAGTGTGCTGTGTTGCAGTGACTCCTGACCACAGTGACTCCTGTGGTCCAGCCTGTCCCCCATGATCCATCTGATGCGGATGGCCCATGTGTGTGTGTATGTGAGAACAGCGGAGGGGGGGGCAGTGCAGAGCGTACGGTGGCTATTGGAGAATCTCTTGGCAGAGGATACTTGTCAGGTCACCTGCGTTCAGGTGACAGATGCACACCATTGGGGTTAGGAGTGCACCGCTAAGGTAGTGGACCCTATGGCTGACTGCTGCAGACAAAACACTGGGTGGCTAGGGAAGGCAGGTCACTGGAGCACAAACAGGGATCCCACAGGAAGCTTGAGCCCAAGATTCACCAGGGTACGGAGTCTAAGATTCAGCAGGTATTCACCAGAGCCTCTAGTGGTGATGATGGCCTTAGCTGCAACTGAATCCAGGTCGTGGCCCCCAGAGTCCCCCAGCTTACGCTCCATAGGGCATAGAGGAGAGAGGGGAAGCATCCACTCAGGATACAAGAGATAGTGAGGTGTAAGCCAAGGTCAGGGTGACAGGCAGACAAGGATAAACAAAGCACAGGCCAAAGGTCAGGGTCACAAGCAGAATAGTCGGGGACAAGGCAAGATCGGTACACAGAGATAAATGTAGCACACGGCAAGCAGGAACAGAATGCTTAACAAACAACGTTGATCAGCAAGGCAGACCTGCGGTGCACTGGTTAATATAGAGTTCCTGATATGGCCTGGGGTGGAGCCATACAGGGAGGAGAGATGATAAAAGCAGCCAGGTGAGTGTCTGGCCTCTATGGTGAACACATGGAGAGGAAGGGAAGCTACAAACACAACACAAACTCCTGCGCACGAGTGGGATGTTCAACAATATAGTCAATAATCTGCATACGGATTTCTTCAAATGTCAAAAGGTGGAGACAAAGGCCATGCTGCCCTTCATGGATGGGGGGATCCTGGCAAAAAACAAAAGGCGCACTAGCCTCGTGTACTACCATTTGACAATTTATTGACTAAAAATAATAATACAATCTACTCACAAACGGATGGTGATACAAGGCTTTGTTCAAACGATAAAGTAGATTCCCCTTCGAACCACACTCCGGACTGTAGGGGGGGTTTTGAGGTGCGTCACTGTTGGCTTACGCGCTTCTTCCACATGTTTGGTGTGTCTCCCAGGTGGCTTGTGGCAAACTTTAAACGACACTTTTTGTGGATATCTTTAAGAAATGGCTTTCTTCTTGCCACTCTTCCATAAAGGCCAGATTTGTGCAGTATACGACTGATTGTTGTCCTATGGACAGAGTCTCCCACCTCAGCTGTAGATCTCTGCAGTTCAACCAGAGTGATCATGGGCCTCTTGGCTGCATCTCTGCTCAGTCTTCTCCTTGTATGAGCTGAAAGTTTTGAGGGACGGCCAGGTCTTCGTAGATTTGCAGTGGTCTGATACTCCTTCCATTTCAATATTATCGCTTGCACAGTGCTCCTTGGGATGTTTAAAGCTTGGGAAATCTTTTTGTATCCAAATCCGGCTTTAAACTTCTCCACAACAGTATCTCGGACCTGCCTGGTGTGTTCCTTGTTCTTCATGATGCTCTCTGCGCTTTAAACAGACCTCTGAGACTATCACAGTGCAGGTGCATTTATACGGAGACTTGATTACACACAGGTGGATTCTATTTATCATCATTAGTCATTTAGGTCAACATTGGATCATTCAGAGATCCTCACTGAACTTCTGGAGAGAGTTTGCTACGCTGAAAGTAAAGGGGCTGAATAATTTTGCACGCCCAATTTTTCAGTTTTTTATTTGTTAAAAAAGTTTGAAATATCCAATAAATTTCATTCCACTTCATGATTGTTACCCACTTGTTGTTGATTATTAACAAAAAATTACAGTTTTATATCTTTATGTTTGAAGCCTGAAATGTGGCAAAAGGTCGCAAAGTTCAAGGGGGCCGAATACTTTTGCAAGGCACTGTACATATCATATCATATTATATCCAGGGTTTAGTACAATGTAGAGATCATATGGTAGATAGTAATAGTATATTAACATATAATAACACCATAATAACCCACCACACAGTACTACAACCAGAATCCTTGAAACATTTCTCTATTTGATTAATTCAATGCTAATATCAGATGTGATAACGATGGAACGGAAATGTTCTATGTTTAGCATATGGTGTGTGTTACCAAGGAATCATATAGCAGGCCCATAATATAAATAACTGCATGAAAATTGATTTGTAAACAAAAAAAAATGAAATATAAGTGTACAACATTGCTGTCAGATGCCACATTTGCAAAGAATTCTGCATACTAATAGAGTAATCTTACTGTTTAGCATAGATGCCCTCTAGTGGAAAAACAAGGAAAAAACTTGCAGACTTTCCTCAGCCTTCATGATGCAGTGTGTTCAGTTCAGATTATTTATTGCATGTATTTTGAAATTGCCTGATACTTTGCTTCACGTGTGGCCCCTGACATCACCAAAGGGCCCACAATATACAGTGAATGTAATCTGCAGTGATTCTGAATCTGCAGACATGCTACAGGAGGAGATGGTCAAAGATTGCCAACGTAGTGCTACTCTAATGCCCTGTACACACGATCAGACCTTTGTCTGACCAAATTCACATCAGAATTCCATCGGAGGAAAATAGAACATGTTCTCTATGTACTCTGATGGAATTCATCTGAATTTCCAGTGGAATTACTCGGATGGGGCATACACATGGTCGGAATATCGATTGTGTGTACGAGGCTTAAAAGAGCTGAATTGTTTTGTGATTTCTCTGCACACCTGAACATGACACACCTTGCTCACCGATCTGTTACTGAAACACCTTGAGCTATCTTAAAAATTGTATTAAGCCAAGCATAGCCTAAAAGAAAGGATTAGCAAGTGCACTTGTGCAAACAATTAATACGATTATGGGCCAGATTCAGGTAGATGGGAGTATCTTTCCTCTGGAGTAACGCTTCTCATTTACGTTACTCTGAAGCCCCTTTCAGCGCAAGTACTGTTATTCACATAGCAGTTGCGCGTAAACTTGCGCCAGAGTAACGATAATGCGCTGGCGTAACCCGACGCATGCTCACAACGTCCGTCGGCACCACTTCCCGGGAAACGTCAGCGCAATGCGTTCCGCTGGGCGCTTAAAAGCGCAGGCGGAAACGCCATTCCGGCGCAAAAGTATATCCGTTTCCCCCCACCCCAGGGAAGATACTTTTGCTCTGTAATGGCTGCTCCCGCTACCCCCAGAGAGAGGAGGAACCTTAATTTTAATTCCCAGGAGGTCTCGGTTATCATCTCAGCGATGGAGTCTGTGAATGATTTGCTTCATGGGAAAAAAAGCCGCAAGACCAGCCGGGAGAGAAAGCAGGGCATCCTGGAGTCCATTGCTGCCAGGGTGAATGTCTTGGGGTATTCCACCCGGACTGCTGGGGACATTCAGAAAAAGATCAACGACTTGCGGCGCAATGGCAAGGGCAAGGTGTCCACCATCAGGAGGCATGAGAGGGGCACAGGTGGTGGTCCCCCATGTCCTGTCACCCTGACCGCGGAGGAGGAGGTGGTCGCACGCTGCCTGGAGAGGGAGCAGGTGGAGGGGGTCCCAGGCTATGACTCCATGGAGGAAGGCTCCAGGACAGGTAAGTGTTTTTTATCCCCTATTTGATTTGTTGCATTTGGGGGGGGAGGGTACATGTGCCAAGTGTGTGGGACCACCAACATGTGTCTGCTTTGTGTCATCCACAGATGACGGAGCTGGGCCATCATCGGTCAGTGTCCATTCCAACCCATCCCCCCCACGCCATCGTGTGCCCGAGCCCCTGGGTGGTGAAGAGGTGGTGGAGGAGAGTGGCCACACCACACCTGCCGAGGTGGTTGTGGAGGAGCCTGCTGTGGCAGAGCAGGACTTTACTTTAGTTTTGGTGGTCTCCTCCCCTTCTCCTGGGCCATCTGTTATCCCCTCCCCCATCCTTGGAAGCCCCTCAAGGGCGACTCCTTCCCCCCTGGGGACAACCATCTTCTGGCCCCAGGAAGGCGACCCAGAAGACCAGGGGGGTGTCTGATGTTGTCCAGGACCAGTTGGCGAGGGATCACGCCAGACAGACTGAACAAATGGGGGCCATAGTTGGGCATTTGGAGAAAGTGTCTGACAGCCTGGGCTCCGTTGCCCAGATAAGCAACGCAGTCCAGGATGTAAGTTGCAACTGCGCTGCAGTGGTGACCAGTTTGGGTGAGGTGCAGTGTGATATTACGCAACTCACTGCAGCCGTCCAGGCCAACACTGCTGCCATCCAGGGTAACAGTGCTGCCATCCGGGACCAGGGGAGGCTGAGTCGGCGGGCCCAGCATTACCAGGTCACCCGTCAGCTCCGGATGCAGGCCCAGACGAAGTCATACCTCGGCCGGATAGCCATGGCCTTGGAGGGCATGCAGGCCACACCTGCCAGGAGTGGCCCACCTGGGGATCAGCCACCTCCAGATGCCCCCCCACACACTCCATCCAGGCAGCTGAGGAGGCAGAGAGGGGCCCCCAGAAGAAGCCCCCGGCATCCCCGATGAGGCTTTTTTTTTTTTTTTGGTTTCTATGATTTTTTTTAAATACTCAGGTTATGAGTTTTTGTTTATTTTGTATTATTTATTTTATACTCAGGTCATGAGTTTTTTTTTTTTTTTTCTCAGGTTATGAGATTTTGTATTTCTTTTTTTACTGCACACGGTCAGGAGTGCAGGGGACAGTGTGAATGGTGTGTGAATGTGAGAGGGTGGCACTCCTGACAGTAAGGGGTGTCACCCTCGGCTGTGGTGGTGAAGTTAACCCCACGGCTGTATGAATGACGTGTGAAAGGTGTATGAATGGACAGTGACATCATTGGGGCCTTGACGCTGGCGTTGCTGCTCCCAACTCCTACATGCTGGACTTGGGCTAATCCAATGCAATGTGGATGTGGTGTGTGTGATCTAGGGACATCAGTGGTGTACACGCGTGCACTGTCTGTGTTATTAATGTTTTGGTTTAGTGTCCAAAGATGCTTACGACGAGGACCCTCCTGACTGCTCTTCCATCAGCAGACTGGTTCTCCTCTGGCAGGTGGGGACTGTGTGGGTCGGGGGTCAGGTCATCACGTATGTCAATCTGCAGGCCTTTTCTCATAGCAAAGTTGTGCAGAATGCAACATGTACCAATGATCTGACACACAAAGGTAGGGGAATACAATAGGGTCCCCTCGGACTTATCCAGGCAGCGGAAACGGGACTTCAGGAGCCCAAATGTTTGCTCCACCACTGCACGTGTTTTGATGTGTGCTTCATTGTATTTTCTCTCTCCTCTGGTTTGGGGGTTCCGGAAAGGAGTCATTAGATGGGGTCCCAATGCATATGCAGAGTCACCTGTAAGGTAAAAGACAGGAGAATGTTAGTCGTGCATGTGCCACTTCTGTTGTGCATCACGGGAGGGGATAGTCATGCCTGACTCCCATGTCACTCACCAACCAGCCAGCTGTCCCCATACATGTTCTGGTTAAATTCTGCTGGGATGGGGCTCTGATTGTATATGAAGCGGTCATGGCTGGACCCGGGGTGTTTGGCACGGACGTGCCATATGAGGCGTTGGGCATCGGCTATCACCTGTACGTTGATGGAATGCCAATGCTTCCGATTGCGGTATATGTGCTCTGTGGCACTGGGGGGCTGTAGGCCACATGTGTGCAATCAATGGCCCCACAGTGCGTGGGAATCTGGCAATGTTGTAGAAATCTGTCATTGCCTTCTGCCGCAGCTCCTCAGTGGTGGGTCTGATGAAGTGGTTGGACATGCGTCTGAGGATTGCAGGGACAACCTGGTGCACACATCTGCTTATGGAGGATTGTGACATCCCAGCCACCACTCCACTTGTACGCTGAAATGATCCAGTTGCAAGGAAATGAAGTGTTGCCAGTACCTTCACCAGTGGCTGCACTGCTTGTGAGCGGTGTGTTGGGCTGGTGATGTCATCCTGCAGGGTTGTGGTTAGTTCAAGTATTGCATCTGGGCTGAATCTGAAGAGGCGATACACCTCCTCATCACCCATGCCAAAGAGGCTCATACGAGTGCGGTATATCCTCTCACGTGCCCGCCTCCTTCGTTCCGGGGGACCCATCAGTAGTTCGAGGACCACAATTGCTCCTGGCATGTTGGCACACAGAGGTGTTTTCCTTGCAAGTGTGGTTGTTCAACTAGCTCCTATCGTTGGTAACGCTGCTGTAGCTGCTCTCCTGCTGACCTCTGACCGTCTGGAGTAAAGATAAAGCAGCCTTTTGTAGAAATAACTTTGCGCCGGACGGACGAGATACGCCCGGCGCATGTAGCCAGCGTATGGTGCTTATCCGTTCGCGAATTGGGAAATCTCCCTCATTTGCATATTTGCAGGGGAAATCAATAGGCGCGACTTATGCGCCCTGCGAAATTATGCGCTGACGATACTCTGGCGTCGGAACGTTCCGCCGGTCGCAAATGGCGCGTCTTCGGGCGCATCTAGTTTGGTGGGTACGGCCACATAGAAACGACGGCGCATCTTCACAGTTACGTGGCGCATATCGAAATACTCCAGCGCAAGTGTTGCTGAATCTGGCCCTATATCTTTACTCTGAGGCCGCGTACACACGACCAGTCCAAACCGATGAAAACGGACTGAAATTCATTTTCATCAGTTCACAGACTGATGGTCTGATGTGCCTACACGCCATCAGTTCAAAAACCAATCGTATCCAAATGCGGTGACGTAAAACACAACGACGTGCTGAAAAAAACGAAGTTCAATGCTTCCAAGCATGCGTTGACTTGATTCTGAGCATGCGCGGGTTTTGAACCGACACTCCTTTTTCAGTTAAAGCAGTCTTTCTTTTTCTTAAAGGAGCTGAAAAAGGAATTTTTTTTTCCTTTCATAATAAGCATCCTTTACCTGCAGACATTCCTCTTTTCACTTCCTCAATGTTCGTTGCTGCTCAGAAGTTGCTCTATTTCTTCTCTGTTTTGTTCACTTCCTGCATGTCTGATTGTTACTGACCACCATAAAGGGAGGCTTTACTGTGGTGGTCAGTGACGTGCTCACCCCCTCCTGGGAACTACATCTGTGCGGCAGGACGCTCTCTACGTGTTAGGCCGCGTACACACGATCGAATATATCTGCTGGAAACGGTCCGACGGACCGTTTCAGCAGACAAATTCGATTGTGTGTACAGGCGGACAGACAGGTTTTTCCAGCAGACAGATTTTAAAGCATGCTTTAAAATCTGTCTGCTGGGAACCCGATCCGTCCGACATGGCTGCTGGTTAGTTCACTAACCAGCAGACATATCTGCCTGCGCATGCGTCAAATGGAATCGACGCATGCGCGGAAGTGTTTTACTTCCTGTTGACGGTGACGTGGCGGCATCAACGTCACCGCCACGTCACCGCGTTGTCTGCCGGCGGGGATTTTGGTTTGATCGTGTGTACACGATCAAACCAATGTATCCCAGCAGACAAATCCGATCAAATCGGTCTGTCAGACCGATTTGATCGGATTTATTTGGTCGTGTGTACGCGGCCTTAGAGACTTCAAGGAGGTGTGAATTACTGGGCGTGCCGCAATGCATACTGTGAAATGTAGTTCTTACATGAATGAGCGCCGCAAACCAGGAAGTGAATGAGAGAACAGAAACTAGAATGTAAATGCCTTTATTAACAATTCTTGATACCTGTGGGCTAACTGTCAGTTATTATTAATGTCTGTGGGGGGTTTACTATTAGCTTTTTTACCATCTATGTTATTATTATTTTTGGGGAACATTAGTTGTTTCTATTGTTGACTGGTTGGTTGCAGGATGTTGCGACATAGTTGTCTGTGTTGCAGCATGCTATAACACATGTGACATGTATCATGGGGGAATTGAATTGTCATATACGCCAGCCTCGTAGGACTGCCAATTCCCATATGAACTAAATTCAGTCAGTCCTTTACAATGCACAGTCCTGTTTTTGGTCAGACAAGATCTTTTATGCCAACATCAATGGCAGCACCCCAATTCATTGAGACCCTGAATAGCCTGGCTATTGAATTGGCTGGACTAGAGATGCAGGAATTCTCATCCGAGGTGGTTCAGAACTTGGCGAAGACTACAAGACCATGAACGCTACATTTGAGGATATGAAGGAAGCTTGTTCTGTCTGCTCAGCAAAGTCTTCTCTCCTGGGTCCCCAGCTCTAGACATTTTTACAATTGCCGTTTAAGGTTGGTTTGGCATACAACTCCATTGAACAAATATAGAGAGGGATATTGCCGCGCTACCGAGGGACTTGGAAACCGATGGGGGAGGGAAAAACAAAAACCAACAGGTGGAGAGGGAAGAAAATGTACTGCTGCAGCACTGCAAGTGTATCAAAACCAAAAATAGATGAATAAAATAGATAGTGCTGCTCTGTATGGGATAAGAAAGAAGTCCTGAAGAAGTCACTTGTGAGTGACGAATGCGCGCATGTGATGCCATCGTTTTTACATGCTTATTTTTAATTTACCTTTGTGAGCACCTAGTGTATAAGCTGTTTTTGTATAACAATAAATTGCACCTATTACACTATTGGTGCTCTCCTTTATCTCCCTGTGTGAGGGTCATTGCCACTCCCAACGGTTTGAAGTTCGTTGCTGTACTCATCCATATAGAGTTGTTTTATGCTGTTACCTTACAGCAGTAAGGTAGGGGGACATCTGCACCACCTTAAGGAAATTGGGACCTTTCCTCTGCAAGCACTATATGTTTGAACACCTGGCACCAGCACTTTATTACATGCGTTTTAATAGCGACCAGTTCGCTGCTCCTGCATGAACACGGATGTTTTTTTTCAACATATTATTGTAGTCACCACTTTTGTGTATTGTTGTTCTAGCCTTGCGGCTAGCTGTCATATTCACTGAGTATATATTGTTTTCACTTTGGACTTGATATTATTCACTTCTGAATTTATTGAAGTACTATTGTGTAGATGCACTTTTTATTAAGTACTATTGTTTAGATGCACCTTTTATCTAGCACTATATCTATGAGATTTATTTGATTTTCTTATCCCATACAGCGCAGCACTATCTATTTTATTCATCCATTGAACAAATGTTTCTTGCAGGCCGTAGTTCATATACGACCACTAAGGAAATTTTTTTGTTTTCAAAGAAGTTTATTAAGGACGAACATGAAAATCTTTACAACCAGTAAAAGATAAAGAAATCAACACTAATGAATCGACCACAGGTCTACAATACAGGAGGGATACGGAGAAATTTGCATAGGTATATGAAACAAATCAACCTGACCAGCCCAGAGCTCTGGGCTGGGAACAAACCTTAAATTTAGAAGGTGATTCAAACAACACATCCAATATACAAATGAAATGAGAGTAAAAAGGAAAATTGAAGTTGCGAAAGTACGAAAAAGACAATTACACAGACATAAAAGACAAATATAAAAAAAAAAAAAAAAAACATAACAAAAAAAAACAAATAATAAACTAGATAGTCACACTGTGAGTCTATATAGAAACCAAGGGTTCCATTTAGCATCATAAATTGGGGTAGAATCGTGCAACGTATGAAATATTTTTTCAGAAAGCATCATCTGATCAATACGTGCAAGTATGGGAGGGAAAGGGACCGACTGCTTTTTCCAATTAAGGGCAACTGCCCAAAGGACTGCTGTACATATGGAGTGTATTAGTTTCATCAAGGGCCTAGGAACACCATGTAAGGACTGAAAAAGTATGCACTGGCTAAATGATAAGGCCATCGGTTCACCTGCAAGCTTGTCAATCATTTCCAGGGTCATTGACCAAGTAGGCCGCAATCTCTCACACTCCCAAAACAGGTGGAAGAATGAGCCCTGTTGTTGACAGCCCCGAAAGCAAGCAGGAGAAACTTGAGGAAAAATTGAGCGAAGCCTAAGTGGAGTGTAGTACCACCTTGTCAGCAGTTTAATGGCAGTTTCCCTAACCGTCAGTGACAAGGAGCATTTACGCATATTCCGCCAACCTTCCTCCCAATCAATATCACCCTCCCCCAAATTGAGCTCCGACTGCCATTGCAACCTATATTTTACCAGGGTCGACTCATCTACTGATTCCAGAAGCCTATACACCAACGAGATCAGTCCTTTACGTCTGGGGGATGAATAACAAATGCCCTCGAAGGTGGAGTCAGGGCCTATAGAGAGGAGATTGTAGTGTCTTTGAAAAAAATGTCTAATTTGCAAAAAACGAAAAAACTCATTGTTCGGCAAGGGGTAGAGTGTCTGAAGCTGAGAAAACGTAACGAATGTGGGACCCGCCAGGAACTTGTCAAGTTTAGTTAGGCCGCAATCCGTCCAGATCTGAAAAGACTCGGGGTGTTCAAATGCAGAGGGGAAACCACACTAAGGAAATTTTTGTTCCCTTCATGGGACCTAGGCTTGTTTCTGAAAACGCTCATACAGGGCTCCTTGCTCCAATAGCTTCATTTCCATTGCGATCCCTAGTGGTAAAACAAGTTCCTCTGACAGCAGTTGCTTCAGACAAAAGGATGGTGGAGGTTGCAGCATTTCCTGCAATGATCCCTTTTTGTGTTTTTTTTTAGTGATACTACGTCCATCTCTAAGTGGTATCCAGTTTCCAGGAAAACCTGGGGGCAGTCCCTCCAAGCATTCACATGGAGTTACTGAGTATACAGCAAGAAGACTTCAGGTCCTTTCACAAGTTTCTAAACAATATACATGCAAAGTTCAAGGACCTGAGGAAAGTGGACAATCCTTTTCATTTCGCTGTCTGGTTCTTGGGTCATCTTCTATTGGTTCCCCAGGCTGATTAGATTGGCATGCAGGTGTGCCTTTATGCTCAGAAACTGGGGCAAGCTCCTTCGAAACTGGTGACGAAGTTAAAGTCCCATCTGGAAGCAGGATTGTTTCCGTCGTTCTTAGGCCTGAGTCTGCAAATTCTCCTTTTCACCCATCTTTATTCTATCTACTCCAAGTTAACTGTTTCCCGTGTTGCGCAAGAATAAAAGCACAGAAAGACACCGGCTGTTTGGACATTCCTTCATTATTCTCATCATCATCATATCTCTAGACATTCATACAGGTAACACGCCATCCCAAATCTATCCAGCGGCTCCTGAGGGGGTAGCTCTACATACATTTGCCTTATTTTTGTCCCCAGTCACCAATTCAAAATTGTCTTGGGCCTACATGTTCATACCTAACCATTTTACTGTTAACACTGTATATGTGAAGAATATTCTTTTGGACAGTTAACACCAGTATTTTTGTGTTGTAGTTTTTAGTTTTTATTATGTTTTAATGTTATTATTACATTTATGATTTTATAATGTATCTTTTGGGTACCTGAAAAGTCCATCTTTCCATTCCCATACAATATACTGTACTGTATGTAATCTCCCAAAGTAAAGTGAATTTTTTTTTAAAAATACGTTTGTTTTTTTCAGTGCTACAAATCATGCATGCTAACATAGCTTTCTGGAAAGTTCAATAGTGGCAGATTATGATATACCCTTTTTCCTTAGGGCACTCAAGGACTGCAGCAAAAATAATAAAACTGAGGTTAGGAATGATTTCAAAATGAAGGAAAATCTTTCTGGACAGCCGCACTCCAAAAATAAATTGCTTTTATTGTAGAATTAAAAAAAACACACACAAAAAGCATGCCACAGCAGACGGGGTAACAAGCTGACACGTTTCACACCAAATTTAGTGCTTATTCATAGCTTACGTTAGCAATTAATTTACCTTCCAACATGCCAAATGCAGAGTTAAGTGATACCTTTTATAGGCTAAGTAGCTTTGCCAGCTTTAGTTTTAGATATGTTTTAAGTATTGTCTTCAGTTTAACCACTTAAGACCCGGACCAAAATGCAGGTAAAAAAACAGGCCCCTTTTTGCGATTCGGCACTGCGTCGCTTTAACTGACAATTGCGCGGTTTGTTGCGATGTGGCTCCCAAACAAAATTTGCGTCCTTTTCTTCCCACAAATAGAGCTTTCTTTTGGTGGTATTTGATCGCCTCTGCGATTTTTATTTTTTGCGCTATATACAAAAATAGAGCGACATTTTTGAAAAAAAATCTATTTTTTACTTTTTGTTATAAGAAAAATCAAATAAATTACATTTAGGCCAAAATGTATTTAGCCACATGTCTTTAGTAAAAAAAAATCACAAAAAAAAAAAAAAAAAAAGCTACCTAGCGGAACAGCGACACTAATACAGCAATCAGAAAAATGATCGCTTAGTGACGCTGGTCAAGGGGTTAAAACTTTATTAGGGGGGGTACGGGGGCTACCCTGGACCTAACACTAACTGCCTGTCACACTGACACTAAATACAGTGATTATACATATATGATCACTGCATTCAGTGACACTGTGACAGGGGGAGGGGGGGTGATCGCAAGGGGTTAAGTGTGCCTGCGTGCACTGGTGTCAGTGTAGTGTTGTGCAGACTTACCAAGTGATGTGATCTTGCCTCAGCGGCGGTTGAAAAAAAACCCGAGAGCAGAGATCACATCACTTCCCTCTTCCTGTGTTTACACAGGAGGAGGAAGTGACACACAGACGAGCGCGCGCATTGGCTGGGAGCGATCTGGAGGGGGCGGACAAAAACGAACCGCCGCCCCCTCAGCACGGATCGCTCGCACAGCCACCGGGACCGTCGCATGTACCGGGGGGGGTCCCGATCGGACCCCCGACCCACGTCAAGGCAGCCACGTACAGGTACGTTGATGTGCCTGTCCGTGTCATTCTGCCAACGTAAATGTACATGCGGCGGTCCTTAAGGGGTTAACTTAACATTGCCTACTTGGCAAAGCACACTACTAATTTACAGACAGTAACCTTAAGGATACAGTCGTCCATAGCAGGGGCATTGAAATAAAACTCAAAGTGGCTTCAGTCAGTGAATTTTTCCTCCAGCAGTGGTCCAAATCTCATGTTTATGCTGTGTCTCTGATTTTCCACATCACAGTCCCCCTCACAATACAGTTACACCTTCACATGACATTTGTCCCTTTACATCAATGTCTTCAGTCCAGTACACATCACAGAACCTCTTTCACATCAGAGCTTCGCCTTTACATCAGTGTCCTCAGTCCACTTCACATGACACCTCTCATTCACATTACAGTCCCCCTTCATTTTCCAGCCCCTCTTTCACATTACAATCCCTTTACATCTACATTTAATTTTTTTTGGCAGCAGCACAGAGGACACGGGAGGCTGTATTCCTGTATTTTCCAGCAGTGAGTGGGCAGGGCTGACCCCGCCCCATGTAACCTGTATTCTCTGAACAGAGTGGCTGTAGTTGGAGCAGTGATCGGAGTGGGTGCATCAGTGGAGCTCCCAGCCCCGTCCCCTCTTTACTAGCTGGGGAATACAGAGGTCCAGGGGCAAGGGGCAGGGCAAGGAGCTCCACTGACGCACCCACTACGATCACTGGCTCTCACTACAGCTGCTCTGTTCCGAGTGGAGCTCCTGGCCCCGCCCCCTCTATACTGGCTAGTGACCGAATACAGCCTCCTGTGTCCTCTGTGCACTCTGTAAAACTGTTATCAGAGCCTCAATTCATGGTAATCTCATGCAGTATGAACGCAGTCTTTGGTAATCTCATGCAGTATGTCCGCAGTCTCTGGTAGTCTCATGCAGTATGTCCACAGTCTCTGGTTGTCTCGTGCAGTATGTCTACAGTCTCTGGTAATCTTGTGCAGAATGTCTACAATCTCTGGTAATCTTGTGCTGTGTGTCCACAGTCTCTGGTGATCTTGTGCAGTATGTCCGCAATCTCTGGTAATCTTGTGCAGTATGTCCGCAGTCTCTGGTAATCTTGTGCAGTATGTCTGCAGTCTGGTAATCTTGTGCAGTATGTCCGCAGTCTGGTAATCTTGTGCAGTATGTCCGCAGTCTGGTAATCTTGTGCAGTATGTCCGCAGTCTGGTAATCTTGTGCAGTATGTCCGCAGTCTGGTAATCTTGTGCAATAGGTCCGCAGTCTGGTAAGCTTGTGCAGTAGGTCCGCAGTGTGGTAATCTCCTGCAGTATGTCTGCAGTCTCTGGTAATCTCTGGTAATCTCCTGCAGTATATGTCCGCAGTCCGGTAATCAATAAAATGATTTCAATAAAGGGCGGTGGAGCAGCGGTGTATAAAACGCTCCTGCATTGCCCGAAAGATGCTGCTTGCAGGACTTTTTCTAACATCCTGCAAGTGCACCTCCCCGATGTAAAGGGCCTCTTAAACTCTGGACTCTGGGTAATGTTGGTGGTCAGGCTCGGGGGGGCAGGCCTAAAGCTGTGTAAGGGGCCCCAACATTTCTGATGGCTGCCCTGCACACGGCCATATCATGTGGCTTGGAGTTACCAATGTGAATGCTTTGGCAAAATCTCTCGTAGTTCATTGGTCTTCCTGCTCTCAACTAACTGCCTGCCCGTATCAGAGGCATGGGCAGACAGCTATCATGAGAGTCTGCAGGAGCCTGACATTGCACCAAGATCTGCTGATCGCAGGTGCAATGCTCTTCAGGCTCCTTAGACAAAAAATACATGCACATCCTATAGTTTTATTGGACTTGTAGTTTTGCCGCTATCCCTGTGCAATGCAGCAATTCTAATCCTGAACTACACTTAGGAGATGATTTACTAAAACTGGAGCATTCAAAATCTGATGCAGCTCTGCATAGAAATCAATCGGCTTACAGATTTTATTGTCAAAGTTAAATTGAACAAGCTGAAGTTATAAGCCGTTTGGCTACCATGCACAGCTTCATCAGATTTCGCACTCTCCGGTTTTAGTAAATCAACCCCTAAGTATCTCTTGCGGCAGTCCTGTGGTTTTTTTTTGTCTTGAATAGACACTGATTCATGCATAATAAAGTGGATGTGGCGGTGAAGTTTGGCATCTTTTTCCTGGTCACTGGATGACTTTGTCAAAACTGGAGACTACAGTGAGATGCACAGCATAAACAGAATATCCAATGGGGGTTATTTACGAAAGGCTATTTCACTTTGCACGTGCAAAGTGCACTTAAATATTGCACTGAAAGTGCCCTTGGAAGTGCAGTCGCTGTAAATCTGAGGGGTAGATCTGAAAGGAGGGGAAGCTCTGCTGATTTTATCATCCAATAATGTGCATGTCCTTGCATGTCCCCCTCTACAACGACTGCACTTCCAAGTGCACTTTCAGTGCAATTTCAAGTTCACTTTGCACTTGTAGTTTGCACTTGTAGTGCAAAGTGGATTTGCCTTTCGTAAAAACCTCCATTGTTATCTCAATTCTTGAATCTCAATTGAAAATATATATATTGGAGTCAACTTTTCATGTAGTGATATCAAAGAAACACATGGTGGCAGTCTTTCTCCATACATAAAGTTACCAACGTTTTTTTTTAGTAAATTGGCCTTGCTGAGAAACTGCACAATGTACAATGCTTGCTCGATATAATATTTTTAGTAACGCACTAGAAATTGAAGTACAAAAAAAAAAAAATATTCAGACTTTTAATAGATAAATACATTTATTTGCTAAATAATCACACTTCCAAAAATGTAAAGTTGTCATGCTAATAGGTGCAATTAGCTACCTGAATCAAATGTCATTAATGGCTAAAGCATTGTATTAAACAATTCCCATGTTTTTATAAAAAAAAATACTATTTTCATTTCTCATTCTTTGTGGCATATCAGTACTTCTGATTGCATGCATCCCCTTTGTAGCTACTTCCTGCCTCCTGCAACCATTGCATGCCATTTCCCAGAGTTTACTGATGGTGATAACAGTGGAACATACCTGTGTAATGTGAGTTGGCATGGCTGCTTGAAGTCTATATTGGAAGAGCATGTGGCAAGTTGACAACATAGAAGAACAATTGTATCAAAGAGCACTGGCCTCTTTCACACGGAGCGGTCCGTTTTTCGGTCCGCTCCATGTGTGTCCCTCGGCTCAGCGGGGGGTCCCACTCAGCTGTCGGCGCACAGGCCGGTCCCTGCACACTGTGCAGGGTCCGCCCTGTCTCTCCTTCGCTATCCCCTATGGGGAATCAGGTGGAAACAGACCATCTGTCCGTTTGCATCCGTTCCGATCCACCGGACGGAAGAAAAATAGGGTTTTCTTCCGTCCGCAAAACGGATCCAGACGGACGCGGATCTTAGGCTGACGTTAGCGGATACTCTCCCATAGGGACATATTACAAGTCCGTAAATGGATTTGGAATTAGCGGACCGTTCGTCTGCTCATGTGAAAGGAGCCTTACAGGAAGTCCCTACATGAGGACCTTCATGGAAAGATCATCTGGTGTTATCTTAGTGTAAGCCACAAATGTAAAAATATTGAAAATTATTATTTAAGTTATAATTTAATAATGTATTATTATTATTAGTATTATAATTATACATTTTTTAATAAGTAATAATATGTTAAGATTTTTTATTATATTCTAGTTATCAGGTATAAGCTGATTGGTTACTATGCACAGCTGCACCAGATTCTGTACGCACAAGTTTTAGTAATTCTCCCCAATTATGCTTTCCAATATATATTTCTTTCATTGTTCATTTTACATTGTAGCAATGTAATGTTCAGAATGTTACTTTTGTCAATTATTAAAAGTATTGCAATTACAGTATTTACAAGCATATATGATGTTTTCAATATTTAGGTTTATACAGTATACAATTTAGAACTGTACAGTTACACATTTTTTTTTTTTTTTATTTTTTTTAGTTATTGTTTCTTTAAAGTGATATTAAAGACAACATTAAAAAAAAATACGATATAGGATGCAGTCTGTCACTAGCATTAAAGCGGATCTTCACCCTCTTAGCCAACGTTCACATCGCATGTCAAATCGCCCGGCTATTGGCAGCAGTCCCAGTAGGTGAAACGCTGACTTTGCATCATCACACCGATTCCCAAAAGTAGTTCCTGTACTACTTTTGGTGACTTTGGGGGCAATTTGAATAGATAGTGACATCTGTGCTTAAACCCACACAGATGTCTGTCAAATCACCCCCGAGGTTGGACTGCATTGTCGGTTTGAAATCGTAATTTTAAACTCGCCCTCAATGTGAACTTGGGCTGAAAGTGGTAGTGAACTTTCATAAAATTGGGCGCCCGAGCAGTTTAAGTCATAATGTGCTAGTATGCACCATGGGCTCTGTCCATTTGAATGGCTGGGCCGCAATGACGTCACTTCCACTCATGCACACGGAAGACTCTCTTCCTCTCTCTATCTCTCTCTCCCACCTCTCTCCCCCTCTCTCTCTCCCCCTCTCTCCCCCTTTCTCTCTCCCCCTCTCTCCCCCTCTCTCTCTCTCTCTCCCTCTCTGTCTCTCTCCCCCTCTCTCTCTCCCTCTCTCTCTTCCCCCCTCTCTCTCTCTCCCTCTCATTTTGCCTCTTTCTCTCTCTCCCCCTCTCTCTCCTCTCTCCTCCCTCTACAGTATCTCACAAAAGTGAGTACACCCCTCACATTTTTGTAAATTTTAATACATCTTTTCATGTGACAACACTGAAGAAATAACACTTTTATACAAGCTGTACACTCACTACTTTACATTGCAGCAAAGTGTACATTTTCTGTCCCCTCAAAATGACTCAACACACAGCCAATAATGTCTAAACTGTTGTCAGCAAAAGTGAGTACACCCCTAAATGAAAATGTGCAAATTGGGCCCAATTAGCCGTGTCATGTGATTCGTTAGTGTTACAAGGTCTCAGGTGTGATCGGGGAGCAGGTGTGTTACATTTTGAATTATCGCTCTCACTTTCTCATACTGGTCACTGGAAGTTCAACATGGCAAAGAACTTTCTGAGGATCTGATAAAAAGAATTGTTGCTCTACATAAAGATGGACTAGGCTATAAGAAGATGGCTAAGACCCTGAAACTGAGCTGCAGCATGGTGGCCAAGACCTTACAAACAGGACAGGTTCCCCTCAGAATAGTCCTCACCGTGGTCGACCAAAGAAGTTTAATGCTCAGCGTCATATCCAGAGGTTGTCATTGGGAAATAGATGCAAGAATGCATGTGCATGTGCGATATTCACGGAAGGCCCGCGATTGCTGTCAGCAAGGGCAGAACAGGGGATTGTAAAGGCATTCCCTTATTCTGCCTAGTGACACTGTCACTAATGATCGTTCCACCTTGATCGGGAACGGTCATCAGTGACGTGTTTCGCGTAGCCACGCCCCCTAACAGTAATAATCACTTCCTAGGGAACACTTAACCCCTGCAGCGCCTCATTTCCTCTAGGTCAGTCCAATCCCTCCACAGTTAGAAATAGGGAACACAACTAATCCCTTGATCACCCTCTAGTGTTAACCCCTTCACTGCCAGTGTAATTTTTACAGTAATCAGTGCATTTTTATAGCACTGATCGCTGTAAAAATGACAATAGTCCCAAAATCATGTCAAAAGTGTAAGATGTGTCCGCCATAATGTCACAGTCATGATAAAAAAATGCTGATCGCTGCAATAACTAGTAAAAACAAAATTATTAATAAAAATGCCAGAAAACAGTCCCCTATTTTGTAGAAGCTATAACTTTTGCGCAAACCAATGAATAAACGCTTATTGCGATTTTTTTTTAACAAAAATATGCAGAAGAATACGTATCGGCCTAAACTGTGGAAAAATATGTTTATCTATTTGTGGAAAAAAAAGGACGTCAATTTTGTTTGGGAGCCACATCACAAGGCCGCTCAATTGTCAGTTAAAGCCGCGCAGTGCCAAATCGCAAAAAGAGGCCTGGTCTTTGACCACCAAAATGATCTGGGGCTGAAGCGGTTAAAAGAGTGTATTTGAATTTCCAAATGGCCTCCTCTACAAAAACATACTGATGAACCTTCATTATCATTATCAGCTACTACAATGATGTAACATGTATACATACAGTTAAGCATGAATGAGTTGCGCTTCCCTGCCTGATCCCAAGCATTTAGTAAATTATCACAAATCCCGTAAACTGAAGCATGTATAGATGAAAATAAAGAATCATAAATGGCTCTTCAAATTCAATTGATATTGCATGTATGTATTTGGTAAAATGCTCATTCACAGCATTCACAGCATTCATTAACATTCTCCAGGTTAAAATAGAAAGGTAACTATATTTATATCGGTTTGTGCATTCATCTCCTTTCTCTAACATTTCATTTTATTTGCACGTGTATACTCTCATCCTCGAGTGCAAACAGTCCTAAAAGCTTTGGAGAGTTCTCTGGTGCTGATAAAAAAAAGACTCTACTGAAAGCATTTAGTAAAGAGGTGCATTAAAATGAATCAAGATGTTTTCATTGCTTAAATTTTCCCACTTACAATGTCCCTCTTTTTCCTCAGACAATGAATACAAAGACTTCGTAGAGTGCTGGGTTTCATAAAGTGCGAGCAGGAGGCAATTTTTACCAAATTAAAGTCCCTCTCTTGATGCAGAACATGCCATCATTGTCAGGAACATAAAACTCTAAAGAATTTAAGTCAATTTATCTAAATAGCAAAATTACAAACTGAAAATGTAGGTGTAATACTGTAGAACACAAACTGTCTTTAAAAAGCTTTAATAAAGAGCAGCCGAAAAGGAACATTTGTTACCTGTATTCAAGAGGAAGGTTTGGAAATGCTACTTAACACATAAGAAGTAAAGACATGTCAAGGCACGTAAATGTTCACAAAACAAAAAAAAAATTGCGATACAACTTTATACCTAGGAATATCATCCTAGAAACATAGAAAAGTGACAGCAGAAAAAAAAGACCATCGGGTCTGCCCTTTTTTTGTTTAACCACTTGCTGCCTGCCCTATTGCAAAACGACGGTGGCAAAGTGGTTTCAATAACCTGACTGGACGTCATGTGACGTCCTCAGGATATTGTGCCACTGCACGACCCCTCAACACCGATCTAGGTAAAGAGTCTGAGACTCTTTTCCACGTGATCAGCAGTGTCCAATCACGGCTGATCACGATTTAAACAAGAAGAGCCGGTTACCGGCTATCCCTGACTCGCGTCTGTCAGACGCAAGTAGAGGAGAGACGATCGGCTGCTCCTCTGACAGGGGGGGTTTGTGCTGATCGATTATCCGCACAGCCCCCCCCCCCGAGAATGCCCACACTAGACCACCAGGGATGCCACTAGACCACCAGGGATGCCACCAGACCACCAGGGATGCCCACCACCAGGTATGCCACCCTAGACCACCAGGGATGCCAATCAGTGCCCACAGTGGATGCCAATCAGTGCCCACAATGGGCATCACTGATTGGCAGGCATTGTTGTTTGGCACTGATTGGCATCCATAAGTACAATATAATACAGTACATCCATGCCACCTATCAGTGCCCATCCATGCCCACCCGTGCCACCTATTAGTGCCCATCCATACCCCCTATCTGTGCCCATCTGTGTCGCCTATGTGTGCCCATCCATGCCGCTTATCTGTGCCCATCCGTGCTGCCTATCTGTGCCCATCCGTGCCACCTATCTGTGCCCATCTGTGTCGCCTATGTGTGCCCATCCGTGCCACCTATCTGTGCCCATCTGTGTCGCCTATGTGTGCCCATCTGTGCCGCCTATCTGTGCCCATCCGTGCCGCCTATCTGTGCCCATCCGTGCCGCCTATCTGTGCCCATCCGTGCCGCCTATCTGTGCCCATCCGTGCCGCCTATCTGTGCCCATCCGTGCTGCCTATCAGTGCCCATCCATGCTGCCTATCAGTGCCCATCCATGCTGCCTATCAGTGCTGCATATTAGTGCCCATCAATTCCACCTCATCAGTGCCACCTCATCGGTGCCCATCAGTGCTGCCTTATCAGTGCAGCCCCATCAGTGCCCATCAGTGAAGGAAAAAAAGTACTTATTTACCAAGTTTTGTAACGGAAACAAAAACAAAGCATTTGTTTTTCAAAAAAATTGGCAGAAAATTAAAATCCCAAAGGTGATCAAATACCACCAAAAAAAAGCTCTATTTGTGGGAATAAAATGATACAAATTTTGTTTGGGTACAATGTAGCATGACCGCACAATTGTCATTCAAAGAGTTATGAAGACATAAGTAAAACCCTGGACAGAGGCGTAGCAGTGGACGTGATATACTTGGATTTTGCAAAAGCGTTCGATACAGTTCCCCACACACGGCTCATGTGTAAGGTAAAGTCTACAGGATTAGATATATCAGTTTGTAAATGGATAGAAAACTGTCTGAAAGACAGAATTCAGAGAGTTGTGGTTAATGATTCTTACTCTGAATGGTCCAAGGTTATCAGCGGTGTACCCCAAGGTTCAGTGTTGGGTCCCTTACTTTTCAATATATTTATAAATGATATTGGGTCTGAGATCAAAAGTAACATTTCTGTTTTTGCAGATGACACCAAGCTATGCAGTGGAATAACGTCCTTACAGGATGTCTCCAATTTACAAGCCAATTTTAATGTAAAGTTATGCACTTGGGGGATAAGAATATGCATGCATCATACATGCTAGGGGGAGTACAACTGGGGGGATCTGTAGTGGAGAAGGATCTGGGGGTTTTAGTTGATCATAAGCTCAATAATAGCATGCAATGCCAAGTTGCGGTTTCCAAAGCGAGCAAAGTCCTTTCTTGTATTAAGAGCAGGGCTTTTTTTCTGGGGGAACTTGGTGGAACTCAATTCCACCACCTTTGGCTCAGACCCTTTGGTGCCCGCTCACCACAATCACTTGTGAACACAGAAGTCTGGTTTCTGTGTTTACAAGTGACTGCTTTGTAACCCCCTGAACTCTGCACACTGTATGTAATGCAATTCTGGTATTTAATGCCCCTTTAAGACCCTTCTACTGTTTGTGAAATCTGAACGGGTCGTGGTTGAGTTCCTGCACCTATTTTCTGAGAAAAAAAAGCTCTGATTAAGAGAGGTATGGACTCCAGAGATAGAGATATAATTTTGCCCCTGTACAAATCATTAGTAAGACCTCATCTGGAATATGCAGTCCAGTTTTGGGCACCAGTTCTCAAAAAGCATATCGGGGAACTGGAGTATATACAGTATAGACATACTCACAGAAAAGGCATTGTAATGGCTCCCTGTATATCATTAATTAGGTTGATGTAATGTAACAGAACACAAATTGAACTTCTAATACAAAATATGTTAATCAGTCTTTTTTTTATTTAACTAATGTTCTTTGGATGACATAAATTTGTGCATATGTCTCAGACTATTTTTAATGCTCACATCCAAAAGAGAAAATGCAAAGGAAGATTTTTCACTAATACAACAAAACATCTGTTCTTCAACCATTCCTCATATGGTTGCCAATCACCTTGCAAGGAGCAGTTTTTTACTTCAAACTAGAACATAGTTTGAACACATTATATCCATTACTCTGGCACTGATCAATAGTTTAACAAAGCCTTTCTCAACCTTTTAAACATGGAACTACTGAAAAAAACTTACCAGTCTTAAGGACTCCTGCTAAGAATTATTATATATACAATTCACTGATCATTGGCATGAGGCTCAATGGGTAGAATTCTCCTTTAACCACTTAAGACCCGGACCTTTAGGCAGCTAAAGGACCCGGCCAGGTTTTGCGATTCGGCACTGTGTCGCTTTAACAGACAATTGCACGGTCGTGCGACGTGGCTCCCAAACAAAACTGGCATCCTTTTTTTCCCACAAATAGAGCTTTCTTTTGGTGGTATTTGATCACCTCTGCAGTTTTTATTTTTTGCGCTATAAACAAAAATAAAGCGACAATTTTGGAAAAAATACAATATTTTTTACTTTTTGCTATAATAAATATCCCCCAAAAATATATATAAAAAAAATGTATTCCTCAGTTTAGGCCGATACGTATTCTTCTACCTATTTTTGGTAAAAAAAAATCCCAATAAGCGTTTATCGGTTGGTTTGTGCAAAATTTATAGCGTTTACAAAATAGGGGATAGTTTTATTGCATTTTTATAAAAAAACATTTTTTACTACTAATGGCAGCGATCAGCGATTTCTTTTGTGACTGTGACATTATGGCGGACACAGCGAACAATTTTGACACATTTTTGGGACCATTGTCATTTTTACAGCAAAAAATGCATTTAAAATGCATTGTTTATTGTGAAAATTACATTTGCAGTTTGGGAGTTAACCACAAGGGGGCGCTGAAGGGGTTATGTTTGACCTAATGTGTGTTTACAACTGTAGGGGGGTGTGGCTGTAGGTGTGACATCATCGATAAAAAGGATCACACGATCGATGATGCTGCCACAGTGAAGAACGGGGAAGCCGTTTTTACATACAGCTTCAGCTCCGGGGACCGATCGCAGGACTTCAGCGGCGATCGGGTCCGCGAGTCCCGCGGTCCCAGTCCCGTAGCTTCGAAAGGGGTCACGGGAGCGTGCGCCCGCGACCCATGGCTGGGCACTAGCACAGGACGTACCTGTAGGTGCATGTGCCCAGCCGTGCCATTCTGCCAACGTAAATGTGCAGGAGGCGGTCCTTAAGTGGTTAATGTATGGTCAATGGAAAGACTCCCTCCTTATAGGTAGCTAAAAAGATCATTGGTGGCAGTGGTAGCCTATCTGAAAGGCAGACATTACTTATTGATCAAGAAACCACTAGCAACCTCAGGTGGAACCCCTAGGGCTCCATAGAATCTTGGTTAAGAAAGTCTGGTTTAGCATATAAAAAATTTAAATAAGGATAAAAATCTTTCCTATAATACTGAGAAGTTTATGACTTTTGATACCAATATTTGTTTTTTTTTGTAAACTGATCTTCCGTTAAAGAGATACATGAAACTATGTCGATGGCTCTGGCACTTTGGCGTCAGAAGAATATTTAATGTGACTGTTCTATACACATACATTGAGTACCTAAGTCAGAAAAAGTCAGTCGTATCAAACGGAAAATTTGGAAATGTTTCAACTTTTTCCTTTTTGTTTTCATATTTGGTCAATCCTAGATTGTACAGTATATCAATACAGTGCCACTGATCTCCTGAAGCCACTTTGCTTCTACATATATGCACTCTAGCAACTAGTATATTTCATTTTTCAGGGCATGTTTCTTTACAATGACAATGGTAGATCATGCCCGAATGATGTGCATTGAAATTACTGCCTGTAGTCTCCAATGGGAGACTATACTGTCATACCCAGTTTGGCGATACACCAGAGCGCAGGAGGATTTTGTGTTCTATTGTCTACAATGGGAGAGCATGTGACAGGGTGACAATACTGGAGCACAACAGTGAGACAGAGCACTGTCATCCTATATCAGGAAGTGTTTACACAATGATCTTTATAGCAGGATTATGTTCACGGAAGCTACCGTATATATTTAAAAATATTGAAAATCATTTTTTAAATTACATTTACATGTTAAAGTTTATTTAAAAAAATTGGGTTATTAGGTTTATATCAGGGTTTCCACAAAAAGTAAGCTGTTTACTGACAGTTTGTGACCAATACTCAAGTAATATAAAGTGCTAATATATATTGCAAACATGGATATATAAATCCTTCAATGAGCAAAGGTGCAATTAAATAACACTTAAAAAAATAGTCCAATAGTAATAAAGTGCATCAAAAAATCACAATGATTGTAAGTCTATTCAGATTATGTAAAAAAAAAGTTCCAAAAAAAGTCATGTGTAAAAATATCAGAGGGGGAAAGGGAAGGAAAAAAATCTGTCCAAGTGCAAAATCAACAAAATTGGATATGATGATAGCTTCCACAATTCTAGCCTCTCACCTCAAGGATAGACCCCGATGGGTCTAGTAATGCATCAAAGATGTTAGATCCCGATGAGCAGTGCTGTCTCCCTCTTCAATGGAAATATCCTGGCAGGACAAGGAACCACGGCAGCCTCAAGGGTATTTTCCCATATGATCCACAACCAACTCTTCTGATAGTGTTCCAATATTGTCTCCAGCTCCAAGGAATTACAAACAGGGAAGAAGAGCCTCCATAGTGTAGTATTTTTTTTAAATAAACCTATTATTTTTTTAACAAACAACATAACAGTTAAGAAATGTCAAGAGCCAGCAGCAATGTGAAAAAACATGTCAAACAGAAGAATTTCCGGTCACGGCTGTAAACGTAAGTGACATCACCTGGCTCCACTGACGCGTTGCGTCACACCACATGTGACTCTTTCGGATGACACTGCTGGCTTTTGCCATTTTTTAACTGTTAAATTGTTTTTTTTTAAATTAAATCTATGATTTTTAAATAAATTACTACACTATGGAGGCTCTTCTTCCCTTTTTAAAAATTACTTGGATCTGGAGACAATATCGGAACAATATCCGAATTTTGGCACCTTTCAGGGGGGAGAAGATACCTGTCAAATCCAGGTATCTGCTCCCACTTCCGGGCATAGATCACAGCACTTTGTGCAGCGAACTATGCAATGTCCAGCCCCTCCTTCCCCCCACTGTCTTCTGAGAGACACACAGGACCCAGAAGACAGCAGGGACCATTCAGATCGCACAGCGTGACCCGTGCATGTGCAGTAGGAAACAGGCTGTGAAGCCGCAAGGCTTCACTTCCTGTTTCCTTTAGTAAGGATGTCGGCTCCTGCACCCAGAGCCGAGGAATGGGTCGGCTTCGAGTGAGGACATCGTGGGCTCCCTGGACAGGTAAATGTCCTTATTTTAAAAGTCAGCAGCTGCAGTATTTGCAGCTACTGACCTAAAAAAATAAATTCCCAGGCGGAACTCCGCTTTAAAATTCAAAGGGTTGTTAGCGATTTTTCAGTGTCAGGGTCAACCCTCTATTAATCTTTCTCTTAAAAGATATTGGTTGTTTTTTTGCTGTCTTCAATAAATATTCAGTGCTGTATCTCTATGCTTGACTCCAACAATAATATCAGAAACATTGTCCATTCTATGCAGTAAGTCTAAACCTGCAGTGACGCAGACTTTGAGCATAAGCCGATCAATTATTTGATTTACTGAACCATCTAAATTAATTTAGCAATATTTTACAAGCATAATTCAGCACTGCTTTAACAGTAATAAATGACATCTGGCTCCCCTGAGACAAGAACAAGAGAAGCCACTCTAGCAATTTCCAGACATGACCTAGCCCAGTTCCATTTAAGAAAAAGGAAATTGCCATATCTCTGATTAAAGAGATATTTTTAATCAGATGAAGTGCTTTATAAAGTTACAGCCAAGATTCCAATGCGCTTACTTGGCTATTCCATTGTGTTAGAGGTGAATGCTTCTACTGGATTTAGATGTAATCAGCACATAAATGTTTTGCTGTAACCAGCACCTTATTTTTACAATTTACTATTTCTAATGAACGGTGGTAATGTTTTTTAGTCCACCTAATACTGAATACATATTTTCTAGTGATTGGATGACTGTGGCAAAGTTTAAACCCAAACTATCCTATTAATGATCTTCAAGACACTGGTGGGTGAGGAATACCCAGACTTGCTTACTTCTTGGGCTATGCCAGCCTTGATTAACTGTATGTCCCTAACATTGCAGTAAAGCTACATATCTTCCTTTTAAAATGTATTAGGACATCTGTGATATATATCATCATATGTTCTTGAATTTTTCATACAAATATATGGAGGATGCTGTATAGGATAAAGGTCAATGAGTGCTACCCATGGAACAATATATACTATTATGGTTGGAATTTTGGTCCTGCATCAGGTTCTCAAGGATTTGCTATGGAAGATTAAAGCCACATTTGGGTCAAAATAGGGCAATCACTTTGTGTGGAATTCAAAATCTGAAGTAGGCTTAAAGGAGTTGTAAAGGAAAAAAATGTTTTGGCTGAAATGACCGTTTACAGGGTATAGAGACCTAATAGTTAACTGATTCCTTTTAAAAATGATCAAACATAGATAAAAATCAATCATATAATGTGCCTACAGTTCTAGTTTCATTTTTGCTGTTATTTCCTGTCTCTCTGATGTACAGAGCCAGAGAGCCAATAGAGGGCAGTGATGGTTCGTAAAACGAAACTGGATTGGTGCTGAGGGGTTTTAGACACACAGTAATCACACCTCCTTGATTAGTGACCACAGTGAGAAAGCTCCCTGTACTGTGGTTATAAGCAAACAGACAACCAGGAAGTGTCCAGAACAGAGAGGAATTACAGCAACATCAAAGCAAAAACGAACAATGGGGACATGAAACCATTACAGCAGTAAGGTAAAGGAAGCTATTTAGCTAAAAAAAAAAAAATCCTTTAGTGACCCTTTAAGGAGCACAAATTAAAGATAATAGCTTAACTAGGAATATTCAAGCCAAGCCATAGGGGGGGTTTTAACAGTGTGTCAGGAGTCTTGACATGGGTGGTAGGTTCCCCTGGGTTAAAGTACTAGAGAGAAACGTGCCTGTATCCCTTTTCCATTATAAGAAATGAGAGAGACATTTTGGAGGGAATGCATAGTCACCAAATAGTGGAATAAGGGTCTGGTGGACAACAATCTCTTGTTCAGGTAAGGATACCACACACACAAAGAGTGGGCTCTACTAAGATCGGTAAGGATTTCATAGGAGGTATGCATATGGGGGGAAGTGGGAGTGAGGAGACAAGTGAGGAAGTGCCGCTTCACCTAAGGATAAAAAAGCAGATTTAATCATTGGTTTCTTGTGTTGTCATATGATCTGACGAATAGCTACTTTAATGCCCTGTACACACGATCGGTCAATCCGATGAAAACGGTCTGATGGATTTTTCCATCAGTTATCCGATGAAGCTGACTGATGGTCAGTTGTGCCTACACACCATCGGTTAAAAAAACGATCATGTCAGAACGCAGTTACGTAAACCACGTACGATGGCACTATAAAGGGGAAGTTCAAATACAATGGCGCCACCCTTGGGGCTGCTTTAGCTGATTTTGTGTTAGTAAAAGAAGATTCACACTTTTCTGTCTATTACAGCGTGATGAATGTGCTATCTCCATAACAAACGCTAGTTTTACCAGAACGAGCGATCCCGTCCCCTAATTTAGTCTGAGCATGCGTGGATTTTTAACTGATGGACGTGCCTACAGACGATCGTTTTTTTTCTATCGGTTAGGTAACCATCAGATAATTTTAAAACAAGTTCCATTTTTTTTAACCGATGGATAAATAACCGTTGGGGCCCACACACGATCGGTTTGGTCTGATGAAAACGGTCCATCAGACTGTTCTCATCAGACAAACCAATCGTGTGTATGCGGCATAACGCTGTGTAGAAAGCTCTTGGGGGAGGAACAGGGACTGTCTGAAATACATAAAAACAGCTTGGGTCGGATAACAATTTTTATATTTATACAACCAGGCCAGGAGAAGTACGGCTTGTTGTAAGACTGTAAGCAAGTATTGATCATGCAAAGAAGAGGAGTATAGTTTAAATCTGCTATATCTGATAAGGAGGTAGAAATATTTATTCCCAAATATTTGATGGCTTGTCATTGTCATTTAAAGGGAAAGTTAGGATGGATGCAAGCTATCTCCTGAGGGGATAAGGAGATTTGAAGGGCCTCAGTTTTGTCATAGGTAAATTTGTATTTACTTATGCTTCCAATTTCCTTAAAATCTGAGATTATAGAAGGGAGAGAGAAATGTGGGGATGTAACAAACAAGAGGAGGTCATCTGCACATATGGATAGTTTATATTCATGAGATCCTATCTCATTCCCCTTAATCGGAGGATTGTAAATCGCCACTGAAAGATCTTAAATAGTAAGAATGTACAGCACAACCCTTCCTGGTTTCCCAGCCCAATCCTTAACAACCGGCAGCTATTCACTTTGTGCTCAGTGGGCAAACATCCCGCTGAGCTCCCCGAAAATTTGAGTGTTCGCCAAACATGTGTAGCGCACCCTTACTTGGGGTAAGAGACTTATTTGCTCTCACCCAGGTTGATTTATGGTAAATTAGGCTGCTGTCAGCCCTGAATTGTCTCTTGGGTCATTCTGTGCTCCGAGGATGCAGTTCCATCTCTGGGCGGCAGGTGGCGCCAAGGGGATTCAGGCAGAGCCACCTTTTCCCAGCAGCCAGTTGGAGGAGTGTTTCCCTCGCAGGGCATGCTGGGGGAGGGTATATCTGTGGCGGAGGCCATTTTTCGGGGTTCTTCGCGGGTTCCTGGTTCCAGGTGCGGCACCCACCAGGGTGTGCGCACGTCAAGGGCCCCACCACTATGGCCTAAATGGCCGGTGGTCCGTGCTACGCGGAGTTCCAAACTCTGGGTCCTCATGGCTCAGAGAAACTGAGTTGCCGAGGAGCCCCAGTGACTTACTGGGTACCCATACTTCAAGCAAAATTGACTGAAAGGATACGCTCTATTGCTCTCGAGTATCGGACCTGTGACAGAGGCCTTTACTACTTTACTAGAGCCAAGTCGGTGGCAGAGACTTGTTCCTTCTCAGCATTCTCAGTGACACTCTGGCTGCCAGGCCTGTGGGAGAGGCCTGTCCAGATACACTGCACCCACTCTGGCGGGAGTGGCGACGGGAGAAAAGAATATACTCTAGAGGCAGGACTGCTTCTGTTTGTTATCCATAGCCTGACTCTGCAAAGTTATTCTCTTCACCAACCTATCCTGTCTACCTCAAGTTGACTGTTGGTCGATGTTGGACCGAAAATAAAGCACTTAGAAAACGTCAACCATTGGCTTGGACATTCCGTTACTGCTCTCACAGTTGCTGCCATCAATTTCCCTAGACACATCAAAGGTAACTTAACTTATGCCAATCGCACATCTAACCAGTGGCTTCTGAGGGGGTAGCGCTACACATGTGAACAGGCAATGTTCGGGCAGAACTTATGCTCGGCCTGATGTGCTTGCCCAACACTACTAGTTGGTAAGTTCTGACAGAGAGGAACAAATACACAGGGGGTATGACCTGACTGTAGAATATTCCCAATATGACAGTGGGAATGGATGGTAAGATGTGAACATACGGGAAATATATGAGACTCCCTTGCTTGGTTTGGATTGGTCTTGGAAATATATATCTCTTGGGCCTATTATTGCCATCCGGAGTTGCCTATTGACCTGCTGACTGAGACTATCAGGACCCGTGATTTGATACCATGTTCTGTGACCCCTTGAGGGTCAAATGAATGAGGTGAGAGGTCTCCTAGGTGGAGGATCTTTATCTGGTCACTTGATCTGAATCTGCACCATTTGAAATTCATTTGGATTTCTCTTCTACACATTCACTTATGGACTTTTGCTTTTCATTTTATATTTTTATATTTGTATTTATTTTTGTTTGTGCTGCACTGTTTCACTATACAGGAACTCCGCTTTAAGCAAATTTAGCATTGACTAAGTGTTTTCTTGTTTCTATTTCAGATGCAGGTGCAATTTTAAAAGACATATTCCACAGACCACAAAAAACAGAGTAGGGGAAATTTTGCAGAACTCAAGGCCAAAGGAACCATGTTTAAAATATAAGCACCACAAGTTTATTTATTTATTTATAAAAATGCTTTTTGTGAGCGCAGACATTACCCGAAGGCCTCGATGCGCTCATAGAACCACGAATACATATACAGACACATCTCACATTACAGCATAATAACAGTATAAAAGAACATAACATTAAAAATTAAAACTGCTAATATCTAACCCTAATTAGGGCCATACACCTGAAAAAATAAAAAAGTTTTTAAAAGCTTCCTGAACTTTAACAAGTCCTTCTCCCGTCTTAAAGGGTCACTAAAGGAATTTTTTTTTTTAGCTAAATAGCTTCCCTTACCTTACTGTAGTACTGGTTTCATGTCCTTAGTGTTTGTTTTTGCTTTGAAGTTGCTGTAATCCTGCTCTGTTCTCCACACTTCCTGCTTGTCTGTTTCCTTATAAGCACCATACTGGGAGCTTTCTCACGATGGTTTAAGCTGTCATTACTGTGTGTCTAAAACTTCCCAGAAAATCAGATTCATTTTAAAAACAAAAACTGCCCTGGATTTGTTTGTTTTTGTTCTGTGTTTCTATTTCTACTTTGCAGAAACATGAAGCCAGTTCAAAAGTGAATCTAACCTGCATGCACATTATATGATTGATTTGTATCTATTTTTAATCATTTTGAAAAGGAATCGGTTAACTTTTATGTCTCTATACCCTGTAAACAGTCATTTCAGAAAAAATTATTTTTCCTTTAGTGACCCTTTAAGAATAGAGGTAGAGAGTTCCAGAATATTGAGCCTCGTACATCCAGGGTCCTCCCTCCACATTTAGTTCTTCTAAATTTAGGGACTGTCAAATTAACCTGACCAGCAGATCTTAGCGGCCACAAAGCAAATATAGGTGTGGAGTTTTACAAACAACTAACGTATGGGAATGACCAATGTATATGAAGACCTTTATAGCAGAAAAGTTGCTAAGAACAGACAGGTCAATTTAGTTCTTTTTAGTTGCACTGCAATCAGTGGGAGAATTTGTGATTTTATTGCATTGGGTTGTTCTTGGCTCCACTGGTTTCAGATTTGATTATTTTCCCCTGTCTTGACGATTCCAGAATGTAGTGGGTTGGAAAGGCAAATCAGCAACCCGAATATTTATGTTGTCTCAGCCAATCCCTGGGAGAGTGTGCTCAGAAGGTGTCTGGAGGAGTGCATAAATATTCTGGGGTTTGGAGCTGCCCTATTCTTGTTCAGGGGCAAAGTTATCAGCCTGGAGGGCTGCAGCCCTTCCAGGCAGCCCAGCTGAAATTCTGCGTGTGGTCATCGAGGTCCCAGCAATGCCAAAGTTGAGGGCTACCTTGAGAGGACCATCCACAATAAACATAGGGCCGGATTCAGATACAAAAATGTATCTTTCCGGCGGTGTAGCATTTCCTCTTTACACTACGCCGCCGCAAATATTATGAGCAAGTGCCTTATTCAGAAAGCACTTGCTCCATAATATGCGGCGGCATAGCGTAAAGTGCAAGGCGTAAGGCCGCGCAATTCCCGCCCCATTCCCGAACGATTAACGCAAACGACGTAACCGACGTACAATTCGACGCGGTCCCGACGTCCATACTTAACATTGGCTGCGCCTGCTATAGCAGGGGTAACCTTACACCGGTCTCACGCTTACGCAAACGACGTGAAATAAGACGTACGTTCGTGAATCTGCCTAAATAGCTAATTTGCATCATTTACGTGAAGCGCCGCCTAGTGGCCAGCGTAAATATGCAACTTAAGATACGACGGTGTAAGCGAATTACGCCGCTCGTATCTTAGAAGAAAGCCGGCATATGTTGTTTTCTTAATAGCAAAAAAAGATACGCCGGCTATTCTTAGTATTTACGCAGCGCATCTATAGATACGCTGGCGTAAATGCTTTCTGAATCTGGCCCATAGAATCCACTTTCCAATGAAATAGGTGGAATTTGGGCAAACCCATATAGCTCTTAGAAAATCTAAGGAAGGCAACTTCTTTAGCATAAACCAGAGTTGGGCAAACTAAAAAAAAAACAATCTTCCACTGAGGCAAAAAAGGGGAACACCTTGGGTATTAAGAAAGCGCAAATACAGCTTATCCATATGAACAATGAGAAGTGGTTTACAAGACAAAGCCACCAGGTCCGAGACCCTCCTAGTCAACATGTTGGCTAGAAGGAAGGCCACATTTTGTTACAAAGTTAGAAAAGGAAATCTCATGCATATATTTGAAAGGAGGCATTTCTAGGCTCCCAGAAACCAGTCTGCTATAGGCAGCCTGAGCAGGGGAATACATCATAAGTTGCTCCTTGGATACATTACACAATGGTCCCAGCCTTGGCAGTAATTTTTTGGTGTCCTTTGGTCAGTCATTATTGGTGCATACATTTATACAACTCAATTCACTCTACTACCTGATGTAAAAAAGAAAAGCACCCTACCAAACAAGAAAGTGCAAGGAAGGAATCCCAAGGTGTCATGTCACATTTTATAAAATAATAGCTTGTCTATTATGACATTGACATTTTTAAATACATGTTAAAAAATCAGAGACGCTGGAGAATACGATGGTAACTGTTGCACTTTTGCATGTCACACAATATTTCTGAAGACATTTATCAAATATGAATTTTCAGGAAAAAAAAAATACACAAATTAATTTTATTGCGCTCAATCACAATATAATACCCATTTGTGGGTAAATATGATGTTGCAGAAAGTAAATAGATAACAAACTGTCACCAATTCACAGGTATAAATTATGACATATCTACAGTACCCCAAATTGTCCAAAGGCAACACTTTAAAAGCCTTTACAGGTTAAATTTATTGCTCTCACTCTGAAGTTTGCAGAAATACGTGTGGGCAATCACTGTTTAAACATGCATGCCAGACCTAAATGTTTAAAAAAATAAATACACTTCTTTTTTACTTTTTTTCATCAAACTTTATTGCTAGGGGGGGGGGGGCTTGTGATAGCTTTGGACAGTTAGGCCTCGTACACACGATCGGACATATCCGATGAAAACGGTCCGCGGACCATTTCCATCGGATATGTCCGATCGGGAGTTTGATCCGATGGCGTGTACACACCATCGGATCAAATTCCCCGCCGCCGGACGGCGGGGTGACGTGGCGGTGACGTGGCGGTGACGTTGACGCCGCCACGTCACCGCCACGTCACCGCACCAGGAAGTTAAACACTTCCGCGCATGCGCCGAATCCATTCGGCGGCGGCGCGGCGGCGGTGCGGGACGACATGTCTGCTGGTAAGTGTACTAACCAGCAGACATGTCGGGCGGACAGATTCCCACCGGATAGATTTCAAAGCATGCTTTGAAATCTGTCGGGTGGAGAAATCTGTCCGCTAGCCCATACACATTGGACCGTTTTCAGCGGACATATCCCCTCGTGTGTACGAGGCCTTACAGGTGCTCTGTAGGCAGTGGGTGGCAGCGGGGGGGCTCCAAAGGCGGTATATATACAGCCCCTGGACAACAAGCAGTTAAAGCAGTATTTAACCTCCCAAATATTTACTATATTGCAGCTTACGAATCCTTAGATGTGGTGACTGTATTAGTTTTCTTTTTAGGTGTTTTTTTCCCTTTATTTCACCTGGTGATCCCACCAGCAACACACATCCTGTTAGAGTATTTGCATTCTGGATGAGGTAGTAAAGCAGACATCTTTGGACAGAAGCACTGTCAGTCTGGGGAGGGGGCATTGTTAAACTAGCAGATTTAGATGGGCAAACCAATTAAAGCTGAAGTTCAACTAATATTTTATAAGCAGTTACAGCAAACTGTGTTTTTTTTTTTTTTATATGGTCATAAATTAATAAAAACTGATCATTGAAAACACCCCTGTCACTATTAAATGGTTTGTCTTGACCCTCTAACTCAGGGGTCTTCATACTTTTGAAGCAAAGGGCCAGTTTACTGTCTTTCAGACTTTAGGGGGGCCAGATTCTGACCAATGGGGGTAGAAAATGCCCCAGGGCCGAGCATCAGTGAGAATAAACATGGCCCCGATGTTGGTGGGCAGTGGGAGGAGGCATAGTGCTCCATCATTGCTATTAGTGCAATAAATAGTGCCCCATTGTTGGTGTCATTGGGAGGAATAGTGCCTTATATCGTTGGGAGCAATACAGCCCCAAGGGCAGGACAAAGGCTGGCAAAGCGCCACATCCGGCCCTCGGGCCGCAGTTTGGAGACCCCTGCTCTAACTGATACTTTTGGCTGGACAGCTTGGTCTGTTAAAGTGAGTTGAATAATAACAGACTTACTGGCTGGATTACCAGGTGAGAATAAAGAAAACACATTTTAAAAAAAACTAACTAATGCAGCCACAACATCTAAGAATTTGTGAGCAACTTTCTGCAATATAATACATTTTTGTTTTTGGATTTAATAGGACATTAAGCACAACTCTTTTGTTACACTTTAATGTTGAACACCCCTACAGTTGGATGCAAGGGGTTGCCCTCATACTAGAACCCTATAATACCATTTACTTAGAATTACACCGATACCACTCGTGCAAATGCTCTGATACTAAAACCGATACCTTCAAGTGTACAATTTGACAGTTTGAAAATCTCATGACCAGTCGCTCCCCATTGTCAGCAACAGTTGAAATCATTGTGACTCAATTCGCAGTGACTTTGAAAAAGGTTCCTGCACTACTTTTTTTTAGATTTTGCCCGCCACAATTAAATCAGAGGTCCAAATTGCACCGATCTGAAGTAGCATGATTACAAAGCCGTACTGGTGTAAGCCAGGGCTATTCCAGGCCAAAATAGGTATTGATATGACAATTCTATTATTAGATAAGATTACTCAGCACATGGGATATCTAGAACCCAAACCTGAAAGAGCTCTCCAAGCTATTGCCGCGTACACACGATCACTTTTTTTTAAAAACGTCAATTTCATTGACCGTGTGTAGGAGAAAACGTTGTTTTATGTCTTGTAAGAAACAACCAAAAAAAATTGAAGCATGCTTCAATTTTATGTGTCATTTTTCAAAACGTCGTTTTTTGTTTCACAAAAAGTCACCGTGTGTAGCAAAAAAAACGTCATTTAAAACGACGTTTTTCAACCCGCGCATGCCCAGAAGCTAGTTGGGAAGCGAGCTTCAATGGAAAAGAGTGGTGAACGTAACCTCACTTTTTGTGAAAAAACTATGGTGTGTATGCAACATTGTCTTTGAAAAGTGAAGTTTCAAAAACGTCGTTTTTTACTTCACAGAAAACGTCGGTTTTTTTTCATCACATAAAGTGATCGTGTGTATGGGGCATTAGACTCTAGTATCAGGTACATTTTAGTTAATCATTACATTATGGCCTACAGTGGAGGCTGGTGCTCACATTTTTTTTGGGGGGGGGGCGCAAACAAACGAAAAAAACAATTGCCTCACTGTGCCCATCAAACGTAGCTACTGTGCCCATCAATTTCTGTCACTGTGCCCATCAATTGCAGCCACTGTGCCCATCAAACGCAGCCACTGTGCCCATCAATGTCGCCACTGTGCCATGCCATCAATTGTCACCACTGTGCCATCAATTGTCACCACTGTGCCATGCCATCAATTGTCACCACGGTGCCATCAATTGTCACCACTGTGCCATCAATTGTCGCCACTGTGCCCATCATTTCTCGCCACTGTGCCATGCCAAACGCAGACACTGTGCCATGCCATCAAACGCAGCCACTGTGCCATCAATTGTCGCCACTGTGCCCATCAATTGTCGCCACTGTGCCCATCAATTGTCACCACTTTGCCATGCCATCAAACGCAGCCACTGTGCCATCAATTGTCGCCACTGTGCCCATCAATTGTCGCCACTGTGCCCATCAATTGTCACCACTTTGCCATGCCATCAAACGCAGCCACTGTTCCCATCAATTGTCGCCACTGTGCCATGCCATCAATTGTCGCCACTGTGCCCATCAATTGCCGCCAGTTTGCCCCCTCAAAAATCGCCAGTTTGCCCTGTAAAATGCTGCCAGATTGCCCCCTCACATACCACCAGATTACCCCGTCCGGCACTTACCTTTCTTGTGTCAGCCATGCTCCCTCCACCGTCCCTCGATGTCCTTCTCCTGCCCTCGATGACACTTCAGCCAATCAGGTTACCGGTAACCAGACCCGGTGAACCTCATAGGCTGAGACGCGTGTCAGTGTTAACCAGGGAGCGCACACCCCGTGCATCCCCTGGTTAACTATTTGGAAGCCGATTACAGCCCATAGGCCGCTGGCTCTGATAGACACTTCCAAAGCCAACCAACTGCTGTTATTCAGATGGCCGGCTTAACCAGGGGGCCGGCCATCTGAATAGTAGGCGGTAGCGGCGACAATACATACATTTATGCAATGCATGAATCTATGTATTCTTGACTTCAGTGGCGGTGCAGGAGAGAGGGGGCGGCGCTCCTGCAGCCACTATCCTCGCACTTCCACTGATGGCCTATTATTCATACAATACATGTTTTATCATGCCGTTTATAACTATGTGTATAATTCCTTTTCACTCTAGAAATCTTGCATATGTTCTGTATGGTCTCGCTTTGGGTGCATACATATACAGTACAGACCAAAAGTTTGGACACACCTTCTCATTCAAAGAGTTTTCTTTATTTTCATGACTATGAAAATTGTAGATTCACACTGAAGGCATCAAAACTATGAATTAACACATGTGGAATTATATACATAACATAAAAGTGTGAAACAACTGAAAATATGTCATATTCTAGGTTCATCAAAGTAGCCATCTTTTGCTTTGATTACTGCTTTGCACACTCTTGGCATTCTCTTGATGAGCTTCAAGAGGTAGTCACCTGAAACGGTCTTCCAACAGTCTTGAAGGAGTTCCCAGAGATGCTTAGCACTTGTTGGCCCTTTTGCCTTCACTCTGCGGTCCAGCTCACCCCAAACCATCTCAATTGGGTTCAGGTCCGGTGACTGTGGAGGCCAGGTCATCTGGCGCATCACTCCATCACTCTCCTTCTTGGTCAAATAGCCCTTACACAGCCTGGAGGGGTGTTTGGGGTCATTGTCCTGTTGAAAAATAAATGATGGTCCAACTAAACGCAAACCGGATGGAATAGCATGCCGCTGCAAGATGCTGTGCTAGCCATGCTGGTTCAGTATGCCTTCAATTTTGAATAAATCCCCAACAGTGTCACCAGCAAAGCACCCCCACACCATGACACATCCTCCTCCATGCTTCACGGTGGGAACCAGGCATGTAGAGTCCATTCGTTCACCTTTTCTGCGTCGCACAAAGACACGGTGGTTGGAACCAAAGATCTCAAGTTTGGACTCATCAGATCAAAGCACAGATTTCCACTGGTCAAATGTCCATTCCTTGTGTTCTTTAGCCCAAACAAGTCTCTTCTGCTTGTTGCCTTTCTTTAGCAGTGGTTTCCTAGCAGATATTCTACCATGAAGGCCTGATTTACACAGTCTTCTCTTAACAGTTGTTCTAGAGATGTGTCTGCTGCAAAAGGTGGCTACTTTGAAGAACCTAGAATATGACATATATTTTCAGTTGTTTCACACTTTTTTGTTATGTATATAATTCCACATGTGTTAATTCATAGTTTTGATGCCTTCAGTGTGACTGTACAATTTTCATAGTCATGAAAATAAAATAAACTCTTTGAATGAGAAGGTGTGTCCAAACTTTTGGTCTCTACTGTTATATATATATATATATATATATATATGTTAGCATAGCCGAATCAGCAACTATTCTGGCACATTTTGGCCCAGATTCACAGAGCCATTACGCCTGTCTAACTGGTGTTAGACAGGAGTAATTTCAAATTTTGCGCGCCGTAACACTAGTTTGAATCCTCAAACCATGATACGGCGGCGTTGGGCTTTGATCTGACAGGCTTACGTCTTCGTACGCCTTCGGATCTACGCTGCGATCTTTTTGCGGCCGCTGGGGGGAGTTCGCGTCGTTTTCAGCGTCAGGGTATGCAAATGAGCTTTTTACGGAGATCCACGAAGTTACGAGCGTCGTTCGCAATCGCGTACGTCATTTTTTCGCTACGTAAAGTTAAACCAGCTTTTAGCTGGTCTAACGTTACGCAGCCCATGTTAAGTATGGCCGTCGTTCCCGCGTCGACTTTTAAATTTTTTTTTATTTTTTGCGCAAGTCGTCCGGGAATAGGAATGTCCGTAAACGACGCTACTCAAAAAAAAATGACGTAACGACGTGATTTCGCGCAATGCACGGCGGGAAATTTCTGAACGGAGCATGCGCAGTTCGATTGCGGCGGGGACGCGCTTAATTTAAATGCCTCACGCCCCCTATTCGCGTATTTTGATCCCGCCGGGAGAAATACACTACGCCGCCGTACCTTACGGGCCAAAATCTCTCTGAATTCCTCCTAGAGCCAGGTAAAGTACGGCGGCGTAGAGTATCTCTGATACTCTGCGGGAATCTAATTCTTTCTGAATCTGGCCCTTTATGTCTGGCCATACCCACCTCCATAGATACAGTATAGATGATATCCTCTGAAATTACTAGTGAAACTTCACCTGAGAGATCCCATTACACCATTAAAATATACTAAAAGTTTCCTGGTTTCTAGATTCCTATTAACTATTTATAATTTTCTTAGATTTTTTTCACTCCTCGCATGGCAATATTAGTAGACCCGATACAGATTTTCCCAACCACACACCCATGGGCAAGAACATTTTTACTCTCTCTAACCAGATGTATATTAGAATGCTGTCCCTTAGGGGTTAAGACATTGTTTAAATTTAAAGAAATATTTAATCCCATTTACAGTAGCTTACAATATCCAGGAAATAACATAAAAAAACCAATACATTTACATTAAAGGGTAAATCCAATTTCCTGCGAAGAAATAGCAAATGAAAAAAATAATATAGTATATACAATTGCTACACAAGTCATGCTGTAAGTGAATTTTATTAAAAATGATAACTAAAATAATTGGATTAGGGAGGACCAAAAAAGAAAAAAAAACACAGTGCTCAACCTCAACACCAATCTAATCTACCCAGCTCCTAATGCATCCAAAACCAAACTAACAAAAATTAAAATTTCAATAATAATGATACCAGAAAAAAATAACAGCCATATGTGCTAAATATGATCCTGAGGTTGATATATTGAATACATTAAGATCTAGCTGCCAGTGACAGCGGCGTTATGCCATCATAAGTGCGCTCTCATACCCGTAATGGTGACCAAGGTAGGGGTCCTGATTCACAATTCATCGCTTCCGGCTTCCAGTCGACCCAGACTGTTATGCCCAGCACATGCCATTTCTCTGTGAAAGCAATTTTATGCATTTAAGAAATGGTTTCTGCTAAAGGAACACTAAAGGCAAAAATGTTTTTTTTTTTTAAATAACAAACATGTTATACTTACCTCCACTGTGCAGCTCGTTTTGCACAGAGTGTCCCCGAACCCTGTCTTCTGAGGTCCCTCGGCAGCTGTCTTGGCTCCTCCTCGCAAGAGCTTTCCACCTTCATGCGAGCGAGCGCGCATGGTAGAAAGCTTTTGCAAGCACGCTCCCGTAATACATTGGCGGGCAGAGTCGCCGACTGTATCATTCGGCAACACCCCCCCCCCCCCGGCGCGCCGCGTCATCCGCTGTGATTGACAGCAGCGCCAGCCAATGGCTGCGCTGCTATCAATCCGTTCAGTATAGCCAATCAATGGCCAGGCTGGGAACCGAAGAGGATCACGGCGATGCACACGGTACTTTTGAGGGGTGAGGTAAGTAAAATGGGGGTTCGGGGGGGGCGGTACCGTTACCTTTACAACCCCTTTAATATAGGTTTTAGCGCTCTTGTGTCTATCCTTTTGTTTTTCAGTGCTATTAAAATGTGGTTTTTCTTTTCAATCTGCAGCGTTCTAATTTTCTGTCATTTTCTGTAAAATGAAATAAAATATGGCAACCTAGATGCATTCTGTATGTAGATTGTGTACAGAATGCCCCCCAAAAATGTAATTTCCTGTTTGTGTGATTGGCTGACAGCACTAAAAATGCAAGTCACATTTTAGGCATTCTCTGCAACAAAAATTTCATTTTTGGAGATACTCCCAAAGGGAAATCTCATCTAAAAGGATTTAGACCCTGCTACTTTCCTCATTAGGACCCAGCAAGTGCAGTAGCTGATTGATAAATATAAAACCACTCTCATACAGACTGACTCTGTACATGAACACAAACAACCAAACAGCTATTTCTTCAGAATAACGAAAGGTAGGAATCTGCAACAAAGTTTGTTAACATAGTAGTTCAATCTCAGTGTTTGTTGATGAGTTAAAGCTAAGCATGTCAATGACATCACAACAGAATATAGCAGCTTTAAAAGTAGACCAATTTAATTTGTGGGGCGGACAGCTATATAGTAGATGAGGGTCAATGCAGAAAAAAATTTGGGAGCTAAAAATATGAATGCACATTACTGGCTGGGGGAAAACCTCTGGGAGAATCAAGGATGGATAAGGATCTGGGGTCCCTAGTAGATGATAGATTATGTAATAGCATGTACCAAGCTGCAGCTGGGCACTGTCTAGGAGCCCCTGCATTCTCACCCTCCCCCCCCCCCCCCAGCAGGGGGAATCGCATGTGGACACTGGACATAGAGAGTGATTAGTGTGGTGGGTGGGGTAAGTAACTGGAACCAATCTTTTGTGGCTTACCCTGCAGCAGCTGAAAGCCGGCTGCAGGGAGGACCACAAAAGATTGGTTCCAGTTATTTTCTCCAGCCGCCGCACTGATCACTATCAGATTTCCCTCCTCTCCTCTCCCGCCGGAAGCATCTAAAGGCACACAGGGGGATCTTCAGGATGGAGCGCCAGCCCCTTTCTTGTGTTTACTATGCTTCTGTTTATGAATGAAGCGGAGCCTCTGTTTCCTGTCTATTCATTTTCAGTGCAGCTGAGGCTGCAGAAAGAAACTGGGGAATGTGCTTCCGCAGTCCCTTTCTCTGTTTCAAAAGTGAGACTTCTGGGGACTGTTTGAACCCCCGTTATCTCACCAAAGAACCCCTATCAACATTATGAAATAAATATAAAATACACACAATGAAGTTGGATGAGAAGCAGTTCAATCATAACTCAATAACTCATAATTCAATCTTTACTGTTAGGGCAATAAGGATGTGGAACCCCTTTCCATAGTAGGTGATGTCAGCGGGGATAAGTAAGAAAAAAACCTAGGAGTTTTATTTATTTAACAGCTTGCCAACTGCCTCATGCACTTATACGTCGGCAGAAAAATGTAACAATACATTTAAGTGTTTGTTCACCAATGCCAGAAGCCTTCCAAGCAAAACAGGTGAGTTGGAAGCTCTGGTGCATGAGAAGAGCTATGATGTAATCGGTATTGCTGAAACTTGGCTTCAATCCTCACATGACTGGGCTATTAATATTCCTGGCTATGCTCTCTTTCGGAAAGACAGAGTAAAAAGGAAAGGTGGAGGGGTCTGTCTCTATGTGACCTCAAAGCAAGCGTGAAAGAGGACCTGGTTGATGGAGAGTGTAATGAAGTTGAAGCATTATGGGTGGAACTGCATACAGATGTGCTTAGTTCAAAGTTAATCATTGGAATTTGTTATAGACCACCCAATGTTAATGAGGAGGTGGAGACGCGGCTCCTTGCACAGATGGAAAGGGCTGCAAGGGCTGGGACGGTGATAATAATGGGGGATTTTAACTACCCAGAAATTGACTGGAATAATGGAATTTCTGGGACAGTTAAAGGACAAAAATTAAAAAACCTATTGCAGGACAATTTTATGGTCCAGTTTAGTGAGGCCCCAAGTAGTAATGATGCTCTGTTGGACCTGGTAATCTCAAACCATGCAGAGCTTATTACTAATGTTCAGATAAAGGAACACCTAGGTAGCAGTGATCATAACATGATTTCATTTAATGTAAACTATAAGCAAGAAATACATACAGGAAAGATAAAAACACTTAATTTCAAGAGAGCAAATTTTCAAAGCATGAGGACTGCTCTCCAGGGCTTGGACTGGGAGGGAATATTGGCACCGATGAACACAGAACAGAAATGGGAATTCTTCAAAAAGACTCTTTGGAACGTCACTGCAAAGTATATTTCCATGGGCAATAAGTTTAAAAGGCTAAAGATAAAACCTATGTGGCTCACGGTCAAAGTTAAAAAAGCTATAAACAATAAGAAAATGGCTTTTAAAAAATATAAAAATGAAGGAACACTAGTGTCGTTTAAATGTTACAAAGAATATAATAGAATATGTAAAAAGGAAATCAAGGATGCAAAAATTCAAAATGAACGATAGATTGCAAAAGATAGTAGGACAAACCCCAAAAAATTCTTTAAATATATTAATAGTAAAAAGGTCAAAACATCCCCATTTTATGTAAACGTCCTTTTTAACTTATTTTTAGTATTTTCCTGTAAAGTCTGTATACTTATGTAGAGATGTTTGTATAGGTTTTTATATGTTCCCTCTTTTTTACCATTATATATGGTGGTTACGATGTTTTTTTTCCATTTCCATGGGATCATTTTTTTAAACAACCCCTGCCATTTCTTGTTTGCAGTTCACATCAAACCCACAGTGTTAGAGATGTCTGCAGTGACAACATCAGCACGGGACTCCTTCTACAGTACGTATACCCAGGGATGATCGCTATACCCCGTGGAACGCACGCTCCTTGTGAATGGAACGCATGACGCTGGCCGATTCCCTTACCACACACCGTCCGCGCTGTTATAGCGGGACGAGACGTGGTTACGATCGGAGTATACTGGGGCGCGAGCCGATGACGTCATTACGTCAGGTCAGGCCACACGTACAGAGGCAGAGTTCAACCACTGGAGCGTGGATATTCCAACCTCTCGTTCCTTTATTGGATGAGAGAGGAGGGGAGAGACAACACTACACATTAGTGTATGGGTGACGCTTTGAAGGTCTCCGCCCACATACTTTAGGGTTTTGGAACGCAAGCTAGGGCGGCGCATTTCCTTTGACACGCACGCCGACCCAGCATGACAGGGACCCTGATCACATGGAGATGGATACTACAAGTATTTAAAGTGCAGGTGAGAGACAAGACCCAGCTAGAAACCCCAGTTGAAGTCTTTAGCAGACGAAACCGGTCGGGTGGCTGACTTGTCTAAGTCATTACTGCACTTTTTTCCTCTGTGGAATACTCCTATTCACCCATCAAGGGGGATAGATACTGCACACTTCTTTCAATTCAGTTTTTTCACGTGTGGTTTTATTTTATCATTTTTTTCTGGTTCCTGTTTCTTGTGGCACATTGAAATTTTTTATATATTTTATATTTTTTTTATACCTATTAAATTTACGGTTTTACACTATGAGGAGCCATTCTCTTCCTTCTTTTCCTTCTCATGTTGGGGAGTGATTGTGTATCACCACGGATCCACTGTAAACATCAAGCCAACCTCTGGAATTGTGGGAGACCTTTGGTGTCGTGGATCGTTATCCTGATTACAACCGGATTACCATCCCGAGTACCACCAGACCAGGCAATCGGCCTACACAAGCCTTTATGACCCCCCACCGCTGGTGAGATGAGGGTCCACCTTATCTGGTAAGGATACCTATTCACATTTCCATTATTTGAGGATTGCTTCTGGGATCACACACCTTGAAGGAAGATACGTCCGCTACACCTTAAACTGGGTGCATGGACTATTTATCTACACCTACATTTCACAATTGTTGTTTGTTTATTTACCAATTGTTGGTGGACATTGGGATATATATACATTTTTGTGCACGTGTCACTGCTTGATAACCATTGTTATATGGGTATAGTTCTTTTTCACTAAGCACTATTATTGGTTGGAATACCTATTTATTTTGATCACTACAATGGGGATGTTTTGACTAATCTCCTCATCTTTTTGAAACACTTGTCTATATTGGACTCTGTATTTGTTGACCAGAAACGTGCAGAGATCTATATTGACAATTTAATTAGGTTCACGATTTTAGTCACCGAGCCTATAGGAAAGCCCATATATTTAGAGTTTCTACATTGGCGCTACACTCAATACACATTCCTAATTTCAAAATATCCATTTTGCTGTGTTGGCTGCCTGAGAAATAATATTCACCGAGTTAGCGCGATATATTAACACTTATATTTTTAGTAAAAAGGTCAAGTCTGAGCATGTAGGCCCTTTACACAATAATCTAGAGTGGGTGACTGAGGACATAGAGAAGGCAAATGTATTAAATGCTTTCTTCAGCTCTGTGTATACAATGGAGAATGGGGGAGCTCATGTCCATAATGGGGGTGGGAGTGACACAGCCCCAAATCCACAATGGCTCAAAAGTGATATGGTCCAGAAATATTTAGACAGAATAAAGGTGGATAAAGCACCTGGACCAGATGGCATCCACCCACGGATCCTAAAAGAATTGAGCTCTGAAATTTCATAGCCACTGTATCTAATATTTAGGGACTCAATGACAGGAATAGTACCACTGGATTGGCGTAGAGCCAATGTGGTGCCCATATTTAAAAAGGGAACAAAGTCTTTACCAAGTAACTATAGACCTGTTAGTTTAACTTCTATAGTTGGGAAGATACTGGAACGTTTAATAAAAGACCACATGGATGAGTTCTTGCTGGAAATAAACTATTTAAGCAGCAGACAGCATGGATTAATGAAGAACAGAAGTTGTCAGACAAACCTGATTTCCTTTTATTCATAAGGTAAGTAAAACCCTGGACAGAGGCGTGGCAGTGGACGTGGTATACTTGGATTTTGCAAAAGCGTTCGATACAGTTCCCCACACACAGCTCATGTGTAAGGTAAGGTCTACAGGATTGGATATATCAGTTTGTAAATGGATAGAAAACTGTCTGAAAGACAGGATTCAGAGAGTTGTGGTTAATGATTCTTACTCTGAATGGTCCAAGGTTATCAGCGGTGTACCCCAAGGTTCAGTGTTGGGTCCCTTACTTTTCAATATATTTATAAATGATATTGGGTCTGAGATCCAAAGTAACATTTCTGTCTTTGCAGATGACACCAAGCTATGCAGTGGAATAACGTCCTTGCAGGATGTCTCCAATTTACAAGCCGACCTCAATGCTCTGTCTAATTGGGCGACTATGTGGCAGATGAGGTTTAATGTTGATAAATGTAAAGTTATGCACTTGGGGGCTAAGATACATGCTAGGGGGAATACAACTGGGGGGATCTGTAGTGGAGAAGGATCTGGGGGTTTTAGTTGATCATAAGCTCAATAATGGCATGCAATGCCAAGCTGCGGTTTCCAAAGCAAGCAAAGTCCTTTCTTGTATCAAGAGAGGTATGGACTCCAGAGATAGAGATATCATTTTGCCCCCGTACAAATCATTAGTAAGACCTCATTTGAAATATGCAGTCCAGTTTTGGGCACCAGTTCTTAAAAAGGATATTGGAGAACTGGAGAAAGTGCAGAGAAGGGCAACCAAACTGATAAGAGGCATGGAGGAGCTCAGCTATGAGGAAAGATTAGAAGAACTGAATGTATTCACTCTTGAGAAGAGGAGAATAAGGGGGGATATGATCAACATGTACAAATATATAAGAGGTCCATATAGTGAACTTAATGTTGAGTTATTCACTTTAAGGTCAACACTGAGGACAAGGGGGCACTCTTTATGTTTGAAGGAAAAGAGATTTCACCTCCAAATACGGAAAGGTTTCTTCACAGTAAGAGCTGTGAAAATGTGGAACAGACTCCCTCCAGAGGTGGTTCTGGCCAGCTCAGTAGATTGCTTTAAGAGAGGCCTGGAGTCTTTCCTAAATGCACATAATATAACTGAGTACTAAGATTTGTAGGTAAAGTTGATCCAGGGTAAATCCGATTGCCTCTCGGGGGATCAGGAAGGAATTTTTCCCCCTCCTGTAGCAAATTGGATCATCGCTCTGCTGGGGTTTTTTGCCTTCCTCTGGATCAACTGTGGGTATGGAGTTGGGTGTATGGGATTGTACTGTGTTTTATTTTGTTTGTTTATTTTTTATTTATTTTTTTATGGTTGAACTGGATGGACTTTTTTCAACCTAGCTAACTATGTAACTATGTAATTGTCTTGTTGGAAGACAAATCTCTGTCCCAGTCTCGGGGCTTTTGCAGACTCCATCAGGTTTTCTTCGAGAATGGTCCTGTATTTGGCTCCATCCATCTTCCCATCAATTTTAACCATCTTCCCTGTCCCTGCTGAAGAAAAGCAGTCCCAAACCATGATGCTGCCACCACCATGTTTGACAGTGGAGATGGTGTGTTCAGGGTGATGAGCGGTGTTGCTTTTACGCCAAACATAAAGTTTTGCATTGTTGCCAAAAAGTTTGATTTTGGTTTCATCTGACCAGAGCACCTTCTTCCACATGTTTGGTGTGTCTCCCAGGTGGCTTGTGGCAAACTTTTAAACAACGCTTTTTATGGATATGTTTAAGAAATGGCTTTCTTCTTGCCATTCTTCCATAAAGGCCAGATTTGTGCAGTATACGACTGATTGTTGTCCTATGGACAGAGTCTCCCACCTCAGCTGTAGATCTCTGCAGTTCATCCAGAGTGATCATGGGCCTCTTGGCTGCATCTCTGATCAGTCTTCTCCTTGTAGGAGCTGAAAGTTTAGAGGGACGGCCAGGTCTTCATAGATTTGCAGTGGTCTGATACTCCCATTTCAATATTATCGCTTGCACAGTGCTCCTTGGAATGTTTAAAGCTTGGGAAATCTTTTTGTATCCAAATCAGGCTTTAAACTTCTCCACAACAGTATCTCGGACCTGCCTGGTGTGTTCCTTGTTCTTCATGATGCTCTCTGCGCTTTAAACGGACCTCTGAGACTAATCACAGTGCAGGTGCATTTATAAGAAAACTTGATTACACACAGGTGGATTCTATTTATCATCATTAGTCATTTAGGTCAACATTGGATCATTCAGAGATCCTCACTGAACTTCTGGAGAGAGTTTGCTGCACTGAAAGTAAAGGGGCTGAATAACTTTCCACTCCCAATTTTTCAGTTTTTTATTTGTTAAAAAAAGTTTGAAATGTCCAATAAATTTCGTTCCACTTCATGATTGTGTCCCACTTGTTGTTGATTCTTCACAAAAAATTACAGTTTTATATCTTTATGTTTGAAGCCTGAAAAGTGGCAAAATGTCGCAAAGTTCAAGGGGGCCGAATACTTTCGCAAGGCACTGTATATACGTTGCTTTGAATCTGCTGCCTCGGTCTCTGTGACTGTGCCCGTGGGACCCACGTACTCAATGTCCACCGGTCAGGTCGGATCGGGTCAGGGAACAGCAGAATGGGGGGATGCCTTTGTAAACAAGGCATCTCCCTGTTCTGCCTAGTGACACAACAATGATCGTCTGCTCCCTCTCATCGGGAGCAGTGATCAGTGACGCGTCACAGTAAGCCATGCCACCACACAGTTAGAATCACTCCCTAGGACACAATTAACCCTTCCCCGCCCACTAGTGGTTAACCTCTTCCCTGCTAGTCACATTTATACAGTAATCAGTACATTTTTAACACTGATTACTGTATAAATGTGAATAGTCCCAAAATAGCATCAAAAGTGCCCGATGTGTCAGCCATAATGTCCCACTCACGATAAAAATCGCAGATTGCCACCATAACTAGTAAAAAAAAAAAAATAATAAAAATGCCATAAAAACACCCACTATTTTGTAGACGCTGTGGGCCAGATTCAGGTACATCTGCGCATTATTGGACCGGCGTAGCGCACCGTCTTTACGTTAGACTTGCGCAATGTAGCCGCGTAATCACCCTATTCTCGTAGCTTTTGCGCAGAAAATTGCGCATGCGTAACGTTATTTCAGAGGCGTAAGGCGGAGTAATACAAATTGGGAAGGACGTGGGCGTGTTACATTGAAATGAGCCGTGACCCCATGCAAATGCAGGGCCGGCCGGCTCGCGCATGCGTGCTTGAAGCAGACCATGGTCAGCACCTCTGTGCGCATGCTCACAACTCGGGAACGGCGGAATCAGTGAAATTGGAAGTGGACTAGGGCAACTTAGTGAACTACGCAAACAGCATAAATAGACAGACACAAATGCACTTCCTTTGCAAAAGCACATTCCTTTGTATCCCTTCCTATACAGCAAGGTGCTTTTGTTTATTAGCGTTTGTTTGTTTGTTTGTGACGTGTCTGAGATATTTGGGGACTGTTTTGCAGAGTGATTTATGTGTTTTCTTTGTTGTTATTTTGTTTAAAATATATTTTTGCTGGGCATTTTTCTATTTTTGCTCGTCATTTATTTAATTTTTTGGGTTCTGTTTGTGTATGATTTTGGAATGTGGGGGTGATATTCCTGCGGGAAAAGGGGTGTCACCCTCATTTGTGGTGGAAGTGATCCCCAGGTCCGTGTGAATGATGTATGAATGTACAGTGACATAATTGGATGGTGGGCTTGTGCCAATCCAATGTGATGAGGATGTGGGGTGTGTGTGCTAGGGACCACAGTGGTGTGCATGCATGCATTCTCATTGTGCCATGATTAATATGTGTGTTTAAGGTGCAAAGATGCATATGTGAGCTGGCATGAGATGGGGTCATGAGATGGGGTCCCAGTGCATATGCAGAGTCACCTTGAAGGGAAAAGACAGGAGGATGTTAGTAGTGCATGTGCCCCTTGTGATGTGTGCATCATGGGGGGGGCAGTCAAGCCTGCCACCCATGTCACTCACCAACCAGCCAGCTGTCCCCATACATGTTCTGTTCGAAATCTGTGGGGATGGGGCTAGGATTGTATATGTAGCTGTCATGGGTGTCATGGGTAGTGCCATGTGTTGGGCTGCTGATGTCCTCCTGCAAGGTTGTGGTTAATTCCATGATGGCATGAGGGGTGAATCTGAAGATGCGAGACACCTCAGAATCACTCATGCCATAGATGTCTATGCGTGTGTGATATATCCTCTCCCGTGAAGAGTGAAGAGTGAGGGGCTTGTATCAGATAAGAATATTGTACTAGATTAGATTAAATTGTAAAGTTTAGATAAGCAAATAAAAAAAACATCTCCCGTGCCCTCCTTAGTGCCCTCCTCAGTGCCCTCATCCTTCTTTGTTCATCTAAAGTCAGTAGTATAGCTATGCGCGACGATGCCCCTGGCATGTTGGCATACAGATTGTTGTGCAACACGTGTGACTGCTGAGCTCCTCACTAACAGTGTTGCTTTATCTAACATGTAGACTTATTTTCTCTTTTTAGACCAGCTTTTATATGGTCTAATTTTAGACAGGACATTTTGCTGTTGCGCACACTGCGTAGCCTGCGCTGCCCCAACGTTCTTTTGTGGATCCCCGTAAGTCCCTCATTAGCATATTTGACTAGCAAATCAATGGTCTGTCTAGCACACTTTTGCGCGGACGGATGCGCCAGTCTAACGAAATTACGCTGGACAAAAAAAAGTAGATTTTTTGCGTATCTCGTTCTGGGGATGCCGTGCATCGAAATGCACGCGCACATTTAGACTTACGCCGCGCATCTCCTGTTGCGCAGGCGTAATCGCTCTGTGAATCTGGGCCTATAACTTTTGCGCAAACCAATTTATATACGCTTATTGCGATTTTTATACCAAAAATATGTAGAAGAATACATATTGGCCTAAACTGCGAAAAAATGTGCTTTCAAAAAAATGGGGATATTTATTATAGCAAAAAGTACAAAATACTGCATTTTTTTCAAAATTGTTGCTCTATTGTTTATAGCGCAAAAAATAAAAACCGCAGATGTAATCAAATAGCACCAAAAGAAAGCTCTATTTGTGGGAAGAAAGGAGCACCAATTTAGTTTGGGAGTCATGTCGCACGTCTGCACAATTGTCAGTTAAAGCGACACAGTGCCGAATCGCAAAAAGTGGCCCGGTCATTTGACAGCCAAATCCTCCGGGGCTGAAGCAGTTTATACAATAAATGGGCCATTGAAAATGGTAGTAAGTGTGACATACACAATTACAGACACATTCAGGTTGAACCGGACGAAATGGTGTTTTTATTTAACCTTACCAACTATGCAAAATGATTATAATCCTCTGCTTTCATTAATAATCCAAGAAACAAGCATACAGTCTTTTTCTTTACTTTTATTTATTGAATAAATGGGTTTTGCTGCTTATCAAAAGAGCTGTTTATTGTAATTAGTCTAAAATGACAATGGTGATAAGTCAACTATGTACTTCTTTTACCTTCTCAGAGTGTATTCTATGGGATTTGTTTACATTTAAGGTCCTTGATAAATAAATCTATTCATAAAAACATGTTTATCATCAATGGCCTGAAATAGAAAAACAAACCATCTTTTATACTCTTAAAAGGAAAATTAGGGGGGTGTGGCCAGGACGTGAGACTGAAGAGACATGCTGTGCATTAATTCCCATCATCCCTTTGGGAAATCCATCTAAATCCTGCCATCCTGCTCAGCAATCATCTCCCTTTTGCTTGGGGAGCTACTTTAGTTCACCTCATGTCTGTTAAGCGCCATTCCAGCAAGGTAGCAGCCTCCTACAGCTCCTGGACTGCGCCGCTGACAACAGGTGCGGCGGCCAGCTTCCTTGTCAATTCCTCTACTCCATCTGCTATAGCAGTGCAGACAAAGTCCTTAATGGTGGCAGCTATGGCCCCAGACCTGGACGGCTTTTCATCCTCTGCAATCCCAGAGCTTAATGGGGACCAGGTACTTTCTGCAATGGCTGCTAGGATTGCAGCAGTCAAGTCCTCCCTGCATGGAAAGATAGACACGCTGTGATAGGAATGTGGGCTGATGAGACAGGATATGAACAAATTTAGAGGCCGTCTTACAGATGCAGAGCATCGCATCTTAGCAGTGGAAGAAAACATGGCCTCCACTGTTCGAACACTAGCTAATCTCCAGAAAAATGTCAAACTCCTCATGGTCTGTTCAGAGAATGCTGAAAATCGCCTCTGGTGCAATAATGTCCGGCGGTTGGGTTTTCTGAGGTTTCCAAACCTGTAGTATTTGCTGAGGCTTTCTTCAAAGCAACATCTATGCCCTGTGCACCCGATCAGTTCATCTGATTAAAAGAACAGACCGATGGATTTTTTCATCAAATATCCGATGAAGCTGACTTTCATCAGTCTTGCCTACACACCACCTTTAAAAATCTGATCGTGTCCAACACAGTGACGTAAAACACAACAACGTTCTGCAAAGATGTTGAGTATGGCCTCATATAAACAAAATAGCTAATCTTAAAAACGTACCATCATCCAGGTTGAAATAGAGACCAAAAGGGTGAGGACAAAGGGACAAGGGACAGTGGCTGATGCTGAGCCTATGACATTCCCTCCCCCGGGGATTAGTGAACTATCTCGGTACTTGGTAAAGAGTGACATACATATTGAAGTAAAAAATACATTTTATTACATAAAATGTTGTTATACAAAAATTACATGATTAAAATTGAAAAAAACAGAGACTCAGGGTGCGTCCAAGCAATATCTATTATTACAAACCTATAGACTGGTCTATGCCTCGACTAGTTTCGTGGTAAAACTGCTTCCTTAAGAGAACCAATCTATAAAGCAAACAATACAATTAATATTATGCATACATAGTAGTTCAAACATAGCCATTTTAAAACATAAAATAAGATAATACAGAGAGTAGTAGCTTACCCAATATTTGGGTGGTCATGTGTGGCGTCAGGAAGCCCAGGTAAAAGTGCCCCCCTGCGGTGGACAAGGGGGATAATGTGGAAATCTCTGAATAGAGGCATAAAATAGGTAGAGAATCAGGTAGAGAACAGCGTAAAAGAGAAATGGGACACCCGTTGAGGAAGGAAAAGAAGGGGGAAAGGGGAGGAGGAGGCAGGAAGGGGAAGGGAGAGCTGGGGAAGGTAGAGGAAGGAAAGGGAAAGGGGGAGGGGAACAGGAGGGCAAAGGGAAGGGGAAGGGGAATTAGAAAGGGAGTAGGGACAAGGTGAGGAAAAGAAAGTTGAGAAAAAGGGGGAGGAGGGAATGGGGAGAAGGGGGAGAGGGAAAAAGGAAAGAAAAGGAAAGGCTGGATGGGAAGAAAGTGAAGGAGAAGGGAAAGGTGGGCAAGGGGAGAAAGGAAGGGCAGAGAGGATGCCCAGAACCATAATTAAATGAGCTGAACAAACCGTGACCAAAGATTGGCTCACCAATTAATTGAAAAGTAGTGTGGATACCACACTACCTGGTGGTTCACTGTAATGCAGGGGCAGTGAGGCAGAATGGAATTGGGGACATCCCAAGGTACTCCTGACTAAGGTGGCATCATGAATAAAATTGGTATACGTTTCATCACTACCAATGACTGCCCAGCAAGAGGAAGTCTGAAAATGCAGTGAATATAAGTTAACGTAAGTAATTATAATAACATATAAGAATGCCCCTAAAAAGCCAGGAGAGACTTATCCATGAGAATCACCAGTCAGTGGATGGTAGCAGCCTCGATAATCTGTCCCACATATGGGAACCACAGAGAGAGATCAGCGGTGCTCATTCACGGGTGAAGCCTGTTAAATGAGCTCCGCAACCTAGAGACGTCCAAAATGCCGCCAATCAGCGGCGTCTGACGTCACAGGTCAGTTTCTCCGCACAGTGCCGGTGCGCGATTCACGCTGCCGCGTGTGCGCGTTCCACAAGAGCCAAAGGGCGGGGAGCCCGGCCCAGGGAAAGCAAGGAGGGGATGATTCAATTGGGTCGCCCCTCCCAGGGGAAACACAAGTCCACCGCTATGTGGGGAGAAAAAGACCAGGCAGCCGGAGGTCGCATCAGGCCACTAGGGGTCGCTATACACAAAATATAATGTAATAGACAAAAAAGAAAAAATGACATTGACTTGTCATGTAAAAGCAATTATAATAAATTGGGGGAAAAGTAAATCCCACAAAAGCGATTACAAGGTTGTTAAACCATAAGGGAATTGTCACAAAGGGACTAGTAGACTAGGAAGCTATCATTACCAAGTAGGGCCCATATAACAGGGCAGGTCGAACAACGACGTTCTGAGAAAAATTAAGTTCAATGCTTCCGAGCATGTGTTGACTTGATTCTGAGCATTCGTGGATTTTTGACCGATGGATTTCCCCACAGACGAACGTTTTTTTTCTATCGGTTTTTTAACCAAAAGAAAATTTTAAAACAGGTTCTATTTTTTTTCACCGATGGGAAAAAATGGGGCCCACACATGATCGGTTACATAGTTACATAGTTACATAGTTAGTCAGGTTGAAAAAAGACACAAGTCCATCCAGTTCAACCATAAAAAAAAAAAAAAAAAAAAAAAAATAAATAAAAATAAAACAAAGTAAAACACAGTACATCCTCCCATACACCCAACTCCATACCCACAGTTGATCCAGAGGAAGGCAAAAAACCCCAGCAGAGCGATGATCCAATTTGCTACCGGAGGGGAAAAAATTCCTTCCCGATCCCCCGAAAGGCAATCGGATTTACCCCGGATCAACTTTACCTACAAAACTTAGTACTCAGTTATATTATGTGCATTTAGGAAAGAATCCAGGCCTCTCTTAAAGCAATCTACTGAGCTGGCCAGAACCACCTCTGGAGGGAGTCTGTTCCACATTTTCACAGCTCTTACTGTGAAGAAACCTTTCCGTATTTGGAGGTGAAATCTCTTTTCCTCCAGACGTAAAGAGTGCCCCCTTGTCCTCAGTGTTGACCTTAAAGTGAATAACTCAACACCAAGTTCAACACCGGTCCATCGGTCCATTTTCATCAGACAAACCGATTGTGTGTACAGGGCAAAAGACTAGCAACAACTGTCTCCTGTGTATGTAGGAAAAAGAAGTTTACCCTATGGGGCTTTGGACAGCCAAAATATAAATATAACAATATAGTCTAGTAAAACATGATTTATTTGCTGATCGTCTATACCAGGGCTCAAAATTTCAAGTCCTGAGCTACTAGCCAGGCCTCAAGAGTTACTCGCCACCAGTTGCCCCACCTAATTCATACACTGCCCTGCGCCTAATTGCACCTGTAAACATGCCCTCGAAGATTAACTCATAGAATGACACTGTTAAATGATTTAGGCAGAATCAAGTTACACAATTAAATATTACCAACAACAACTTTAACAAAATAGAACAGGTCACTGGGGGCAGCCCAGAGGGACAGGGCACTGGGGGCAGCCCAGAGGGACAGGGCACTGGGGGCAGACCAGAGGAACAGGGCACTAGAACTGGGTCTCTTCCCCATTCTCTTGCTGTCTCCTCTGCAACTCCCATCCATCCTCTCTCTCTCTCTGTCTTTCTCTCTCTCCTATTCATCTCATCATCAGGAGCCTGTGTGTGCGGCTCCACACTTGCATGTCCCCACTTCCCTCTTTTATTCAGGCTGGCAGTGAGGAGAGGAGCTGCAGCACAGCAGGAGGGAGTACAATCCAGCGCTGAGATCCACACAACTGCACAGCCATTGACACCATAGCACAGCGCACACTGACACTGCACAGCACACATTGAGACTAGTCTGTTCACAGTGCTCAGGCTGAACTGTTGGACACTTACATAGAGCACAAGGAGAAGAAAACAGCACAAACTGGAAGGCTGCCGCTCTCATGTCAGGGCAACTTTCAGTGAGCGCTGCACTGGAGTGGTAATTTTTGCAATCCTCCACCTCATTCATTAGTTCCTGCTCCCTGCTCTCCAGCTACATTGGTCAGGGGAAGGGGGACAGGCTCAGAGAGGTCATACTGTTCGGGACTCTAAGTGTAGGCACAGATTGGAGGGAGATTGGTCATGCATCCCTGTCATCACTCGCCCCCAGCTTAAATCCACTCGCCAAATGCTAGTAGGCGAGTGGAAATTTTGAGGGCTGGTCTATACCATACAGATAAAATGTAATGACAATAAAAGAACCCCTTACGGATCAAGTGATACAATGCAGATCATACAATATAAGTACAGTTACATACAACATTGTATAAAAACTGCGTGGTGTGCGTGCCCTGACGCGTTTCGACCTGTGGAAGGTCTCTTCAGGGGGATGATTGATTCTACAAAAATATATACTCAAACATGTCTTTTTGATCTCAAACTTATGTTATGTATATATCACATAAAAAGACCCGAACAGAAAGTTACCGTTGTCAAATATGTGTTCTGATAGTCAAAATTGAACAGACCCGTTGGGAAAAACGAAGGGAGCCCCATATGAGCGCCCCCCAGAAACCCGGAGGGGAGATGAAGGAAGAACATGGCCCACGGGTGGGTTGCAAGGAGCCGCACGGCTGAACGTCCTCTGACGACCTGGGGAGCCGATACCTGCAATGAGCACCCCATGGGTTAGCCATATATTCCCAAAAAGATTCATGGTATTAAATCATAGCAAGTTGTGCTGAGGTCTAAAATGTATATATAGGTAAGGCATATTAGTGTATAAGAAACGGACTGGCAGTATAGTTCTAACATGTCTAAGAAAATGAAAATTTTAAAACAGGTTCTATTTTTTTTCACCGATGGGAAAAAATGGGGCCCACACATGATCGGTTTGTCCGATGAAAACGGTCCATCGGTCCATTTTCATCAGACAAACCGATTGTGTGTACAGGGCAAAAGACTTGCAACAACTGTCTCCTGTGTATGTAGTCGAACATGCACACAGGGTGCCTACTGAGGGCTTTCACACTGAGGCGATGTGCTGGCGGGAGGGAAAAAAATCTCCTGTCAGCAGCATCTTTGGAGCGGTGAGAGGAGCGGCGTGTATACCTCTCCTTCACCGCTCCTCCCCATTTAAAACAATGGGAAACCGTGGCAATACCGCCCGCAATGCGCCTCTGCAGAGGCGCATTGCGGGCGGTATTAACCCTTTATCGCCCGCTAGCGGGAGTTAATACCGCACCACTAGCGGCCAATTCCCACGGCAATCCCGACGGTATAGCGCCGCTATTTTTAGCAGCGCTATACCGCTACCACGGCTCCTGCTCCAATGTGAAAGGGGCCTTAAGCATTCCAATTTCAGATCTCTCCACGCCGCAACTGCACTGAGGGAGAGGCAATGTGCCCCACACATTGTAAAAGATGGGAAACATTGTTTTGTTCTCTAACTTTGCTGTGATCATCAGCTTTTGTGATGGGGAAGAGTTTGGGTGCAGTTCTGCTGGGGAGGGGGGGGCGGTCCCTGTTTCCAGGAGGAGGAGGACTGTAATTGTCTACTGCTAAAGCCAATCACAGTGCTGCTAGCCCCGCGCACCATCTGGAAGAAGATGACTCACTTGGTTGCCACTACCAATCTCAGAAAGAAGGGATTTCACTGTGATTGAGAGACGGCGCCGGCAAAGGCACACTGAGAATGACCGTTTTATGAATGGCTAATGCCAGCTTTGACGGCTCAAAAGTTCAGATAACATTTGTGTGACTGTGTGTGTGCGCAAGCCAAGCTTAAGCGGAATTCCGTCGGAAAAACCATTTAAGGTTTTTTTTTTTTTTTTTACTTGAGCACAGACATAAAAACAGAAACACAGAAAAAAAAATACACAGGCTTCATGGACACTAGCCTACATTTACTGCGGCCACTGAAAAACACAAAATGTGGCAAAATTGTGCAGCGTTTTGTGTTTTGCCATGGCCATCGGTCAAAATGTTCCAATCCTGAACTCAATTTTTCCTCGTTCAGGAAAGGGAGGTTGATCTAAATGCGACAGCTCCTACACTCTGCTAAAAGCCCATGTGTACATTGGCACATAGGCTTTTATCGAGTTGATTTTAGGAACGTTGGCAAAAAAATGCCAAAGGCTCCTAAACTCTTAGAGAAAATCTGATTGGTCTAAAAATCTGATTGATCTGCTCCAAGAGAAGAACAGGATTTTCAAATCCCTGTACCGCTGGACCAGCTATGTGGGCACTGACAGTTCTGCATTCCCGGAGGTAAGTACAATGGAGACCAGGGGGGTTGAGAGTGTGTACATTGTTAGTTCATTTCATTTTTATTTATTTTCTTAAACATACTTTAATCGCTTGCTCCAGCAACATTGGCATGTTGCTGGAGCAGATGCACGTAGCCGGCACCCCCGATGTCCACCGGCCACTCATGATCGCTCCTCAGAGAGCCAGAACGGGGATCTGTCAATGTAGACAAACAGATCCCCGTTCTGATAGGGGAGTAGAGAGAGATCATCTGTCCCTAGTGACCAGGAACAGCGATCTTTCTGTACCCCCCCCCCCTCAGTTAGAAACACCTCCCAAGGGAACACTTAACCACTTGAGTGCCCCCTAGTGTTAACCCCTTAATTACCAGTGCCCTTTTTACAGTGATCAGTGGCTATTTTTAGTTCTGATCACTAAAAAGATGTCACTGGTCCCAAAATAGTGTCAAAAGTTTCCAATCTGTCTGCCGAAATGTCGCAGTCCCACTACAAATTGCTGATCACCGCTATTACTAGTAAAAAAAAAAAAAAAATGTCATAAATATATCCCTTATTTTGTAGGCGCTGTAACTTTTTTTTACCAAAAATATGTAGAAGAATACATATTGGCCTAAACTGATGAAGATTTTTATTTTATTTTTTTTGGGGGGGGGGGGGGGGGGTAAAGAGGACCTGCCACACAATATTCCTAATACAAGTCATGTTTACATTCCTTGTAATAGTAATAAAAGTGATCAAAATGATTAGTATTATTTTTTAAAGTGTAAAAAAAAAAAAAAAAAAAATAAAAAAAAAAAAAAATGCCCCTGTCCCCAGTAGCTCACGCTCAGAAACGAACGCGCACGTAAGTCCCACCCACCATATGTAAACGCCATGCAAACCACACATGTGAGGTATCGCCATGTGCATTAGAGCGAGAGCAATAATTCTAGCACTAGACCTCCTCTGTAACTCTAAACTGGTAACCTGTCAAAAAATTCAAGCGCCGCCTATGGGGATAGTGTCGAAGCTTGGCATCATACCATGAGTGTGTGCAATTTTAAAGCGTAAAAAGTTAGGTATCTATTTACTCGGTGTGACATAATCTTTCACATTATACAAAAAAATTGGGCTAGCTTTACTGTTTTGTTATTTTTTAATTCATGAAACTAAAATACTGTGCGAGATAAAAAGTTGCAATGACCGCCACTTTATTCCCTAGGGTGTCTGCTAAAAAAAATATATATATAATGTTTGGGGGTTCTGAGCAGGGGCAGACTGACAACTCATGGGGTCCCCGGGCAAGAGGGGGTTGTGCTAGGAGGAGGGGTTTGTGGTGGGATTGAAGAAAGAAGATTTGTGTTGGGAGGGGAGATGCAGGTGATTGTGTACCAGGAGCCAATGAGGGAATTTGGGGGTAATAGGAGGGATTGGGGGAATTGTGCAGGCAGGGGAGATTTGTACCAGGAGGAGGAATCAGGGTGGCATTTGTGTCCATTAATAATGTATTTTTTGTGTGAAAATATTGTCTAGAATACCATCAGGTGTGTGTGGGGGGGGGGGGGGATCAGGTAGGCTGTACGGGGCCCCATGATTCCTAACAGCCACCCTGCACACAGTATACATACACACAGAATACACATACTGAAAAGGTACTGGAGAGGCGGGGCAGCTATAATCTTGGGATTTAAAAAAAAAACACAGATTTTTCCATACTGTCCCTGGTTTTACTGAGGCTGGCAACCCTGATGGAGCCCCCTAGTGGCACGGGCCCTCGGGCAGTGCCCAAGTGCCCGAATGGTCAGTCCGCCCCTGATTCTGAGTAATTTTCTAGCAAAAAAATGATGGTTTTTACACGAAGGAGAGAAGTGCCAGAATAGGCGCGATATGGAAGTGGTTAAAAAAGTTTTCATGCCTTAGGGAAGTCTTCAGGAAGAGGGAGCTCATGGTACCATAGGTGTGCGCAGCCTATTGCATTAGGTTGTGCACCCCAAAGCCCAAACACACACTACTGATCGCTCACAGTGTTTACTCAGAAACGGAAGGGGCTGGTAAATTACATTTTTCCCAGCTCCTAAAACATCCCAGCAGCAACAGCCGATAGGAGGGGAGGAAAGCTGGCAGCGCTGTGGGGGGAAAGATGGGAGCCAGGGAAGTAGGGTGAATCTGTGCTGCACAGGGTGTGCCTGGGCACACCTGGCACACCCTGTGCACACACCTATGCATGGGACATTAGCATGATCAGTAGGTTGTGCAGAGATTTAAATAAATAGAGTAAAGGATGGGGATTCCCTGACCATCATTAAAAGAAATAATAATAAAAAAAAAAAAAACAGACAGTAAAATGGTAGTGCCCCTTTCATTGGTAACCAATGTAGGCAGAGGATCACTCTGCCACTTCTCTCTTCTCAGTGATCCCTGGATGAGAAAGGCTGGACTCACATTTTATCCTGCCAGCTTCTGTAAGGGGTTAACTGAATAATTTCTATTATACCGTTCTCAATGAAATGGGGGGGGGGGGGGAGAGAGTGTCTGAGGACAGGGAGTCCCTTCCCTATTTGCGATGCCAATGAAGAGGAGGGTCGGCTCTCAGTAATTGGTTAAGGTTCTTCCATGTGTTAAATTAGCATAAGGAGACGCCGCTCCCAAACTAGCCACTTGGGGGCCAAAGCTAGCCGCGCGTCACAGAAAGTGGAGGAATCGAGAAGCATGCAACTCAATCTGTGCCAATGGCAGCACTGAGGGATGGAGGGATGGGTGCTCGGGTGAAGCGTGGACCTCTCTCTCCAATGCAGCTATCACTGCCAGGCATGCAGGTCACAGCCACCAGCCCAGCGCTTGCCACCACTAATTAAGACAAAGCCGTCTTGGGGCGAGTCTATGGTCATCATCTGAGCTGCTGAGAGCCCGAAGATGCTTCTCCAGAGCTGGGACTGATTTCCAGAGAAAAGAGAGACAGAGAAGTAAGTCAATGTTTCCTTCAAAAGGGGGGGGGGGCGGGGGTTGTGTGTCAAGGCTGTTCCTAAAGGCACAACTGTTGTGCTTTAGTATGAAGAAAT